>JBBBDQ010000158.1:2575000-2670000 GCA_037127315.1 Ascarosepion bandense | reverse complement strand
TATCTATCTATCTATCTATCTATCTATCTAAGTCTCTTCATATCTATCTATCTATCTATCTATCTATCTATCTATCTATCTATCAATCTACAGTCTCTTTATATCTATCTATCTATCTATCTATCTATCAATCACAGTCTCTTTATATCTATCTATCTATCTATCTATCTATCAATCACAGTCTCTTTATATCTATCTATCTATCTATCTATCAATCACAGTCTCTTTATATCTATCTATCTATCTATCTATCAATCACAGTCTCTTTATATCTATCTATCTATCTATCTATCTATCTATCTATCTATCAATCACAGTCTCTTTTTATATCTATCTATCTATCTATCTATCTATCACAGTCTCTTTCATATCTATCCATCTATCTATCTATCTATCTATCAGTCTCTCTATATCTATCCATCTATCTATCTATCACAGTCTCTTCATATCTATCCATCTATCTATCTATCTATCATGTCTCTTTCCATATCTATCTATCTATCTATCTATCTATCTATCAAGGCCCTTCATATCTATCTATCTATCTATCTATCTATCTATCACAGTCTCTCTATATCTATCTATCTATCTATCTATCAGTCTCTTCTATATCTATCTATCTATCTATCTATCTATCTATCTATCACAGTCTCTTTCATATCTATCTATCTATCTATCTATCTATCTATCTATCACAGTCTCTTCATATCTATCTATCTATCTATCACAGTCTCTTCATATCTATCTATCTATCTATCTATCTATCTATCTATCTATCTATGTATCTATCTATCTATCTATCTATCTATCTATCTATCTATCTATCTATCAGTCTCTCTATATCTATCTATCTATCTATCTATCTATCTATCTATCTATCTATCTATCACAGTCTCTTCATATCTATCTATCTATCTATCACAGTCTCTTCATATCTATCTATCTATCTATCTATCTATCTATCAGTCTTATCTATCTATCTATCTATCTATCTATCTATCTATCACAGTCTCTTTCATATCTATCTATCTATCTATCTATCTATCTATCACAGTCTCTTCATATTTATCTATCTATCTATCTATTTATCTACAAAATTTGCGAAAAATGTATACACACTTCAGAAACGAAAAAACATGTCTTTTGTAGTTTTATCATATTGCGGTAACATTTTACTGTAATACGATATTTTCTCGAGAGATGACATTATATTGACGGCATTCAGAAAAATTGAAAATGCATATGCATCAATACCACTGGACACTTTGGCCAACCTTTCCCAAGTAGGATTACGCTGCATTAATAATTAAATGGAAGCTTAGGGTAATCATTCTGAGCATCTCTTGTGATTGTATAGTCCAAAGGTAACTTGTATTAATCTCGTAATGTTCGAATAAATTTAGAATTGCAATATCTATGCAAGTTTTTCCTTTCTTGAAGTCTGCACACACACACACACACACACACACACACACACACACACACACACACACACACACACACACACACACAGTCTGCCTGGCCGCGACGACTGCTTCGCGTCTGGCAGCCTGAGTGTTACCTAGTGCTGGTATTCCCTCGCATGCCCCAAACTCCCCGTTATTGAAGCCTCGGTACGACACGCTTTCCCCCGAGTCCATTTGTATCTTTTGAATTTTTCTTTATAATATCCCTAAGATGTCTTCCAAGAGTAAAATGTCTTTGTTAACTCCTCACCCTGCTAAGAAAGTCAGCATACCACCTGTTCGACTTCACGACCACGAATTGGTATGACTGGCCGTGACAGCTTCGTGTCTGGTAGAGCGGGTCTTTTTTTTGTTTGTTTGTTGTTTTTTTTTTTGTTTTTGTTTTCAGATATATGAATAAATGAACTGATATGAAGATGGCTGCCTCGCCGGAAGTACATCAGAATCAAAGAGCAGTAATTGAGTTCTTAACTTCAATCAAAAAAGCATCGAGTGGAAAATGTTATGACGGCATTGAAGAAGTGAAACTGTTGTAACTCAGTTGGCTACTTCAGCAGCCAACTGAGTTTTACAAATCTGGGATGTATGCCCTCGTTCGTAGAGGGAATACTGCCATTGAAAAAGGTGGGGGTATTAAATTCAAGAGTTTTGGTTGTCAGTTTCCCACTTCAGTGTGATCATCAGGCTATGTTGTCATTGTCTAGAGCTGTAGGTCACAAACTTTCTTTTCTTTGGGCTGTATTTTCCGAATGAAAATTTGTTCGCGCCTCACCAAATTTTATGTGATAAAAAATACATTTAAAAATAAAATACAGAGGTTTAAAGGGAAATAACCTCGGATTCGAAGTTAAAACATTATCATTGATAACTCTCTCCTCCAATTTGCAGACTCTAGTTACTATATTCTTAATGCTTAATACAATACAAAAATATCACAATGATATAATCGGTCAATAATTATTTTGTTGTGGAGTAGTTTTTGCACTGCAGGTTATAATCGGGCTATGTCGGTTGCTAATCGGCTTAACGCACCCAAAATGTTAGGAACTTGGTAATCTTCCACTGAAAGCTGACTCCTTAGTATTCGGCTAACTGCCGACTAATATCAACTGCCAAGTAGTTCTACTTAACTCTAATAGAAGTCTAAAGAACGCCTATGAAATTCCTGTTAACTCTTATTGATATAGGAAGGAGAGTTCATTATCTGAGGAATAGGTGTGTTTCCCCATAACATATTTATAACTATTTACTATTTAACTATTTACATTGGGAATTATGCATGCATTTACAAGTAATCCATAATGAATAAAGCCTGCATTGCATATATATATATATGTGTGTGTGTGTGTGTGTGTGTGTGTGTATATATATATATATATGCAAGCATCATTGAAAATGACAGACAAGTTATTATCATTAAGTGTTTTATAAAAGTATTCATGTGTTAAGTTTTTTTTTCTTTTCACTACCCAAATTATATGAGAGTTGTCCGAAGGTTTTGTTTTTCCGAGCACTTATAAGTATAACCGAAAGCACTCGAAAAAACAAAAACTTCGGGCAATTCTTATATAATTTGGGTAGTTAAAAAAACTTAGCACATAAACAATTCTATAAAAAACTTCATGATAATACCTTGTCTGTCATTTTCAATTAAATCTGCATGAAAAAGAGATTGTTGCCCAAATAAAAATGCACAATATATATATATATATATATATATATATATATATATATATATATATATATCGAAACAGATTTGTCTGCAGATGGCTATATATATATATATGTGTGTGTGTGTGTGTGTGTGTGTGTGTGTGTGTGTGTGTGTGTGTGTGTGTGAGAGAGAGAGAGAGAGAGAGACTGACAGAAAAAGAGAATTAACTATATGGATCGGAATCCGACAAGATGATGGAATAAATAAAGAATACGATAGGAAGTATGTTTCAATCTAACATATTTGTTTCGCTTTTATTAAAGCTTCTTCAGAGATCTAGTTAAAGAAGAAGCTTTAATAAAAGCGAAACATGTTAGACTGAGACATCTTTTCTATCTTGTTTTTTATTTATTGTATTATATATATATATATATATATATATATGTATATATATATATATATATTGATGCATGTGTCATTAAATAGTATAGACAAGTTTTGTCGTTTTTTTTTAAAGTAATTTTTTTTCATATCGTCTCATAAGCTTAATAGCATTATGACAATATTGATACATGTTTTTTATACATCCTTTCCGAACTTTCGGCTTACATCCACCATTATCAAAGATGACAATTGTGTTGGCTGTATTAAGCAGTTCGCGGATGAGCGATAATAGTAGTTGTCTATTTTGTTTGTATGGAAGATTGGCGAACACGTGCGTGTGTGCCGGAAGCGAAAATCGTACTACAGCTTGTGGCGTCTCATATGACCACGCGAGAGTGGAGGCGAGAAGTATTAAGTATGGAAAGCCATTGGGATAACCAATCGCTTCTGTTATCTATTATAGGCATTTGAGAATGTTTGTGGAGATTTCGTAATTAATTTTGTTCAGGTTAGGTTTCAACTGTTTTATTTATATAGCTTCGAGTATTTTTAGTTTTTGTTTATTGTTTTCATGTTTAAGTATGGTTGTGTTTTCGACGAGGATTTCGCGGAATTGTGTATGTGGCCTGATATGTTGTTTTAAATGTCTAAAGATGTTAGAATTGTCGTTTAAATGTAGTGTCAAACGCCGTGAGAGCGAGTTTGTATATATATATATATATATATATATATATATATATATATATATATATATATATATACACGAAAGTCTGTCAATATGCAAGCACTTTAACAATGAAAACAGTTTTTATTTTAAACAGTAATTTTTTCTCCTTGTCAATGTACTTAATTCAAACACATTTCAAATAAATTTATTTGCTTGAACATAATTTTTAATAGATACTCGTATTTGAGTAGATAATCTGTTTTTAATTAAACAGTATAATTATATATAGCTACCGGCCTGAGTATTTTTGAGAAATTCTTTTAGGAAAATGTGTGTCATTCGGCAAGATACGAACCCGCGACCCCACACAACACTGGGGAACCGTCAATTGATCTCACGCGTCTCAAAGCAAATGATTTCGCAGTCTAAACGAAGCCAAATCAAACCTTATAAACTATGAAATGATGAGAGAGAGAGAGAGAGAGAGAGAGAGAGAGAAGATATCTTTCCAAAAGTGACCCAAACGCAATTAGAGAATGAGAGAGAAAGAGAATTCTCTTTAAAACATTAACATAATCAGTGAAAGTGATGGAGATATCTTTTCTGAGAGAAAGAGAGAGAGACGCAGAACAAATTTAAGAATTCTTTTAGTCGTTTCTTTTCCTTTTCTACATACAAATTCGCAAACCGCTTCTGATGTGAGGTCTGTTACCAGTGTATACTTCACTCAGTACACTGAACAGGTCGGGTTGATGTCGTCTTATGTAATCACGAGCATCCACCTCGCTGCCACAAACCCTGTCAGTACCGCACCTGGAAAAGTTAAAATTTTTACATGATACCCCAGTTTCAGTGAAAGGAAAAAAAATTACTTCCATTATTAAAAGTGATTTACTAAACGTGGCCGAGTGGTTAGAGCATTCACTTTCTGACAATGATTCACGGGTTCGAATCTCAACATGGGTCGATTTGTTAGGATAGTGACTTGATGTTATCGGTCTGGAAGAGGCAATTCCAGCGTGCGGCACCTTTGGACAAACCTGAAAACCATACTTGGGTAGACAAGACCCTTTGAAAGCCGTCGATAGTTGTGCTAGCACGAAGTTTTAAGCCATTGTGACCGAGGGTTTGAGCGTGCTGGCCTTGTTTAGACTGTTATTTACACTAGATAACTCGATCTCTCCCAGACTAAGTTGCGCTTAGCATAGTTGCAGTATAAACCACAAGTATGCTCTGTGGGTGTTGAACAAACACAAATGTGCCTAAGCAGGAGTCTGCAAAGGGGATTAGTTAGCCGCCCTACTAGACAGTTGTCTTTGGCTACGAGAGGCCATCTAAGCGTAGCCCAAGGCTGAATACATGGAGCACCCAGTGATGATCGAACTCACTACTCAGTCATAATCTATCTAGTGAGGCAAACTTGCTAAACATTACACCACGTCGAAGTGCTCAAAATAAATTTTTAAGCGTGCCATAAGGCTCAAAGTGTGAAGCACCCAGTAAGAATCGAACTCACTATTCAATTTGAGAGAAGCTAAACCTTACACCATATCGAAGTACCTAGCTTATAATAATAATAACCCGCAATATCCTGACCTAGCATCTAGGCTTCAATCCCTTACTCTCTTCCGTAATGTAGCCTCCTTGTGACATTTCTATAATTGTAATTATGGCAATTGTTCCGATGAGCTTTCCTCTTCGGATCTTAGTTACAGTTTCTGGGAGAGAGTACATAATCTTGCCAGAGAGACAGTTAAGCAAGGCCTGTACTCTCGAACCATCGGTCACGATGACTTGTGACTACACGCTAGCACAACCGTCACTGTTTCCCGAACAGTCTCGTCTAAACATTTTTCACTCACATTGCTTAGGAAAACCCGTGGGATGGTTGTCAAACACTTCCTCGCCATACCATACGTTGGTTGAATTTGGTTGATTCGTTTTTACGGTTTATCAACATATTACAAGTTATTAAAAACCAGAAAATATTTTTAGAATTTAAGAATTTTTTTCGTGATACAACTCTTACTAATGAACCTATAGATGGGGGACGAGGTGATTCATTTCTTTTCCCGAAGGTATTTGCGCGTAAATAAATAAAACAAATCCAACGGTAATTGAAACCCGGGCTTCGATTAACAATTCCGAGCCATTATTGATTACACAACCGCACATCAAAATTTACAGCAAGTAGTCTCGACGTTGCTTAACTTCGGTGGTCGTGCGGGAACGGATGTAAGCCACCACAAGTTGGGATCGACTTTTCAGGTTGGTTTTATAAAAAAAGGAATACCTCCACAATTAATCGACTATAAGACTCAGGACTCGTGCTCGAAACGTTAACACACGAGCCCATTTACACCTGAATGAAATATACATTAGTGATTTAGTACACGTACGTTTTTTAGAATTATTGTCATCATTTGCACTATAAAAATTACAAGCTTTGCATATCACTTTACGCATCGAATACTTTACTCATCAGTTGAAAGAATATTGGTATTCTATTCCGGATCAGATGAGATTATAGTAGGTACTTGCACAGATTCGCTAAAATATGAAAATACCGTGATAAAAAAAAGATGCCCCAGACTTTATAAAGACAAAGTTTTATTGTAAAAACCCTTACGTTATTATTAAGGGGAAATACCAAAGAATTTTTATTATTATTAAATTATGTTTTTGATCCTTTTTAGAACGTTCGAAATCTGGGGTAAATTCTTCTATTTCTACGGTCAATGGGAGTTTCATTTCGCGGTAAAAAATAAAACACTGATTTCTAATTTCAAATAAACTTTCAGGACCTATTCACAAATACATTAAATTATTTTAGAAATGTATATTTTTAAAGAAATCTTGGAAAAAAACTTCTTTTTTACGTCTGTTACCGCCTACTTATTTAAAAAAATTCATTTTTATATTGTCTAATGTTTATATATATTTATTAATATTTATTAGTTATATGCACGACACTTTGATTAAAAGAAAATAGCCTTAGTCCGAACGTGGGAACAATACTCCACTTTTGGTCATATCAAAGTTAAAGTATAGCAGAAAGCCACTAAAAGGCAACGGGTTACTCTGTGTTAGAGATTATGAGAAAAATATTAAGGAAAGAGCCCAATAAAAGGACAAGAATTCAAGAATTCAGAAGACAGATTGACATTGCAATTAAATTTTTGAGGATCAAACTTGACTGGGAAGCGAGAAGAGAGTTCCACAAACGCGATGAAGCTGTTAACATATGATTATATCTAGCCATTTCAGCTGTGAATTGATGAGACCTTGGCGCCAATCTTGCGAAACATGGACAGTCTATAGCAGGCATATGAAACAACTGAATGCCTTCCATATGAGGTGTCTGCGTGCCCTACTAAATATCAAATGGCACCATAAAATTTCAGACTCAGAAGTGCTTGAACGTGTCGAGTGTGACAGCATTCATGCCATACTTCTGAGCTCTCAACTTCGGTGAGTTGGTCATACATACCGCATGGAGGACAGCCGACTACCGAAGAGTCTCCTCTATGGCGAACTCTCCACAGGGAAACGTTGGCACGGCCAGCCAAGGTTGAGGTACAAAGACAACTTAAAGGAAGCCCTCAAGTGCTGTGACATGCTATACTCTTCCTGGGAATCCACTGCTAAAGACAGAGCTGCCTGGAGATCTCAAGTGAAATCTAGAGTTGCAAAATTTTAAGAGGGTCGCATCAGGGCCCTCAAAAAGAGTTGCCAGAAAAGGAAGGAGCACAAAAGCTCCAGTTACCAGCTTAGGTCTGCCCCCCTTGCATCCCCTGACCCTGCTGCAACAGGATCTTCGTGCAAAGTTTGACCATATCAGCCACCTCCGCACCCACCCAAACCCTTAGTGACCAGAAGTCATGGTCTTCTTCGCCTGCGAAGGACGAACATCATCATATCTAGCTATTTCAGCTGTAAATTTATGAGACCCTAGCGTCAATCTAGTACTGCGTTTAAATTCATAGAGTCGAAAATCAAAAACAATTACTATGAATGCATAAAGTATACAGAAAATGCACGAGGCAGTTATGTTACAGCAGTAGTAAACTGACTGAGATGCCAAGTCAGGACTAATAACATTGTAGATTCTTCTTTGGATTTTATCAAGAACCTTTGAATATATAACAGGAGCACCAGACCAGATGCTAAATATTTTCTCGGTTATGAAACCTGTTGATCTGTGAGAGCTATGTCAGAGGATATATCAACTGCCAGGCTCTGATCATGCATATTTTTTGGTGGGGAGTGCACCTATAAATCGCGACATCGAAAAGTACATATATATTTACATATGAACTGGGTTATAAAGATTTCAAAGATCTGCTCGTATCTAGAAGTGGTCAATTTTTTTTCTGGGACGTTACAAGTTGATTGTTAAAACAACAAACCAAATGACCCACATGTTCATACCACCGGTAAAGTCCAAACGCGATGTTGTCAGGAAGAAAGACTCTGTTGCGCTAGCCCAGAATTCTTGGAAGTTACTCATGGCATAAGGGTATCTTCCTTTGGTCCAAAGGCGTAACCTTTTAGCCTGTGAATAAGCAGCATCAACCTAAAAAAAAAAGCGGATATATTAGAGCGCTACAAAAATACCCCGTGTTATGTTTTGTACAATATTAGGGAAATATTTGAAGTGTTTTTAAAACGAGGAAAATCAATTACACATCTTCTTCTTCTATGTGCCCTGTCCCTTCAGGACGTAGACGATCATGGTTCTCTACGTTTCCCTATCCCTTGTGGCTCTTGGTATGTTTGCTCCTGTTACTCCTGGCAACCCCGTTCCGTCATCCAGCTGATCAGACCCTGCAAATATATTATCTGCTGCCTTCCTCTGTCTCTTTTTTATTCTATCTGGCCAGTCAGTATCAGGTTCTCCAAGCTCTCCTTCCTTATTGCATGTCCCAGGAACTTCAGTTGTCTCTTCCTGATGCTCAGTATCAATTTACTTTTTGTTGCCATTCTTTCCAACACCTCATCGTTGCTTGCATGCTCAGTCCACGATATCCGCATCATCCTTCTGTAGAACCACATTTCCGCTGCTTCCAGTTTTGTCCTCATTTTCGATGATATTGTCCAGCATTCACTGCCGTATTGAAGAACTGACATCACATAGCAATCCAGCACTCTTTTCTTTGTTTCTAGTGAAATTTTCCTGTGTGTTAGTACTTTACTCAGCTTCTGGAACGCGTCTTTTGCCATGTCAATTCGCCTACGGATCTGTGTGTCGCACATTTCATCTCGTGTTAGAACACTTCCTAGGTATTTAAATTTTTGTACTTGCTTGATTCTGGTGTCCCCCACCTGTATGCAATTACACATAATTCGAATAAAACAACACTGATAAGGGTCATTTTCCGACATGATATTCATTGGTGATAGAAAATTAATCTTTTTTCTGACAGCTCAAAATATAATTATTACCCAGAGAATATATATATAAACGGTGAATTCATAAATTTTAAAAAATCGGAAATATATTAATCAATACACTTGTGAAGAGTGGATGTTACCACGAAATTTTGAAGTCAGGAAAAAGGATTGATATGAAGAATTGCAGTTAAGGCATTTTTTGTGTTTTTTTAAAATAATAATAATAATAATAATAATAATAATAATATATATATAATTTAAGGCCCTTTCATAGACTTTTTTCCTTTCATCGAAGACTGCTTTGTGGGAGAAATTTTGAGATAATCCGTATTCTGTTCCTTTAGGGATGTGTTTGATATATATATATATATATACGCTCTCACACCCTGATTGAGCACTCTGGAAGAATGGTAGACTTTGAAAAAACAGTAGCTACTCTAGCATCTACGCATCGTTCATTCAGTAATGAATTAGATCACTCTTAGTTACTAACGTGTGTCCACATGGTATACCACACGCTAAAAGTCTGACTTCTTCTACCGAGCGCCCATACCTCAGAGGTAGAATCGCCAACTGATGTCAGTTCAGTCGTGTTTCAATCCTGGCTAAAGGCAATCGGGTGTCTAACCGTACTGATGAGCTGTGATACAGCGAAACAGATCTGTCTGCGGATGACTATATATATAATATCACTACACAAGTAGCCATCTTATTTTGACACTATCCGTGTCTTATCAAGTGATGAATTCAATTATGAGTTTGAGAATTTTAAAAGGAAGGTTCAAAGGGTAACTAAACCCCCTTAATCAGGGATTCTTTTTACAAAGACAGCATGAACTAATCAAAACAAAGCAATCTCTAGTCTGAATAATACAAGAACAGACACAAAAGTTCATTTGTTATGGGCTTTAACAAAAATATTTGAGTAAAACAGAGATCAGCATATGTAACTGTATGTACATACGTGTATATGGATATAATAAGCATAGGTAATGGTACTGATATGTAGGGTTATATGAAGCCTATGAGTGAGCGTATGTATAATGAATTTATGGTCATTGACCAAGGAGGTGACCCCTTCCTGATATACCCAATTGAGATACGGCCAAGATCTTTGCTTTGAAACGTGAATTTGTTTTCTATTTCTTTTTTCATAGTAGGATGTTTATTTCGGGGAAAGAAGTTTATACCGGATGGAACGAAAGTAGTGTGACTTTATGAAGTGGACTAATTTAGCTCATGAAATGAATTGTGATTAATTTATTTATCCATAGCCAGTCTAAAAGATGTGTTTTTTCTTTTAAAAAAATATTCTATTACTTTGGATAACATCTGTCGATCTCACTATATAAATATGTCACTTAACATTTTATATCAAGTAGGTTTAGTTGGACGAACTCCGCCATTCGCGTATTCCATATCCTCTCCCACACACACACACACACACACACACACACACACACACACACGTATATATATATATATATATATATGTGTGTGTGTGGGGGGGGGGGTGTATTGTTACGAGGATGCATTTATATATAAAAATAATATTAATAATGTATTAAAAGTTATAGTAATGGATTCTATTGAGTTCTAAGTGTTATTCCAAAAAAGTTTTAATTCATGAAGTAGTCGTAAAAATAAGGAAATTAGAAATAGAACGTTTGGAAGATGCCAGAATGTTCCAGTAAAATCGTGAGAGTTCTAAAATGTCTAGAAATATGCAAATTAGGAGTTAGCCCCTATAAAAATAGGTTTTGGGCAGAGAGTAGTCAGTTGTTATCAGGCTTTGCTGATATTATCAACTCCGGTTTGATTCAAGGATTTATATCCAGCCGAAAGAATCTATAAGAAGTTGCCGACCAACTAAAACCTGAAAGAGAACCTTACGGAAACTATATGGGCAAATAAATATTTTTGACTCTTTCATTGACCATACTTAAAATTATTCTTTATGTACTCATTTAAGGATTTCCAAAAAGTATAGCACTTAACTTCTACGCCGACTTAACTGAGTAAAGGTACTTGACACCTTAGCTTCCCTTTCTCTCCTCGTAACACTCACTAATAATAAACTCTAAGTTTCTTGTTTTAAATGCAACAAAAATTGTATATTTGTAAATATTTTATTTGGTGTGTTTTGTAAATTGAATATTTGTCTGTGATTTATCTCTGAGTTTTGGTCAATCATTTTTTTTCTCTTTTGTTACACTTAACAAGTAACAATATATACAAATATACACACACATACATGCACACATAAAAACCGACTTTTAAGTATCAACAGCTAAAACCAGGCAATAATAAAATTCAGAAACAACGTGGGATTGATGCTTTAAAAACACAGTTACCGAATATTAGTTTAACAATTAGTGCTATAATAAAATATATTGAAACTTAACCAGCTGATGTGTGCTAGAATGAGGTTTATCGAATATTGGCATGATAATTGATGTTGGATAGAATACCTCAGAACTATATAACTTGCCGATCAAAGTTGGGTTGAACGCTCGGCAAACATCAATATGATAATATATGCTGAATGAGATACCCAGCAAGGATTAACTAGAACGTTCCATTTGAATACAATTATCCATCAAATAAAGAAGTTAAAATGATTATACATAAATCCTCACTATTAAAACCCAGATTTTAATGTAAATACTGAAAAGAGAGCCTTTGTAAGAATTTCCCATTTAACTGTAGGAAAATTCTTACAAAGGCCCAACTTTGTAACTCTCCCCGTGCACCTTGCCAACTCTGTCTCAACGAAACGTTAGAAATTATCAAATTCAGGGAAAAGGTTAAACTGTTAAACCAAAGAAATGAGCTTACTGTTTATTGTAAACATAGTTCAGTATTTACATTAAAATATATCATCCCTAGATAGATAAAAAGTGTCATTTTATCATGGCATATTCAGAAATTCACCTTCATAGGACTTAAATATCAACTTTATAGTTTAATCAAAATCTCACTTTTGATTGAGTAATACAGACACAACCGCAATCATATTGTTTAACTTTCTTCAACCACCCCTTAACTTTCTAAATAATTATGAATTCATTTTATATTTTCCAAAATAAATCATTTTTACCATTTATTTTAAAATATTACCTGAAGAATAATAATAATGTTCTGAAACATGAAAATTTTGATGTAGTGATATAATGCTTTTATAAGCCATTGTTGTGGTCCAGTGGATATCGGCTCGGAACGAGAAACCAGGGAGCCGAGTTCGAATTCCAGTTGAATCCATTGTATTCACTTACGTGCAAATACCCTTGGAAAAGGTATTAATCCGTCTCTTCCTTCCAGTTATGGGTTAAATAACAGGACAGATTGGGTTCTATAGCCTTGGTCGGCAACCACTCTACCGCAGAAAGCAATGGCAACCTACTGCGGGATAATCTTCTGCCCAGTCAGTCATGTCTCTTTCGAGACATGATCGCCCAAGCGTGTATCACGTATGGCACTTAACTGACTGAATAACAAAATTACAAGATGAATCTCTACTGTGTATTGAGCACTTTCTATAAAATTAAATGCAACGAACAGTAAGTTCTTTCATTTCCTTATTATATATATATATATATATATATATATATATATATATGATTGGGCACCAGATTTCGCTACTAGCTTCTCGAGCCGCCCAGGAATCACGTCAAATGTTTTTACTAGGAACTCTTGTGATATGGAAAACATAGTTTCTTGTATTCACCCTTCAAGTTCCTCTAAAGTCTTCGTTTAGTAAAGTAGGCTTGCTTCTTTAACCAACCTTAAAGAAAAAATGTCTCAAGGTGTTAAGTTAGGACTCATGGCTAGTTACTTTGCAGTTAGCCTGTCTATATTACGGCCACATCATGTTGGATATTTTTAGTTTTCTTTATATTATAATTTCTTCTGAATTACTTTGCACACCCTCTATATGGCATCATTGAAGCTAATAAAAGTTTTGACCGATTTTTTAAAAAAATCCTAGCAGTGATATCATGAACCTCAAATATAGTAAGGCCAAATCAGGTTGAAACCCCAGTTATCGTACGACCATGAAGTTGTTAAGCAACGTCTATTCTGGTAAGGTAATTGGTGACCGATTCGTTGTGAAATTATATTATTCAAAATTATGTGATTACTTAGCAGATGAGTTAACTTGTCGCTGTAAGTGGGTAATTTGGGCATAAGTTGGCCAATGCTTAGAGTTTGCAATGAATTTTTTTCAGAATAAAAAACGTTCTGTAAAATATTGACTTTGAATTGAACTAAATATACACACTTCCACGATTCAAATTACCTTCGCAATGTGATTACGTAATGCTGAAATGCATGGATTATCTATCGATTCCTTTATATTTCTTTGTGCGCACTGTATATGTAATCACTGAATCAATGAAAGTTTTGATTGTTTTCTTTAATCCTACCTGTGATATCATGGCCACAAAAATAGTAAGGGTATCTAAATACTTCAATGTACTGCAATTGCGGAGCATCTGATGCATACAGGGAGAACATGTTCTCTGTGTTGTGCAGATAGCTACCTCAGTATCATCTTAAAGTGCTTGTAACCATTTCTATTAAGTTTAGTTTAAATCTATGCTACCTACCATGTGTAAACAAAGGGAATGGCTGCGAGGTCTTAATATGATCATAACTTAAATACATCATTGTTAATATATTACTAACTTGTGTATTTGTGTTTTTTTAATTGATAGGTGCGCTCATTTTATTATACTCTATAGAGTTTTCCACCCACGTCTGTTGAACGGGTTAAGAGGCTCATCCCTTGTTCCCTGTTTAGGATGTGGTTTCTGGCTTTCTCTTTTCCAATCTTCTCACTTTGGTTTCTTTTTTTTCAATTGGAGTAGATAGATCTATCTATCGCCTGGTTCACACTCCACCCACGTTTATTGAACAGGTTACGAGGCTCATCCCTTGTTCCCTGTTTAGGATATGGTTTCCGGCTTTCTCTTTTCCAATCTTCTCACTTTGTTTTTTTTTCTCAATTGGAGTAGATAGATCTATCTATCGCCCGGTTCACACTCCACCCACGTCTATTGAACAGGTTACGAGGCTCATCCCTTGTTCCCTGTTTAGGATGTGGTTTCCGGCTTTCTCTTTTCCAATCTTCTCACTATTACGTGGCCCCCTGCACGTCAGTGGCATTACTGCCTTGCTCGGGGTGATACGATTAAAAAAAAAAAAAAAGAGAGAAGTCAAAAATCAACTACAATTTTTTCGTGTGCTTCACTTGCTTTTTTTGTATCTAAATAATTCAGTACGTACCCTTTTGGCCAAATTGTGTGGCAAGTATATTCTGATTGTATGCGCAAATTCATGGACGAGAATATTTTCCCTGTGGCCGTAAGGATCATTTGCACTGCACATTACAATATCTTCAAGGCAGACAGCGATACTGCTGGCCAATCCACCCAAACTGGAAAATTTTCGACCGTCGCCCGAACAAGTAGAACGACAGCTACCATGACAGATGTCTAAAATAACGAAAAAGAAATATAAAGAAATTGGCAATGTTTAACATAAATATTAAAAAAAAAAATAAATGGTTTGTCAAAAGGTTGGTTATTCCCTTGCTTTTATTGTATACATTTCTGACTCCCTCGATAATGTACATCGTTTTAAAAAGCGATGATTAGAAATTTTAATAAAACCCAAACATATGAAAGTGGATTTATACATTATCTTTATTCATGATTATGGACGAAAATATTATTGAGAAATAGTTAATTGATATTTTTATAAAATTATGGATAAAAAAATCTTATTATTTACATCGTTCAAACTGTTGTCCTCATCTTTGTCATATTCTCAACGTTTCGGCCGTTGTACGCTCTGGTCTTCTTCAGGCGACTGGAATTTTGGACCGAACCATTTATTTCGATCACTGGAGTAGATTGTTCTCGTTCCAAGGCCATTTATCCACTAGGCCAGTGGATAAAAGCGTAAATTGAATCTAGTGATTTGACTCAAAGAGTTGTGAGTTTAATACCTAGCAACAGGAGTGGAGAACAAAACTTAGAGAGTAGAATTAAATGAAGATAACAAAACTATCCGGAAGTAGCATGATTCATGGAACGAGAACAATCTACCCCAGTGATCGAAATAAAGGGTTCGGTTCGAAATTCCAATCATCTGAACAAGGGCGGAGAGTACAACAGCCGAAACATCGTGAATATGACAATAAAGATGAAGACAACAGTTCGAACAATGTAAATAATGTAAATACCTAATTTCAGAAATATAGACAACTAAAAAACGTATTTTCACACTTATTTATAAAAGGTAAACAACAAATATTGCATTGTACTTGATTTCCATATATTTAAAATGTTGTAAATAAACATTAGCGAAAAAGTCAAAAGTGTATATAGTGATAGCGGTGTCAACCGTCTTTGTGACACACCATTATTTTGCGGGTATGAAGCTTAAACATGGCCAATGAATTTTAAGAGTTACTTGAGCGAAAGTGGACGAAACTCTCTATCAAGAAAAAACAAGCCCTATTGCTAAGAAATCTAGTTTCCAATACTTCCCTCTTCAAATAAAGACGAAACTGAAGTATTAAAGTCATCATCATTTATCCATCACACCCAGATGGTGCATAGGGCAGCAACTTTTTGTTGCTGTAACAAACTGTTTTTTTTTTTTTACAGGGCAGGGTTGTTAGCCCTGCACCCAACCCCCAAACCTGGAGGACCGGTGGACCATTCTTGGTCCTTACGTTTACAGCACCTGGTATTCCCAAATGGTCACCCATTTAAGTACTAGACCAGGTTCGATGTTACTTAACTTCGGTGATCGGACGGGAACCGGTGTATTCAACACGATATAGCCGTAAACGAAGTATTAAAGTCCATTAAAAGTATTTTCATTTCTTTCAGAAACATTTCACTGAACAAAGTTTCTTAGCAACAAACTTAGTAACTGACTTGATATAGGTGATCCAGTTCATATTAGGAAAAAACGTTAAACCAAGGTCGGCGCTGTGAGTTATTTTCCTAGAGGTTAGCATCGACATGGTCGCTGGAGGGAGAAAGGGCTCTCTAAGTCTATTAAAAGAGAGCAGTATAGTTTTAGCAATTCAAAGCCATTTCTTGCCCCAATTAATAACAGATTGAAGGTCATTTTCGAGATCAATTGTCAATTTCACTTTCTTCTTCTTCTTTTATGTGCCATGTCATTTCAGGACGTAAGCGATCATGGCTTTCTCACATCTCCCTGTTCCTGGTGGCTCTTAGCACGCTTTCTCCTGTTGCACTGTGCAACCCTCGTTCCGTCATCCACCTGATCAGGTCCTTCAAATATTTTCCTCTGTTTCTTTTTCCCTCTATCTGGCCTGTTAGTAACAGGTTCTCCAAGCCCTCCTTCCTCATTGCATGTCTCATGAACTTTAGTTGTCTCTTCCTGATGCTCAGTATTAATTTCCTTTTCGTCTTCATCATTCCAAAATCTCGTCATTGCTGACATGTTCGGTCCATGATGTCCGCAGCATCCTTCTGTAGAACCACACTTCATCTGCTTCAAGTTTTTTCCTCATCTTCGAAGATATTGTCCAACATTCACTGCCATATTGAAGACAAGCCTAATTCACATCTAAATGTTCTTTTAGATGTTATTATAGCATACACATATAGTGAGGTTCTGAAATTTTAAAGGTATTATTTTAAACTCGTACTTGTAAGCGGTGAAGCTGTTGAAAGTGCTCCCTACCCAAAATTGGCTCAAGCAGTTTTAACGGTTGTGATTTGTAATTTGAAGTTAAACCATAATATTGACATTAAGACTAAACTATCACCCGGTTCACACTCCACCCACGTCTATTGAACAGGTGAAGAGGCTCATCCCATGGTCTCTGTTTAGGATGCGGTTTCCGGTTTTTTTCTCTTTTCCTATCTTCTTACTCTTTTTTTTCAATTGGAGTAGATAGACTAAACTATCGCCCGGTTCACACTCCACCATCGTCTATTGAACAGGTGTAGAGGCTGTGGTAATGTATATAAAATAGACAAAACCCGGATATAAGAGAACTTTTATCCGGTCCACACGACTATCTTATATCCGGGTTACACTGTAGCTGAGTACAGGGTAAGAGATTGGTGGAAACGCCCTTCGCCTAACAGCCGACCGCCATGCAAAGTTTACTATGAGTTGGGAACTATCAGAGGGAAGACGTCAAAGAAGAAGGAAACGGATAAAATGGTGCGGAACGTTCAAGCATGGCATCGCAACCTTAAACCGGCGATGGAAAGAAAATAAAGCAAGATGCAGTTGATCAATATCAAGAATGTTTGCCTTATGCACAGAAATGGGCGAAAAAACCCAATGACTATCGCCCGGTTCACACTCCATCCACATCTATTGAAGAGGTGAAGAGGCTCATCCCTTGTTCCCTGTTTAGGATGCGGTTTCCGGTTTTCTCTTTTCCAATCTTTTCACTCCTATGTACCCCCCCCTACACATCAGTGGCGTTACCGCCTTGCTCGGGGTGATATGATTAAAAAAGAAATGTTTTAAAACGCAGTAGAGATAAGATCCTGTTGACTAGATTAGTTCAGATCTTCAAAAAGATACCGTACAGAGAGCATTAGGTGTTATGTTTAATAGGATATTGAAATCCTGACAGAGTTTTAAGTTACCAATTTGATACTTTTCTCGCTTTCGTCTTGGATCTGATGAAGCCTTAAATGACGTAATGCATTATCAAATCATTCCTTTCTTTTCATTCAATATTTCCATTTATCCAATTGGTAACTATAAAGAAAACATTATATAGACTTTATATAAAGAATCATTACGTAAAAGATGGGAATTGTTGTAATAGATCCCAAACGAGAAGTGTAGATATGCATTTAAAAACATAAACATTTGCTTTCAGACATGAAGCATAAGATACGTATCTACCTACCCATCTGTGGGTACTACGTTTGTAATGCTTTCCCTAAACGTGGTAATTTTATCCCGATCTTTGGGATTTTTGTCCTAAGAAGAAAATATACGGAATGGAAAGTTTCCTACCTCTGCATTCGGGCCTGTCAGCCAAATGGGCAAATTCCGGATACACAGCTACAGATTCAAATCTGCTGAAAATGCCGACGCCATGGCTTCGACTGATGGATATAAAAATATTCGACGGCATATGGCGCAGCATGTGACTGATGATCGAGGCAGCCTGGATAAACATCAATAATTGGTTTAGAAATATTCAAGAATTAGCAACATATATTCAATTGCAGACTCCACTTACCCATTTAATTAGTAAGAAAGTTGTGAAAAGTTGTAATTCTTAATTGTCAACATCATGGAGGGTGAAATATTACGAGCAAGAAAATTAGATGGTAGCCTTCTCCACAAGATGTTTCTGGATGAATATTTCGCTTAATCGTTCCTAACAAATTGCGTAAAGTAGATAACTTTTTCTATCCCCTATTTCACACTGCTTCCCGTCTTTTGAACAGAAATAGTTTTATTTTTTGTTTCCTGATTAGGATTGGATTTCCAGATTCTTTTCACAATCACTTTCACTCCCTGTAGCCCCTTGGATTTTAGTGGTATTATCGCCATGCTTAGAGTGAAATTATTTTTAAAAAAAGGACATGCTGAACGAACACGCTTTCATTCCATATTAATGACTCTCTCTTTGGACCTACGCTGTTTCTGATATTCATTAACGACCTTCGCGGTGTCATCAGTTCCCAACTAGGTATTTGTGCAGATGATACAACTATTTAATCATGTCTTAGCAGCAAGTCCGACAGCTGTTCTCGAAAAAGACCTCCAGTCAGTGGTTAACTAGGTCAAGGAATGACTTGTATATTCTAACACCTTAACGACGCTATGTCGCATCCAACCTATGTTGCATCCACTATATTTGGCTCACAGCCATATTCCGTTCTCGTATGATCAAAAACGTCACTACTTAAATAGGTGACCACTTGTGAATACCAGTTGCTGTAAGCTTGGATGTGGGGGCGGTGTAATAGGTAATGGCTCGGAATTGTTAATCGGAGAGTCGAGTTTTAATTAAATGTTGTTCATTATATTCACTTACGCTTAGATACATTTGGGAAAGGTATGAATCCCCCAACTATGGGTTAATTAGGAAGATTTGTATCGCTAAATTATCGCTAAATTATTGTTATCTAGAGAAAAAAAATAACCTAAATATATTTTCTGGCTTTAAGTAACCTGCAAAATGTTGATAAAACATAGAAAACGAATCAATCAGTGAATAACACAACAATTTCACTTGCCTTGTAATGTGCAGCGTCACTGACACGGACCGTTGCTGCAACCCTTATTGACGGCTCTGTTGGCTTATTCATGTAAATGTTACCGACATTGTTCACATATTTATATTTAAAGGCCACACGGGATAACTGCTCTCTAAAGAAGGAAAAGAAGAATAAATATTCAGCAGGTGTGTACCCCTGCCGTCAAAAGTGACGGTAAAATATTTGAGAGGATTATTAGCTGTTTCCTCACAGGTTATGTCCGATAAGTGTGACAAGAAGAAATATATTATACAACTAAATACACAACAGCCTTTATTATAATAGAGATTATATATATATATATAGAGAGAGATTATATATATATATATATATATATATATATATAGAGAGAGAGAGAGAGAGAGATAGAGATTATATATATATATATATATATATATATATCAGCGTGCGGTGTAGATATAGAAGAATCCAAAGGAGTATCCTGTACATACAGTGGTAGGATAACTCTCTAAGAGAGATCTAAATATATATGTATATAAATACATATAGAGCAAATATAACAAAAATTAAGGCAGACACGTTATTTCATGGTAAATCGGAAGTGTAGGCCTTTTTCAGGCGAACCATCAGCTTCCGAATTTATTCTACAAAAGATTTTACATGAATGAAATTCACAAAGACCTAAAAAAAAAATGAATAAAAATAAAGGTCGCCTCCTTAAAAGAGAAAATTTAAGAAAAAATACATCATTACATCATTTCGGCGAATACGCACATATTCATACATAAGCATATATAATCAAAGAGCACGCGTAAGAGCGGATGTCAACTAAAATCTAAAGATACATTCAGAATCTCAGTTAGACTGCTGACTCGTAGATTTGAAACGTAAAGACAGTGGGTTAGGTGAGAGAGAGAGAGAGAGAGAAAGAGAAAGAGAAAAAGAAAGGGTAAGTATCTTAAAGCGTAAACAAAAAGGGAAGAAGAACGAAGAGAGGAATAAATATAAAATAGAAAGAAAAGATGACAGGAGAAAATGGAAATAAACATAAAATTATAAATTAACGGTGAAAGGATAAGAAATTGGAGTCAAAAAAATTAAAAATATATATTTTTAAGAGAAAATAGTAAATCAATCCGTTGTGATCACAAAATCATCACACCACTTGTAATATAGCAATCTGGCCCCACCCGAGGAAGGTTGATGCAAGCGATGGTGTTTCCCGTCGGTGAAGGGGTCGGCGAACGACAAGACAGGTGTTTGAGAAATACATCCTGTCGGGGCCTGGAGCGGATGTCGCAGGGTTATGAGTCGGGCTCGTTTGACCTTATTTCCGACAGCGGCGGAAATGACTACGGAGGCAAACAGAACAGGTATCTCTTGGAATTACGTGAGCGTTGCGTGGGCGAGGCAAAACCGGAAGGAAAAGTCCCGGTTCTAGAAGACTATAAAAAGACCTCGACACACGGATTCGCCAGCAGAGAACGGCCAGTGGAAGCAGAGAGACACCACAGGCAAGACTACACTCCCGTCGACCCATTCTATGTGCGCTCTCACTCTTCCATTCTCTGTTCCACACGGGTTCGTCGTCAGGAATAAAAATATAACCTTATATTTTTATATATGCGTGTTCTCGTTGTTTGTCGTCGTACGGCGATATATAACACACTATATAATCAAAATTATACTAATTATACAATCAACAAAACAAATAATAAGGCCACGAGGGGTTACTTGGCGTGGAAGAGTTAGAAACAGATACATTGCTAAAGAGCGAGAGAATAATCAGTCGATAGCGATTTAAATTTTTGCAGATTAAAGTTGTCTAGAAAGCATGGTGGAATTCCAAAAACGAGAAATGCGAGAAAAGAAACTATTAGCATAGAACTTACGGTTACATTTAGTTAACCCAACTGTAAATTGATGAGATTTCAACGCCAGTCTAATACTGCTCTTAAATTCAAAGATTCTAGATATCAAAGCGAAAAGCTCATTCGAATAATTATCATAAAAGTATTTACAGAAAAGGCACAGGGAGGCAACCTTACGGCGGTGGGAAAGAGCCTGAAGCCGAAATGTCAGATATTTGGAAGCGACTCTCTTCTGATCAATAAATATAACATATGATCATTAACAATCGAATTAAAGAATTAAAGTCCCCACAAAATATGATACTGCTAATTGAAATAAAAATCCAGTACCAATTTCAGGTTTCTAAAAACTTTTGAATTAATTGTTAGTCAAATGATACACGCTTGGGATATCATGTCTCTTTCGATTCATGACTTGCTGAGTAGAAGATTTTCTCGCAGTAGTTGCCTTTTCTTTCTGTGGTAGACTGGTTGCCAACCAAGGCTATAGAATCCCATCTGTCCTGCTATTCAAACCATAGCTGGAGGGAGAAAATAGAGATTCATAACTTTCCCAAGAGTATTTGCGCGTAAGTGAATGCAATGAATTCAGATGGAATCGGCTCTTTGATTTCTTAATCCTTTGCACAATAGCGCACATCCCACATATTGATGGTAAGCCCCCAAAATTTAGTATCTATTATAAGTTTCTGCTAATAACACATTGATACCAAGTGTCCGAAACATTGAACGATGGGTTTGAAATAGAATATTATTTCATATATAATATATGGATATATATTTTGAATTAACCCACGGGGTTCTTGATAAAAATCCAACGGAGAATCTGTAATGTGATCGATCCCGACTTGGCAGCTCAGCTGCAGTCACTTTCTCACCGGCGTAATGTGGCTTCCCTGTGTCTCTTCTACAAATACTTTCACGGCTTCTGCACCAATGAACTTAGTCATCTCCTATCTCCCTGACTCGCATCCTTTCTCCCATACTCTTTTCTTCATCCACCCCACTTCCTTCACACCAGTATTCTCATCCTTCTATAACCCTCTTCCTGACATCTCGTATAACCTGTCCCTCTTTCTCATCACGTTCCTCCTATGTAACCCCCTTCGCACCAGTGGCAGTAAAACTGCTTGGCTTTGGGTGAAATGATTAAAAAAAGAATTAAATTAAATGTTTAAATGTTTCCTCACCCAAAATGACATTATTTTGTAGCCAATTGTCGCTCGAATGATCTCAAATTTTAACACAATGTGTAAAAACCAATGTGCGTTGTGGTGCAGTAGATATCGGCTCGGAACGAGAAATCGAGGAGCTAAGTTCGAATTCCAGTTGAAATCATTGAATTCACTTACGCGCAAATAACCTTGGGAAAGGTATTAATCCGTCTATTCCTTCCAGTTATGGGTTAAATAACAGGACAGATTGGGTTCTATAGCCTTGGTCGGCAACCAGTCTATCGCAGAAAGCAATGGCAACCTACTGCGGGATAATCTTCTGCCCAGTCAGCCATATCACTTTCGAGACATGATCGCCCAAAGCGTGTATCACGTATGGCACTTAACTGTAAAAACCTAGTTGACTGTTCAGACGCATTTCAATAAGAGTTTATTAGGGCGATGGATCGGATGTGCCACTGATAATGACAATGTGCTGTTGAAATAACCAACTCGTTCACCTGACTACAGTTGTTCCATTCATGTATTATATTTGTAAGAAAAGTTCTCGGCCCTGTGCTTTTTTTTTTCTACGGGGCTATATGAAAAAACAGGTCTATATGTCTCCTTTTTTTACAAGCCTAGAAGAAAAGCAGAGTATTACCGAGGCGCTAGAGAATATTATGCAAAACATGCTACAGTGTGTTTGGCAATAGCTCGGCTATCAACTCGACGTGCGTCGTATCACAGGTGGTGCGCCTGTTGAACATTTGTGAAGCTTTGTGAAATCGGTTATAAAACCTTCATCCCTTTGAGTATATTGTTCGAATTTTGTTAATTCTTTTATTGTTCAGCATGAAGCCTATTTACACCCTTGTGAAAATAGCTGAAACAAAATGAATAATGTCTTCCGAGGATGTTTCACACTTTCCCTGATAACGTAAACGTCGTCTCTTGGCATTGTATTTCTCTTCTGACTGCATTTTCGTTTATGTTTTGGACTGATGGATGCAGTTTGTTTCTTCGCTTTGATGAAATAACTGACAGTTGAAAGGCTGACGCCATCAGTATCCGCAATCTCTCTGTAAGGTATGCCAGTGTGTTCGTGCAGCGTTACAATTTTCGTATACTTCTTTGGAGTAACGTCCATTGAAGACAGTGGTTGTCGGACAACTAATCGACAATCGACCCAATAGCGTCTGGTCGTGATAAAAATGTGGTGCAATCACGGATAACGTAATATTTTCAAATGCCAAACAAATTTCATTATAAACCTTGAAAACAGATTGCATACCATTGCAAATGACCTAATCTATATATATAAAAGGAAATCTGTGAGTCTGTGTGTGACTGTTCCCTATGCAAGCTTACATTTTTTAAGCTACGCCATTCAAACTTTCTAGGGACACATATCTACAGGGAAGCCAGGTCGACACATACTTTTTGAGTTAAGTTCAGCAATTTTCTCTTTCTCACTTTTTGGCCAATGGACACGATCGTTTACATTTGCTCCGTAAAACATCTAAGATCTGAGATGGTTGCTGGATTACGTCACAGAAATCAAACCACACGTGTCAAACGCGAGTAAAATATTTTTTTATTAAAAAAAATAAATAAAAATAAGCCTTTATATTTAATTTTTATTCAGACGTTTTAAAAATTAATTTGTTCAACAAAAAAATGTGAATATTTTCCCCCGTAATTTTGAAATAAAAGAAATGTTTTTTTTTAAAGTGTTTTTTCAAACAAAAACAAAATATGTAAAATAAAATGTGGCATCTTCTACTACTGCTAAAATGTTCTGAGTTGCACGGGCAACGCCGGGTTATGATACTAGTTTGAGTAAAAGTAGAAATCGATTACACCGTCACTCCAGTGGGTCTAAAACTAACCGTATGGTGAAAGAAAGGAAGTAGTTGCTTCAATTAATTTGCACAAGGTGGCAATTTCGATTGGCTGGAATATGTCGTTACTTAGACATTCACATTTTAAATCACTTAAATTTTGGCGGGAGGACACCCTGTACAACAAATTATATAGGCTTATCATATCACGTTGAAATACCGGTTCTCATTCGATCATCAAAGTTAAGCAACGCCTAAACTGGTCAGTACCTAGTTGGGTGATTGCTCGGTAATCCCAGGTGCTGTAAATTTGGATGTGCGGGTGATGCAATGGATAAAGACTTGGAATGAGAAATCGGAGTGCCGAGTTTAAATTCCAATTGAGTTCATTATATTCATTTACGTGCATATATCACGGGGAAAGATATGAATCCATCTCTTATACTCCCAGGTATGAGTTAAATAGTAAGATTTGTATCAGACAATTATTATTATCCCCCAAAATTCTAAAACTCCCAAATTATCTTTCTACTTTGAATAGGATGAAAACCCTTTTTCATCCTATAATGATATAATAGTTGACATAAAAATATTATGTTATATAATCCGGTCTACTATAATAAAGACCGTTTTGTGTTTATATATATATATATATATATATATATATATATATATATATATATGCAGACAGATCTGTTTCGCTGTATCACAGCTCATCAGTACGGTTAGACTCCGATTGCTTTTAACCCAGGATTGAGCCCCGACCGAAGTGGCGTCAGTCGGCGATTCTATCTCTGGGCTATGGGTGCTCGGTAGAAGAAGACAGACTTTTTAGCATGTATATTATCATTATACACGCCCAATAGCCAGAGTGCTTCAAATTCATTACTAAATGAGCGATGCGTACATGCCAGGGTAGCTACTGTTTTTCAAAGTCTACCATTCTTCCAGAGTTGTGAGAGCGTAAATAATATATATTGAATAAATATGTCGGTTAATACCAACTTCGTAAATTTCCGTATAATTTCGTATTATATATATATATATATATATATATATATATATATATATATAATATTATTTCATATATGATATGTGATGTAACATATAAGGATCAAAGAATAATTTTAAACCCTAAAACGTTGAAATATCATAATATAATCGGCTCAGTGACTTAGATAAAGCCGAGTACTCTAAGTTCACTGGATATGTAAAGATTAAAGAGTTCCAAAGTAAAACATCTCGTCAAAAAGAATGTCTTCTCGTTGTGGACTTTTTCGTGGGAGATCAAATTAAGACAAACTAGCGAACGTTAAAGGAATCCTATTTGTTTGAGGAGACTAGAGAGAGAGAGGGGGAGGGGGAGTGGAGATAAAAGTAGATAGAGTGAGTGAGGGGCAGATAGACAGACAAACAGATAGAGTTCCTACGGAGGGAGATAGACCTGTCTATAACTTGGTTCGTCTTTTAATTTATGCATCTTCTTGCTGTTGCTCCAGTATCATTCCGTGTTTTGAAAAGAAGGAATCATTCTCGATTGTTACAAATAATAAGCGGGAATGATTTTTAATCATTTCACCCCAATCCAGTCAATAAAGCAATTAAGGAAAGAGTAAAAAAAAATAACAGAGAGTACATTACAAAGTACAGAATTGAAGGAGACAGAAGACAATGTTTGACATTGTATTTAATTTTTTTTAAGAACGTGGTTGGCATGAAAGCAAGAAACCGGAAGAGAGTTCCACAAACGAAAAGTGTGGGAGAAGTAACCAGGAGTATAAAAGTTATGATTACATCTAAGAACATAAAATGTAAAACGATGAGACCTAGCTGCCAAACTAGTACTTGTAAAGTTGAAGAAAAGAGAAAAGCTCATCAGAACAATTACCATGAAAATATTTATCGAAAACCCACAAAGAAGCTATGTTACAACGGCTGGAATGTGACTGAATTTCTAAATATATATCAGAAGCACCAGACTAGATCTGGCAGCAAAATTTGCTGCACGAACGAATGCTAAACTTACAAATATCTTACGCCGAAAAATTGCTGTCTATCAACTCTATACCGCCGAAAACAATACACATAATTAAATTAACTCGAGCCACAAGATTAGCAACTAGGTCCCACCCTTTTACTGTGAAACCAATAAATTGTAAACGCAAATTCTACTCCATCAGCTTCTTTTCTCGCACTTCCCGCCTCTGAGATTCCCTTCCATTTACTTGTTTTCCCGACAGCTACAATCTCCAAGAATTTAAATGTAAAGTCAATAGTCATCTCCTATCTCGTCCTCTCTCTCATGCTCCCTTCTCCAAGAATTTAAATGTAAAGTCAATAGTCATCTCCTATCTCGTCCTCTCTCTCATGCTCCCTTCTCCAAGAATTTAAATGTAAAGTCAATAGTCATCTCCTATCTCGTCCTCTCTCTCATGCTCCCTTCTCCAAGAATTTAAATGTAAAGTCAATAGTCATCTCCTATCTCGTCCTCTCTCTCATGCTCCCTTCTCCAAGAATTTAAATGTAAAGTCAATAGTCATCTCCTATCTCGTCCTCTCTCTCATGCTCCCTTCTCCAAGAATTTAAATGTAAAGTCAATAGTCATCTCCTATCTCGTCCTCTCTCTCATGCTCCCTTCTCCAAGAATTTAAATGTAAAGTCAATAGTCATTTCCTATCTCGTCCTCTCTCTCATGCTCCCTTCTCCAAGAATTTAAATGTAAAGTCAATAGTCATCTCCTATCTCACTAACCTGCATTCTCTCTCTCATGCTCCCTACTTCGTCCATTCCACTCTCATCAGTATTCTCATCCTCCTCTTATCCACTTCCCAAAACCCCCTATAACCTGTCACTCTTTCTCATAACTTTCCTCTTATGTAACCCCCTGCAAAACAGTGGCAGTAAAATGCCTTGCTTGGGTCAATGTGATTATAAAAAAAAAAAGAAGTTGGCTTATATATTTAATTACTCGAGGATAAGACGCTTATTTTTTTCATCAAAATTTCGATAAAAATCAGGAGTGCGAGACATCCACTCGTCATCATAGAGAATCTATAGCAGAATGTATCTGTAGCCCAGGGGAGTACCCAGAGCTCGAACATAAGCTAGAGCGAGGGATAAAATAAATATTTCCTGACATTTCGATTTTACCCAATCGCCTCTTTCAACAGTACGGCGTCATACATCGAATAAAACTGCTCGATCTACACTGCTCATATTTACCATTTATTATCTGATTTACGACAAAAGACTATCATTTTGAAGTGGTTTTAGGACTCAAGCGATTACCGGTCTCCATATATTCATCTAAACCGAGCAGCCCCACACACAATAAGTAAATACCACAATTTCAACCAATCACTTTTCTTATGTTTTAATATATGTAAGCAAAGTTTTGAAATGAAGGTGAATAGTTGGAAATGTTTAACAAATATTAGTTATATTTACGTTAAAAATCTACCATGTGACTCCTCGATTTTAGTGCGACCTATTTGCATGTCAACCGCAAATACTCACTTTGAGAATCCCAAACTAAGGCTGCGACCTATATACTTGTGCGACCTATGCGCGATTATATACGGTAGATTTCACCCTTTGTAAGACAAATTACATAAACAGATAGAAAAAAAAATTATTTGTTCAATAAATACTAATTGCTAGTTAGATAATTTTTAAAAATTCAGGTGATTTCATAGAATAACAACTCACGTAGTCAGATTTGATGCAACGATGACTTCCTTAAGTGCCCTGGGTGGCAACGCAGACACAGCTACAACAGAGAGAAAAAATAATGGCATATAAAAATCAGATTTTATAAACAAAACAGTAAACAAACAAACAAACGGACATTTGAATATAACACAAAAAACTTCATACGATTTCCAGGTAATTTGAGGGCGGACCTGAAGGAGACTACCACCACCTTTAAATTTGTTGTTTTTCATTTTTTTTTAAATACTTTTTTCAGCGCAGTCTTATCGGTTATTACATAAAGTTTCCCATTATCAACAAAAATTTGAAAAAATTTCAATATTTAAACAATTTTAGTGGAGGCTCTGTTTCTCATACAACGTTATATGAAATCGATCCTCCATTTTCGAACCACTCGCGTTGAGTCGCTTTGCTTTGATTTTTTTTTTTTTTTTTTGACGAGTTGCTGTTCTTGTTTTTGTCTTTTTCAAGTTTTCTTCAGTTCTTACGATGGCATCTTCCTCGGAAACTCCAAGAATGGCTTTATTCAAAAATTTCGCAAAGGATTCAGTTGTTGAATATACGCAAGTAAAAAAGTTAATTGCACAGGATCGATTTACGATATAAGGGTGCATGAAAAACTGAACCCCCTCCACTAAAATTGTTTAAATATTGAAATTATCAAAAACAATTTGGAACAATTTCAATAGTTAAACAATTTTAGTTTCTCATACAACGTTATAGTGTATCAAACATTCATTTTGGTACCACCCGCGTTGGGGTCATTTTGTTTTTTTTTTGTTTCTTTTTTTGTGGGGGGGGACGAGTTGTTGCTCTTGATTTTGTCTTTTTCAAGTTTTTAGTTCTTACGATGGCACCTTCTTCGGAAACTCCAAAAATGGATTTATTCAAAAAATTCGCAAAGGATTCAGATGTTGAATTTGCGCAAGCAGAAAAGTTAATTGCACAGGATCGATTTACTTTAAGGTTATATGAAAAACTGAGCCTCGCCACCACCAAAAAAAAAATTGTTTAAATGGCGAAATTTTTATAATTTTTTTTTGTCAATCGGAAAGTTTAGGGTTTAATCGATAAGACTGCACTGAAAAAGTAAAAAAAAATTGATAATCAACAAATTTAAAGGTGATGGTAATGTCGTACCGCGAGTGATTCCAAAATGGAGGACCGATTTACTATAACGTTGTATGAAAACCTTAGCCCCCACCTCCATTTGTTTAAATATAGACATTTTCCCAAAAACTTTCTATCCATCGGAAAGTTTAGTGTAGATCGATAAGATTGCACTGAAAAAAGTAAAAAAAAAAAAAAAAAAAAAAAATTAAAAACAACTAATTTAAAGTTGGTGGTAATCTCCTTCAGATCCGCCAGTTTAAGTTTCGAAACGAAATCTAGTTTCTTTTCTTTTCTTATGTGCTGTGACCCTTTAGGACGTGGGCGATCATTACTGTTGTGGCCTGTTAGGGCCAAGGAAGAAAGACACGAAAACAAGAAGGTAGGTTGAACTAGTGCATTAGAATAACAACATATATACAAAATAAAAGTGTCATTAGTTAGCAGATAAAAGTGTCGTCCGAACTGTCAAGTTACACTGCATCTCGACTACCTCTCAGGAAGTCTCGCAGGTTAGTATTTATGAAGGAGGAAGAGTTCATTCCAATGTAGATATTCTTCTTCTATGTGCCTTGTCCCTTCAGGACGTAGGCGATCATGGTTCTCCACGTCTCCCTATCCCTTGTGGCTCTTAGTATGTTTGCTCCTGTTACACCTCGCAACCCCCGTTCCGTCATCCAGGCCCTGCAAATATGTTATCCGCTGCCTTCCTCTGTCTCTTTTTCCTTCTATCTGGCCAGTTAGTATCAGGTTCTCCAAGCTCTCCTTCCTCATTGCATGTCCCAGGAACTTCAGTTGTCTCTTCCTGATGCTCAGTATTAATTTCCTTTTTGTTGCCATTCTTTCCAACACCTCATCGTTGCTTGCATGCTCAGTCCACGATATCCGCAGCATCCGCTGCATCCATTTCCACTGCTTCAAGTTTTGTCCTCATTTTCTATGATATTGTCCAGCATTCACGTTTTTGTAACTCTAAGCAATAATTATCTGATTACAATCCCTACAAGTCCCTGTTTTGGCGCCCATCTACACAATCTCGCTGGGTAAGTTACTGGCTGTTTCTCTCTGCATCTTTTGCTTTCAGGACGTCTCGTGGGTGTTAAATTCTCAAAGCCTTTCCTCATTAGGGCTCCGAGAAGTTTAAAATGTCTTCTATGTAGTGTGTTTAGTCAAGAAGAGAAGGGCGATCATGGTTCTCCACAACTTCCTAACATTTGAAGATCTTAGCAATGTTTTTTCGTTGTGGTGCGTCTTTTCAGAGCATGGACGATCATGACTCTTCAAAAATTCTTATCCCTTATCCTAATCTGCAATATTAGCAGTCCTGACTTAGCTTCTCGACTACGGTCTCTTTTCCACGACCGAAACGTAGCTTCCTTGTAAAATTTCTATAAATGTTTTTATAAGCAATTGTTCTGACGAGCTTTCCTTTTTGGTACCTCGATTTCATAAATTTAAGCGTACTACTAAATTGGGTTGCTTTATCTAGGTTTCGGCGAGTTTCGAACTCGCGGACTTCTGCGCATTAAGCAGACGTGATAACCACTACACCACGGAACCAGACATCGAGGCGAATGCGCGTTGTGGTCCAGTGGATATCGGCTTGGAACGAGGAGCCGAGTTCGAATTCCAGTTGAATCCATTGTATTCACTTACGCGCAAATACCCTTGGGAGAGGTATTAATCCATCTCTTCCTTCCAGTTATGGGTTAAATAGCAGGACAGATTGGGTTCTATAGCCTTGGTCGGCAACCAATCTACCGCAGAAAGCAATGGCAACCTACGGCGGGATAATCTTCTACCCAGTCAGTCATGTCTGCGATTTTCTTTGTTGGGTGATGTCTCTTTCGAGACATGATCGCCCAATCGCGTATGGCACTAAACTGACTGCTAGGTATCGCCATTTTATTATTGCTAGATGTAACCGTAAGTTCTAATTTAGTAGTTTCTTCTCTTGGACTTCTAGCGTGTGGAGTTGTGACAGCGGCTTTTTCTTCTTCTTCTTCATGAGTCTTCAAACCTTCTTATTCCTTGTAGCCCTTAGCAGTTATTTCCCTTTCCGCCATCCATTTACGAAATCTCGTTAGGTAGGTTGTTCGCTGCCTGCTTCATCTCTCTTTCTGTATTTCCCTCGATATCCCCTGTGAGAGTTAAGTTGTCTAAACCTTCCTTCCCCATTCCAAATAATTTCAGCTTTATTTTCCTGAATCTGAGCATAAGTATTACAGTTTTAAGTAATATGGTCAGATACTGCTTCATTTTTTTTCCATTTTTTCAAATTCTATGTGCATGTTCTGAGGCTTTGAGAATCAGTTGAGAATAATGCCTAAAATGGTTAAAATTTCAATTATAACTTCTAAAAAAAGAAACAGTTGAAGATATTTTTTTAATCGTATCACCCCGAGCAAGGTGATAACGCCACTGATGTGCAGGGGGTTACGTAATAGTGAAAAGATTGGAAAAGAGAAAGCCGGAAACCACATCCTAAACAGGGAACAAGGGATGAGCCTCTTAAGCTGTTCAATAGACGTGGGTGGAGTGTGAACCGGGCGATAGATCTATCTACTCCAATTATCTCTATACTCCAATCATTGATAGATACTGCATCTATATAAAAACTAGCAGTATAGCCCGGCGTTGCTTGGGCGTAATGAAAGCTTGAAAACGAATCCATGCTCCTGGAGCTCAGACTATTTAGACGTTGACACGAAAGACTAAAAAGCAATAGTTGTTTCTAGTTAAAGCGAAACCGTAGACTGAAAGAAAAATGAATGGATGTAAGTCAAATGTTGATATCCTGGTATCGATATATATATATATATTATCGATTTTCTGCACTATTATAAGAACTGCAACCTTGAAACTTCTGAATATCGTTTCTTATGTCTTTGTCTATGAATGTATGAAATTTGATTAAAATCGGACCACTCCTTCTATAACCCTATTTTTTCGATTATCGATTTTCGATATTTATCAGGGGTACCTCGACACAAAACTTAGCTAAGAACATTCGCAGACGCTTATAGTACAATTGTGTAAATTTTCAAGAAAATCGGTTCAGCCGTTTCGGAGTCTATAGGTAACGGATACACACACAGACACACACACACAGAGACAAAGTTCCATTTATAAATAAGTTTAGATTAGATCATTCTAACAATATGGTAGAATCATAGATGATATTTATCTCTGCCCATAAAAAAGATTTTCTGTAAAGGTCTGTAAATAGTATAAACAGTTTTCCTACACACTGATACAGTCGGTAAATATCATTTTAGAATATATTAAAAGAAAGACTGCTTTAGTTTTCTTTTTTTCATCATACGCTCAGTTTTAGACCCACTGGGGTGGCAGGGTGTAATCGATTTCTGTTTTTTCCTCGGATTAAGTCAATTGCAGTTGTGTGCGACGATATGAATCTATTTTCGGGATGTATGATGAAATTTATTTGGCCTTGAAAAATATTGCGTCATCCGTAATTGCATCAGATTTTTATCGCGTCGAGACAGTATTGAATCGACTGGCGATTAGTTGTCCAGTGGCTATTGTCTACGATGGACGTTACTCTAAGGAAGCGTACGAAAATTGTAACGCTTCCCGAACACACTGGCAAGCCTTACAAAGAAATCGCAGATATTTTTGGCATCAGCCTTTCAACTCTCAGTTGTGTCATCAAGGCAAAGAAAAAAAGCTACAAAAAAAGTAAAAAAAAACAAAAAAAAAACAAAACAAAAGTCGGTCGGGAGAGAAAAACAACACCAAGAGACGACGTATACGTGATCAAGGAAAGTGTGAAAGATCCTAGGAAGACATTATTCGTTTTGTTTCAGTTAATTTGCACAATGATGTATATACGGGACGAGATGGGTAAATTGTCATCATTTTACATTTCAAATTTTGCGCATGTGTTTTATTTTTGATTTTATCGACTACACTGTATAGTAGTGTCAGTTGGGCACCGTCTTTGCGAAAAAGAGGACCATTAATCCGCTAGAAATTTGGAAACGGCGCTGCTGTTCTACTTGGCATTCGCGCCGGAAGCTCCAATACGAACATTTCGGAGTGTTTGGATGTCAATTTGAGAATAGTGCAGAAGATCCGGAAAGAGCTAGGTGAGTCTAATGGTTATTACGAAGGTGTTTGTAGTGATCAATGGCAAGATTATGCTTACATTTATCATTCCACAGGGCCTCAGAATCAACACGGAAGCCTACATCAAGTGCCTTGAAGTGATATTGTTGCCCTGGGTCAAGAGGGAGGTTGCTGGAAAACACTGGCAACAAAACTCTGCAGCATATTACACAAGATGGAGAACCCGGTCAAGACTAGCAGATAATTTCTGCGACCGAATCACTTCTTACATCTGGCTGCGTAACTCCCCAGACTGCGACCCCCTTTGATTATTACACGTCAGTGCAGTTGAGCAAGAGACCAACAAGTCTCCTTGTAACACCAAAACTGAAGTGAAGGTAAAGATTATGGTAGCATTCACCAACATGGAAACCGTCCAGAAGAGTTGCAGGAGATTTTGAAGTCATTCGGAGGCCGTGGTTAAAGCCAATGGCGATTTTATTGAATAAATTTACTCTTTAGTAGTCCAAGATATGTTTGTATAATTTTGGTAAAAATATCTGTTAAAATGAGATGCCAGTGTTATTTTCATTTTAACGTAATTTTGACGACAATTCGGATCATATATATATATATATATATATATATATATGTGTGTGTGTGTGTGTGTGTGTGTGTGTGTGTGTGTGTGTGTGTGTGTGTGTGTGTTTTATTTTTAAAAAAGTGACAGACAACCAGACAGCATATTATGGTTAAGTTCTTCTATGTAATTTTTCATGTGATCTTATGATTTTTTTCTTTTCAGAACATAAATTATCCAAATGTTTTGTTTTTCCTAACACTTTCTGCTATACTTTAGTCATTATCGAGGATAAATTTTTTCTTTGAAGAACATTGTTCTTGAACAATCCGATTTCATAAATAATTACAGTGGACACACTACCTCGCGGTTGATAAGAAGACTAACGTTGCACCTCTCAGAGCATAGTTCAATTCATTCTCATTTAAATACACATAGAAACTTACTAAACTCTATCGGTAACATCCTTGTTGATAATACAAATATAATAGCATCATCAACATACAAAAACAAAATACAAGCTAAAAATAATGGAAGCATTATTCATAAAAAAAGAAAAATCCAACACTTAATAATATTAACTACGAGTATGGCAACCACGTGCTTACCGTGTTCGGAATATAAAACCTACACATGACTCTACGCACATAAATAAACACTACACACGTCAGACGTAAAATAAAAGTCATCCTCGATACTGACGAAAAGTATAGCCGAAAGCACTCAGAAAAAAAAAAAAGATTCGGACAATTTTTATATGATTTATGTTCTAAAAAAAGTATAAGATCAAATAAAAAATTACATAAAAAACTTAATCATATTACCTTCTTCTCAGTCATTTTTAATAAAACCTGCATAAAAGAGAGATTGCTGCCCAAATACACATCTGTTTCGCAGCTCATCAATACGGTTAGACATCTGACTGCTTCTAGCCAGGATTGAAACTCAACCGAACTGGCATCAGTCGGCGATTCTACCTTTGAGGGCGAGGGTGCGATAGACCAATTGTCTTACGAACCCATCGCTCTCAGTGGAACATAGGCCGTCGACAAACCCTCGCCATCGACGACCTTGTCGTCGATGCTTTTGTAATTTGTCTTTTTACAAGTTAACTCTATGCAAACCCATTTATCCTGCGGGCGAGGTAGACTGGTTGTCAAACAAGTCTACAAAACCCAATCTGCCCTTCTATTTAACCCATAACTAGAGAGAGAAGAGATGGATTAATATCTTTCCTAAGTCTAAATAATCTAAATAATATTGTGACTTTCAACGTGAGTATTTATAAACGTTTTAATGTATAACAATCATCAAATAAAAATGAAACATTAAACAAAACCGGAGAAGTTAATTTCTTTCATTTTGCATGCCTAGAATCACAAAAAATTAAAAAGGTTGCTATCATTTTTAACAGCATTGGCAAGTTATTCTTCTCAGAGTCTATTATACGGTAGATTTCAAATTCTCCCAAACGAAGAATATTAAAAAAATCTCATTTCTACGAATTGAACTATATATTTTAAGTAAAAAAGAGAGTAAAAGAAAGAAGATGACAGAAACACTTGTTGGTTTTTTTAATGCATTACAATTGAAGCAATAATCTTAGAATTATGAAGGCAGACAAAAGAAATTCAAAAACAAAGTAAAAAAAGAAAAAATATTATCAGCGAGACAAATGCACAATATTTCCAATTAATTGTTAGAAGAGGACTACCAACCTGCAAGGCCATACCACAGACAGCACAATGAAATGAAATAGAGGCTGGCCATCTTTGATTGGCTGTGACTGTGGTAAGCGCGGTCGTCTGCTTTTATTTATATTTACACAGGGACACATATCAACGCAAATACACACAAGCACATACATATATATGTGGGAGAAAGAAAGAAAAATAAAAAAGAAAGTGAAGAAATGATAAGACCAGTTTTTTTTTTCGGTTTTAGATTTCCATTATGCTTATAAGTATATGTATATCTTCTTTTACTTTTACTTCTCCTCCTCCTCCGCCTCTCTCTCTCTCTCTCTCTCTCTCTCTCTATATATATATATATATATATATATATATATATGCTGTGTTTCGTCAGGGAGTGGGCGATCATCACTCTGTAAACTTTCCTAACCTTCTACCGTCCATTTACACAAACTCGTTAGGCAGGTTATTAGTCATTTACCTCTGTCTTCCTTTCCTTCAGTATGTCCTGTGCGTGTTTAATTCAAACAGCTCTCTTTTCTCGATGAGCGTCTAAAAAATCTGAACTGTTTCTTTATGGTTTTAAGCCCAAGTTTCCTTTTTGTTTGCATTATTCCTTAAAACTTCCTCGATGCTTACTTGTTGCGTCCCTGCCATTCTCGGTAATCTTCTGTAGAAGCCCATTTTATTTGCCTTACATTTTCTCTTCATCTATATATAAACTTATTTATAAGTGGATCTTTGTCTGTGTGTGTGTGTGTGTGTGTGTGTGTGTGTGTGTGTGTGTGTGTGTGTGTCCGTTACCTATAGACTCCGAAACGGCTGAACCGATTTTCTTGAAAATTTACACAGTTGTACTATAAGCGTCTGCGAGTGCTCTTAGCTAGGTTTTGTGTCGAGGTACCTCCAATAAATATCGAAAATCGATAATAAAAAAAATCGAGTTATAGAAGGAGTGGTCCGATTTTAATCAAATGTAATACACTCATAGACAAAGACATAAGAAACGATATTCAGAAGTTTCAATGTTTCAGTTCTTACAATAGTGCAGAAAATCGATTATATATATATATATATATATATATATATATATATATATATATAAAAGGCAAGATGTTTGTGTGTGTGTCTGTTTATCTGTCTGTATGTCTTTTATACAAATCCACAATTTTTATCCGATTCTCACCAAACTTCACACAAATATTCTTTAGGCTGAGTCTGAGCTCCAGGACCATGGATTAGTGTTAAAGCTTTCAAGCAACGCCGGACTATACTGTTAGTTTATGATAAAAATGTCCAAAATTCACCGCCGTACAAGTGGATTGATATTACATATGCTCTTTCTTTGTTTCTAACGAAAATTTCTCTTTTCTTATAACGCGTGTAAAAATAAACATGATTGAATGTATACGAGATGAAAAATCGTATTTGGATCATTTGCTGTGCTTTGTCGCAATCTTAAAATGAATAAATTTTCTGAAAATTGTACTGCACCAATCTTTCATAAATCTTAGCAATCAAATTCTGATATTTACGTAGATAGATGCCACACACATTGTAGTGGACTACCCTAAATTCCTCCGTAGCCCACCCGAGCAACTTCTACCTACGAAGCACTGCTTTGTGAAACCAACTTCAAAGAGGATGCTTCCTCGATCACTGCAATCTTGGCTTGTTCAATTCTTGGATTAACCGTTATCTTCCCCACATAAGCGTATTATTCTGTAACCCCTTGCCTCGAGTGACTCTTAGGCCTTCTACAGAGTGAAAATCATTGTAAAAAATAAAAAAAAATAGATACAAAAAGCCTAAATGTAAATATGGACATTCAAAGTTTATAATAAATCCAAGAGAATGAAGTTATTTGAAGTACATAGCCGCATTTTTTTTTTACAAAATCAAATTTATTTTATTTTATTTTTTTTTTAATCATATCACCCCAAGCAAGGCGGTAACGCCACTGATGCGCAGGGAGCTACGTAAGAGTGAAAAGATTGGAAAAGAGAAAGCCGGAAACCACATCCTAAACAGGGAACAAGGGATGAGGCTCTTCACCTGTTCAATAGACGTGGGTGGAGTGTAAAACCAGGATAAGGAGAGAAAACTTATTTCTCCTTACAAGTAATTATCGCAAGTTGTTTTAATTTTTTTCACATTTTTTGACTATATATGCCATCTCTTCAATTTTACTATAAAATATATTGGTTGTTATTTTGATATAAAAATGTATTGTTGGTAATTTTATTATAAAATATGTTGTTGATCATTTTACTGTAAAAATGTTTTGTTGATCATTTTGTTTTATGAAAAATGTATTGCTGGTAATTTCACTACAAATATGTCTTTTGTCTTTTTTTTTTTTTTTTTGCTTTATAAAAATGTATTGCTGTTATTTTTTACTATAAAATGCATTTTTTTATACTTTTTAAGTGTTTTGATTTTTGTTTTGCGGTTCAATATTTTCCCTTACATGGGACCCAAACAGTTGCTACTACCCCGGGTCTGGGTGGACCCGGAGAACAACAGAAATTAGAAGTAGTTCCACGCTCCTCATAACCTCCAACCTCTGCATCGGAGGCTTTGCTTTCGGATGTAGTTTATCGTCATCCCCATGACTAACACAAATACACGGAGATATTTGAGTTATTAAACAATTTCACATGGTAAAAAAAAAAGAAAAAAAATTAGTATGAAAAATCAATACAAACTGAAGTTGTACACAAATATCCACATGTAAAAAATGTAATAATTCAGCTCAGTGTGAAAAGAATAGAACAAAAAACAATTAACTGTTGAAACAGTAAAGATTTCAGTACACACTCCATCAATGATTGGCTTTATTTATTAAATGGTTTCTTTCACAAAATATGTTCGGTAAATTATTTTTTAAATGTAAATACCACATTGAAATGTTCTATTAAAGTATGAGGGTCGATAAAAAGAGTAATGCTTTATGACAAATTGAATATTAGTTGCATCAGTCTATGTTAAAACAACAGCTGACTTGCCACCGCAGAACCTGTTACTAAGATCAGTTTTTTTCTTTCACTCTTGTATTGCCAGTAACTCTATTAACGCATTTCCTTAATGTGCTTACCTCAGTTTCAGCTTTTCATAAACATTCGATAACGTCTTGTGACTATTTGTAGCACTTTATTCTTCTTTGCGTTCGACGTGTAGCCACAGAGGAAGCCATTTTGAAAAAGGATTATGGGCAGGAAAAAATAAGGTAACGTTACAAAATGAAATCTTTTTTCTCAATCGTCTTATTTCATATTTGAAGGAAAGTATATATGGCCGCTTTGTTGAAGCTTCTTCTTCTTCTATGTGCCTTGTCCCTTTAGGACGTAGGCGATCATGGCCTTCCACGTTTTCCTATCCCTGGTGGCTTTGAGCACACCTTCTCCTGTTACACCATGCAATCCTCGTTCCGTCATCCACCTGATTAGGTCCTTCAAATATGTTATCCATGGCTTTCCCCTGTCTCTTTTTCCCTCTATCTGGCCTGTTAGTATCAGATTTTCCAAGCCCTCCTTCCTCGTTGCGTGTCCCAGGAACTTCAGCTGTCTCTTCCTGATGCTCAGTATTATCAGGTATGAAGTGCCTCATTCACCTAAACTGAGGATGTTTTGGAGTTGTAGAAGCTGTTTGCCACCAACCACACTCTGCTGATTCACGAAGTCAGTCAGTATTTTGGGAAGCCACTTTGCACAGACTTTTATATACCTAGAGACTTTACTCGATTGTTGACATAACCCACTCGAAGTCTTTTGTAGAATTTTATATTTGTGATTCTTTTTCTATAATATAACAATAAGAGACCATCAGTCTCTTTGATCTTATATCATTCAATGCAGCAACTGGCTTGCCACTAAATCGCATTTTTCTTTCTTTCTTTCTTTACCATTGTCTATTAACTCACCTCCTTAATGTGCTTCAGTTTTCATGAATATTTATTAATTTTCTGTGATTATTTGTAGCATTATTCTTCTTCTTTGCTTTCTACGTTTAGCCAAACAGAAGTCGTTTTGAAAGGATTTTCAGTCAGTCACTTAAGTGCCATACAAGATACACGCTTTGGGCGATCATGTATCGAAAGAGACATGACTGACTGGGCAGAAGAATTATCCCGCAGTAAGTTGCCATTGCTTTCTGTGGTAGACTGGTTGCTAGCCAAGGCTATAGAACCCAATCTGTCCTATTATTTAACCCATAACTGGAGGGAAGAGGTGGATTATTACGTTTTCCAAGAGTATTTGTGCGTAAGTGAATGCAAGGAATTCGACTTCGGTTCCCCGATTTGTCGTTCCGAACCGATATCTACTGCCCCACAACGCACATCCAAAGAGGTTTATAAGTCCTAAAAGGTAAAGCAATATTATATTTGTATTAGGATACTTGCCACTTTGTGACTTATAGCTTAAAAACGGCATTTTAATAATTAAACAATATAAAAATGCATTAATAATCATTATCCGCAGTTATTTTAATAACCGTTTTGGTTTATACTGAAAACACCAGCTCACACTCAATCATCGAAATTAAGTAGTATCGAGCCCGGTCAGTACTTAGGAGGGGGGCAGCTTAGGAACACATAAGTAACCTCCTATAATCCGAAATATGTGTTGGCTTTAAATAACCCACAAAAGGTTGATAAGCTCTTAAAACAAAACAAAACAAAACAAACAAACAAACAAAAAAAAACAAACAAACAAAAAATAATCAATAGATTTTTTGTTAACTAAAAAGTAACAACTAAACTTATTTATAAATGGAACTTTGTCTGTGTGTGTGTGTTTGTGTGTCTGTGTGTGTGTGTTTGTGTGTTTGTGTGTGTCTGTGTGTGTGTGTTCGTTACCTATAGACTCCGAAATGACTGATAATTTCCCTGGGAGTCTCAGAACCTGTTTGTACGACTGTTAAATACTTTTGATGGCGATAGAACTCTAAAGTTTTGTCTATTTGTACAGTTATACCGTAAATTGTGGAATTTGGAACATTTATTTTCAACAGACACACGGAAACAGTCTGCAAAGTCAGCAAATAGAGACGATTAGTCACGTGTATTCGTGTGTCTGAAATGGTTATATTCAATCATTCTAGCCAGTGCATGTTTGTTAGCCCAGGTAAGTGTGTGACCAAACAAAATATCTTCTGTGTTCTTCTCTCATGACAGACAGATCATGAGAATAATATATCAATAATCATATGTGTTATTGCTTGCTTATCTTATTGGATTCAAATCATACAAGATATAAAATTTTATATAGAATACGAGGGGGAGAGGTGCTAAAGTTGTCTCTGTTGGACACATTTAATAAAATCCTTATTTCAAGGACCAGACATAAGAATATTTATTCAGTGAATTGTGGGTTAGGCCGAGGACTTTTCAGCACACACAGACACACACACACACACACACACACACACACACACACACACATTTATATATATATATATATATATAAGAAAAATTAAGGCAGACACGTTATTTCATGGTAAATCGGAAGTTTGGCCTATTTCAGGCGAATCATCATCAGCTTCAGTCTTTATTTTACAAAGGATTTTACACGAATCTTTTGTAAAATAAAGACGGAGGCTGATGATGGTTCGCCAAAAATAGGCCTATATTATTCTTATATTCTTATTATTCTTATTATTATATTCTTATATTTGCCCTATATGTATTTATATACATATATATATTTAGAGCTCTCTTAGAGAGTTATCCTACCACTGTATGTACAGGATACTTCTTTGGATTCTTCTATACCCACACTACATGCTGATATATATATATATATATATATGTGTGTGTGTGTGTGTGTGTGTGTGTGTGTGTGTGTGTGTGTGTGTGTGTGTGTGTAGATGTCCAGTACGTAAACGGCGAGAATAATCTAACAAGATCAACTATGGATGTTATCCACAGCAATATGATATTTATAAAGGAAAATTTAACACGTCATTTAAATTGGTTATAAATTATAATTCATTTCAATGAGCTAAATTAGCTAATTTCATCAGACCACACAAGATTTTTTTTACTTATTTTTTACTTATTTTTCTCTTCAGGTAAAAGAAATGCTTACTCCGGTAAAAGTTTTTGTACCAAATGGAACGAATATTGTGTTGTCTGATGAAATTAGCTAATTTAGCTCATTGAAATGAATTATAATTTATAACCAATTTAAATGACGTGTTAAGTCTTCCTTTATCTCTCTCTCTCTCTCTCTCTCTCTCTCTCTCTCTATATATATATATATATATATATATATATATATATATATATATATATATATATATAGGAAAATGATAGATCTTTTATATATCAGAACAATTTTAGGAAAATCACATAAGTGTAGAAATATGTTTTCGTGTGACGCGTTTAGTCCTTTGGAGTCTTATGGGATGAAATTGGCGTTTATGTTCCTGGGATTGCACATGCGTTTGAAGGAGAGGAGACGTTGGAATTTTAGATTTATTTATATTTTGTTTTAATGTCGTTCGGGGTGTATAGTCTAACCGATTTTATTTAGTTTCTTTTCCTTCTTGTTTATGATTTTACTACTTTTGTCATTAAATATCCAACGTTATGATAATATATCTGCCAAGAAAGGTGAAATGTTGTAAGAAATGCTGTAGGCTTTTATTTTAAAGTAGCATTTTGAAAATGCAAGTTCTGGCCAGACGCATTACCATAATCAACTAATGCATTCAGTGTGTTGTTTTGTAAAATATACATTTTGTGTTCATATAATCTTTTATTTAAATTCTTTGAGGTTACTCCTGTGTTTTTTTGTGGCATTTAATAGTGTAAATTTGTAGCTTAAAAAATTAGTGTGGTATTCACCCTGTACAATGCTCGTGAGGCACTCGAGGTAGAGTATTACAGAATAACAGACACCACCCAAAGCAAGGTGATAATTAGTGTGGTATTCACCCTGTACAATGCTCGTGAGGTACTCGAGGTAGGGTATTACAGAATAACAGACACCACCCAAAGCAAGGTGATAATGCCTCTAAGACGAAAGGGGGCCACCGGAAGTGAAAGAGATTGAAAAGAAGAAACCGGATTCTCAACCCTAAAGAAGAAACAAGGGATAAACCTGTACTCTTGTTCTAAAGACAAAAAGGAGGAGTGTAAACCGGACCATAGGCGAATCTATCTATTCCTGTTGAGGAAAAATAAAAATAAATAAATAATAAATAGATTTTCAGAGTTTAAGTTATGCAGATATGTGTGGAAGATAAAGATTTGAACGAGCTAAGATTGTAGTGATTATTCTGTTTTGTATAAAAAAGTCTTTTTTCACTTTGTTATATATTTTCTTCATATAAATATATGTGTATGTGTGTGTGTGTATGTGTATGTGTGTGCGTGTGTGTGTTCCAGGTTCCTAAAAAATATCTATATTTGTCTTGCTAAAATTCCTCAAGTAATGAAACACTTCAGAATAAAAAGATTTTACTTGTGTCACTTCTTTTATTAATATAGCAATATCAGATTTTACCGTTATGCGATCAGTCTGGTGCGCTTTTGATCAGGTGTCAGAAGACGTGGCACCCACCGAGCAGAAACCTTCGTTATGCGAAGTTCATCGTGCAGAATATTCTTAACTCCTTAACTATTTAGTATTGGCTATTTGATTTATAGTCAATTGCCAGTCATTCATGACCATGTGGTTAACACAATCAATGTTTACCTCGATGGTGGCAACTGCAGTTGCAGGACGTCCAAACATTGGTCTATTTTTAAGGCTCTCCCATCCCCTCTTAAATTCAGTGGCACACATTTGCCGATTTATAAAGCCGTAGCTTCAGTTCCTAATGTAGCATCTTTGCCAACATGAACGTCTTTGGGATTTAAATCCTTTTTCTGCAGATACTTGACATATTTGGATATTTTCAAGAGAATCTGCTGCTAGTTTTTATTTCTACAGGATAGTTCGTCCTGTACAATGCCCGGGGGCCACTCGAGGTAGAGGGTTATGTTGTGGCTTAATTTCAAGATTGTAGTGATCGGGGAAACATTTTCTTGGGACTCGGTTCCATGGGGGCGTGGTTATCAGAAAAGAGCTGTTTGAGTGAAATACGGAGGGAACGTGGGGTGGTTTGCTACTATGGAAGTGGCATAGTGGATTCTAGCCGTGTGGGTCAGACCTAGTGATGCTAGTTAATGCAGTTCGTCAGAGCACTCTTCATGATCGTAGCGATAGAGCATTCCACCCGTGAGAGAGAGGCTGAAGTGTGGAAAATAATTCTCCTCCGACAAGGACGCTTTAAAACTGGAAAGTGTGTTCTGAGCTGCACCTGCTAAGTACTTACTTCATTTTCGGTCTTATCTAGTTTTTAAAAAAGGTATGTGCGTTGTGGTGCAGTGGAGATCAGCTCAGAATGAGAAATCAGGGAGCCATGTTCGAATTCCATTTGAATTCCTTACATTCACATATGCGCAAGTATCCTTGGGAAAGGTATTAATCTGTCTTTTCCCTCCAGTTATGGGTTAAATAACAGGACAGATTGGGTTCTATAGCCTTGGCTGGTAACCAGTCTACTGCAGAAGATAATGCCAACCTTCTTCAAGATAATCTTCTGCCCAGTCAGTCATGTCTCTTTCGAGACATGATCGCCCAAGCGTGTATCACGTATGGCACTTAACTGACTGATTGAAAGAGGATAGCCTGAGGAGTCAGCTACTTATCGTAGCGATATAGGAAGCCGATCATTTTACATGCGTCTTTAGCAATGGAGTGTATATAAAAATTCCACTTGAGGTTGGATGTGAGTCTGAGGTCTAATATCTTCTCAAGGCACGGAGCTTCCTCGATGAGACATCCGTTCATCGTGACTGATGGTAGTTTGGGGTCTGATTGACGATTATGGAATATAACCAGTTTGGTTCGGAAGGCATTGAATGTAACTAGCCAGTTTTTCTCCACTGAGAAGTATCTGCACAGATGTTTACAAATGATCAGAGCATATTTTTAGGTAGAACATTTATACACATTAGAAAGAGGGTTGGTCTGAGAAGTAATCCCTAGGAGATGCCTGCATTGACTGCCAGAGTCTCAGAGGATTGGCTATTAATAGCTACCTTAATGGATCTACCCATTAGAAAGGATTTTCTAATAGAGAAAACTCTTGCAGTAATTCCTTAGTCAGAGAGCTGGTGGAGTAAACCTTTGTGCTACACATTGTTGAAGGACTTCAATGTATCTGATGCTGTGATCCTTGTGTGTGTTTTCTTTTAGGATCACCAAAGTTAAGCTACGCTGAGTCTGGTCAGTACCTAGAGATAGGGGACCACTTGAAAATACGAGGTTCTATAAATTTAGACGTGCAAGTGATATAATTGATTCGAAATTGATCAGCTACTTACTGTAGCAGAAGGAGCTGATCATTTTACCTGCATCTTTAGCAATCATATATATGAATACCATTTGAGGTTGGGTGTGAGTCTGAGGCCTTATATCCTCTCAAGGTACATTGTGACTGGTGGGTTCTGGGTATAATTGGCAGTGAAGAAATGTAACCAGTTTGGTTTTGGACGCATTGAATGTAACCAGCCAGTTCAAACTAGGAAGTTAGTGTCAGATCGGAAAAGTTCAAATGCCAATCTCTGATGGTGAAGACATTTAGAGGTGCGCCCGTGTATCATTGTATCATCGGCATAGATCGGAGCATATACTTACGTAGATCATTTATGTAAATCAGAAAGAGGGTTGGTCCGAGAAGTGGGTTACTTTGAAGTTTTCTTTGAACAGTCGAATGTTAGTTTACCTGGAAAGAAACAATGCAGTTATTAATAAGAACAGGTAAAATTAATGCATGCAAAATTTCATAGCTCTAGTTTCACTCTTTCATAATCAGCCTACGAACGTTTCTGTTCACCCGCATATGTAATTCTTATTAATGTAAGCATTATTTTTAGTCAGACAGCGAATCGAAAACCTAGCCCTGAAGAATGACGACATCATGACGGTGTTCTCCCGAAGCTTCGAAGTCGGCATGAACCTGCTCAGTTAAATGACAAACTTTTAATCCTAGTAACGCTCTATATCTATCCCTATATCGAGCACTTTACGATAAAAAACTGGCTTGCCAAAATACCTTTTATCAAACTAAACTACTGAAAAAAAATCTTGGCGCTAAACCTTATCACAACTCAACACTATATATATATGTGTGTGTGTATGTGTATGTGTGTGTGTGTGTGCGCGCGCGTGTGTGTGGGTGTGTGTGTATGAGATTAAATAAATTGCAAACAATATGTTTGCTTATTTTTAATAAAATCCGTTCATACTCACGGATAATCTTTCGTGTATTACAATCAAAAGATGTCAGAAGTGTTTTTCATGCTTTAACACCTGCATGACCATGACATTAGAACATATTACAAACATTCTATTTTGGATAGTTTTCACGTTCTAATGAACGCTAGGAATTTGTCAACCGTTATATTTGAAGCAGGAATATTGTACAGTAATTTTTAGCAACACAGTTTTCCGGTTACATTTGTTACCATAACTTACACCCCTAAAGATGACATCGGAAACAAGTTGAAAGTACTTGGGTACCTTAAGAAATGAATGAAAATAACATCTGTCAACGTTACAGCTCATTTCTGACATCTTTTGATTGTAATACGCGAAAGATTATCCGTGAGTATAAACGGATTTTATTAAAAATAAGCAAACGTATTGTTTGCAATTTATTTAATCTGACACGTTTAAAAGAAAATTTGCTGCATAAATACAAAAATGTAATATATATATATATATATATATATATATATATATATATATATATATATATGGCCATCAAGCAAAACTAATTAAACATTTTTTTTCAAATCCAAACACAAATGAATGGACCATGTGAAAATATCACCCTTGATTCTCGTTTGACTCACATCACATAATAGATTGCTAAATACACATACATGGCTGGTTCGCTTGACATCATCGATCAGCGCCAGAGGTGGGTCGGTATTCAAATTAAGAGTAAAGTTTTTAAATATATTTCCAACGCCAATATTTCCTTCTCCCTTGGAAAATTCAACCAAAATATTTTGAAATGTTTTTGAGCACTGCGATTTAAATAACAAGATCTAAACTTATTTATAAATGGAACTTTGTCTGTGTGTGTGTGTGTGTGTGTGTGTGTGTGTGTGTGTGCGCGTGCGTGTCTGTGTGTGTGTGACTCCGAACCGGCTGAGCCGATTTTCTTGAAAATTTATACAGTTGTACTATAAGCGTCTGCGAGTGTTCTTAGTTAAATGTTGTGTCGAGGTATACCCGATACATTTCGAAAATCGATAATGGAAAAAATCGGGTTATAGAAGGAGTGGTCCGATTTTAATCAAATTTGATACACTCATAGACAAAGACATAAGAAACGATATTCAGAAGTTTCAGGGTTGAAGTTCTTACAATAGTGCAGAAAATCGATTATATATATATATATATATATATATATATATATATATATAAAAGGCAAGATGTTTGTGTGTGTGTGTCTGTTTATCTGCCTGTATGCCTGTATTTTTTTCAGCCCTTTTATTTTAGTTTTTGCTTCGAGTTTGGCTCTAAGTAGATATAATTGTAGTTCTTAGTCTCAGCCATGATACCATTTACTCAGAGGACTTATTTAGCCTTCAAAATTCAGTTTACGATGAAAAAAACGTATTTGATATCGATACAAGGAAATCAAATTTTGACTTACATCCATTCATTTTTTTTTCAGTCTACGGTTTCGCTTTAACTGGAAACAACTATTGCTTTTTAGTCTTTCGTGCCAACGTCCAAAGTGTCTGAGTTGCAGGACCATGGATTAGTTTTAGAGCTTTCATTACACCCGAGCAACTCCGGGCTATACTGCTAGTTTTTTATAGATGTTCATGTCATTTGGAAGATAGTGTCTCCAATATCAATAATGCTAATAAAATTATACTGGTACACAAAAAATATAAAAATACAAATACTTAAACTGGTCACTTATGCAGCGCACAGCCTCGTAGGATGATTTGTCGAATAGTGCAATTTCTGTACATATCGATAGTTACACCACATACAAAATACAATTTTAAAATAAGACAAATATCACTATATAATGTCAAAATATTATACAGCACTAACAGCAAAGAAAGACTCAGAACTGTAAAAGCTATTCATGTGCAAAAGAAACAGTTCATATGAAATATGTTTCACCACAAGTGACAATATCTTGATGTGAATATAAATATTGTAACATGCATAAAAATTAATAATGCATATTAATATTTGATGCATAATTTTTCAGTGCGATCTAGCTGCGTTTAATCATTACACTTTTTGTTTAGACTAATTCAAATCACAGTGGTCCAAATATTCCAGCATGTAACCAGAAAGAAACGCGTCTACTACACTGAAAATACCTCGTTCTTGATCACTGAGATTGTCGAAAATACTTAAATAAAACAGACAAAAACATGAATTTCAGACAGTTTTTCCACAATTTTAATTCTAATGCACGATATCTTATTCGAAAATTGAAAAATACAATATATAAAAGAGATTTCTTTAGATATTTGAGAAGTTCATATATATATATATATATATATATATATATATATATATATATATATATATATATATATTATAAATTATATTTTAGAACATGTACAGAACCTTTTTATTATATATCCACTACAAATAGTACATTTGTTTCGACATTGAAACTACAATGTCTCATCAGGCGGTGTGGACAGGAATGTATTCACTCGGATATATATATATATATATATATATATATATATATATATAACAGTCTTTATTATAATAGAGAAGATATATATATATACATATATAATACGGTTTTTATTATAATAGAGGATATATATATATACATATATATATATATATATATATAAATGTATATATATATATAACTGTCTTTATTATAATAAAGAATATATATATATATATATATATATATATATATATGTATGTGTGTGTGTAAAACAGTCTTTGTTATAATAGAGAAGATATATATATATATATATATATATATATATATATATATATATATATATATTGTTTCAATTTTCACATAAGTTGATAGTTATCATTAAGTTATAGTGCATTCCAGTTTTCCTTTTTGATTTCATTTTTTCCTTTTCTATTTAGTCATCTTCTTAATGGACATATAGATTCCCAAAATTTGAAAACACTCACGACAAATAATCATCATTAATCTTTTATTTGCTTCTATGGTAAAAGTCAATAACAGTCAAATTGAGCAGTAACGATTAACAATGCTTTATTTCATAAAATTAAAATAAAGCTGTTACTGTAGCTAACGACAGTAAAAAAATCTCATTCATCCTTTTATTTTACCATATTAATTTGACTGTCGAATAAAATTTACTAATTAAGGAAATAATTAAACTATTTAAATGCTATCTAAGAATGTTAATGACGTCGTAAACTGGTCCAACATGTCAAACGGTTAATTGGGAAAATGTCACTGAAACTGTCACTTTTATACGGAACACAACTGCACATGCGTAAGCGTATGTTCAGAATCGTATTCTTTTAAAAGTTCTAACGATTTGAAATTTTGAGAATCTGTTAGACAAACGTAGATAAGCAGCTAAAAAAAAAGTTAAGAGAGAAAATAACAGAGGCATTTACCTGCTCATTACTTGCTTATTGCTAACCTTTCAAATATTGGAATGTTTTAACAACTTGACGGAATAGCGGAAATTTTGCAGCGAGTGTTTGACAGCCAACATTCTCCACAATTGTTGGGGCCTTAAGGCCCCGGGAAGCTGCAAGGCTCCTTGACTGAAAAAAAAAAATTAACAAAATAATCATTAGGATTAACTGAAAAATGAAAAAAAATTAACAAAAAATTAAAAAAAAATTAACAAAATGAAAAAATAAAACGAAAAAAATTAACAAAATAATGAAAAAAGTGAAAAAAAAACCCCAAGTAGTGAGTTCGATTCTCATTGGGTACCCCATACTTTCGGATTTGTGTCACATCTAAGCGGCGCTTAGGAAATCAACTATTCTTAACGTTTGGTGGTATAATGTTTAACAAGCTTGTCGTGCTAGAATCATTGCAATTGAGTAGTGAGTTCGATCCTCACTGGGTGTCCCATACTTTTGGCCTTGTGCTACATCTAAGCTGTGCTTAAAAAAATCTCCTATCTACCCTTGGAGTATTTGATTCTCCAAGCTGTCCTTCCTCATTTCTTGTCCCAGAAATTTCAGCTGCCTCTTCCCGATGTTAAGTATAAGTTTCCTTTTCGTTTCCACTCTCTTCAAAACCTTGTCGTTGCTCACATGTTCGTTCCATGGTATCTTTGGCATCTTACTGTAGAGCCACATTCCTGTTGCTTCGAGTCTTTCCTTCACTTCTGAGGAGATTGTCCCGCAATTATTTATCTTTCTTTAACGAAGCTTTAAAATCAAAAGGAACGAAACACGCGATGTGATAGCCTCGCTAAAGGTTCGCTAGTTGGTGCCAGCTCTTCAGATCGACTGAATTTCTACACTCCTGATCAAAAATTTAAGACTACTAAAAATCTATCTATCTATCTATCTATCTATCTATCTATCTATCTATTCTATTCTATTTCTTTTTCTATCTATCTATCTATCTATCTATCTATCTATCTATCTATCTATCTATTCACTATTTCTTTATTTCTTTTTCTATCTATCTATCTATCTATCTATCTATCTATCTATTTCTTTTTCTATCTATCTATCTATTTCTTTTTATCTATCTATCTATTCTATTTCTTTATTTCTTTTTATCTATCTATCTATCTATCTATCTATTCACTATTTCTTTTTATTTCTTTTTCTATCTATCTATCTATCTATCTATCTATCTATCTATCTATTCTATTTCACTTTTTATCTATCTATCTATCTATCTATCTATCTATCACTATTTCTTTATTTCTTTTTTATCTATCTATCTATCTATCTATCTATCACTATTTCTTTATCTATCTATCTATCTATTTCTTTATTTCTTTTTCTATTTCTTTATTTCTTTTTATCTATCTATCTATCTATCTATCTATCTATTCACTATTTCTTTATTTCTTTTTCTATCTATCTATCTATCTATCTATCTATCTATCTATCTATCACTATTTCTTTATTTCACTATTTCTTTATTTCTATCTATCTATCTATCTATCTATCTATCTATCTATCTATCTATCTATCTCAGTCTATTCGTATCAGTCTATTCGTATCTATCTATCTATCTATCTATCTATCTATCTATCTATCTATCTATCTATCTATCTATCTATCTATCTATACTCCTGATCAAAAATTTAAGACCACTTAAAAATCTTTAAAAAGAATTTTTTTTTTATGGATAGATTTTAAACTCCTCCCACTTAAGGTTACCAATACTACAATCTAAAAGGTTATGGAAACGAAAAGCTACATTCCAAACATTTTATTTAGTAATTTACATTTTTATAAAATGAGGCAATTTACACATGATCAAAATTATAAGACCAGGGGTATAAATTGTTAGATCTATGGTAATTCCAATGTTTTTAGTTCAGTTAGAGATTAGCAATCACTGCGTAAAGGTGTTACCATGCCTAAAGCAAGCAAACTTACCGAAGTTGAGCGTTCCCGAATTCTAAAATTCCATAAGCAAGGTTTGTCACAGCGGGCGATTGCAGCTAAGGTAAATCGCAGTAAAACTGTGATTTGCAACTTTCTAAAGAACAGTGAGAATTATGGAAAAGCAAAATCTTCTGTTAGGCCAAAATAATTTCTCCTGCATTGAGTAGGAGAATAAGACGGGTTGTTATGAAAGACGGGGGACTTTCTTTTAGTCAAATTAAGGCAGTCACAGATGCTGATTGCAGTCCTGTAACCATCAGATGACACTTAAGACAAAAAGGCATGATAAATAAAAAGCGTAAACAAATTTCTCGGCTGCTTCCACGTCACAAGGTGGACCGCTTAAAGTTTGGTCTTGAATACCAAACATGGGACGTTGAGAAGTGGAAGAAAGTCCTGTTTTCTGATGAGAAAAAATTCAATCTCGATGGTCCTGATGGCTTCCAACGATATTGGTATAACAAAAACATGCCTCCTGAAATTTTCTCCGCACATCATAGTAGTGGAGGGTCCCTAATGGTAAAGGGTGCCTTTTCTTACAAAGGGACGATGGAGCTCCAGGTGATGCAGGGTCGTCAGAGAGTAGCTGGTTGTGTTAACATGCTACAAAAAGCATCTTTGATGATGGAGGGTCATCGTTTGTGTGGGGGTGGATGGTTATTCCAAAAGGATAATGCTGCAATCCACGCTGCAAGACGGACCTTGACCTTTCTACAAGAAAATGGGGTCCATCTCTTGGGATATCCTGCATGCTCACTGGACTTGAACCCAATTGAAAATATTTGGAGATGGATGACAAGAGATATTTATCGAAATGGCAAACAATATTCAACAAAAAATGAACTTCGTGAAGCTATCTTCAGAAGCTGGAGCAACATCCCCCGCACCTTAATGGAAACGCTTATTTCTAGCATGCCCGACAGAATTTTTGAAGTCATCAAAAGCAGTGGAGGTAGACTTCATTATTAAATTTGGTTGTTGAATGTTTTCATACACTTTTTGTACAATTTCATAGAATTTTTGTCTCTAGTCTTATAATTTTGATCATGTGTAAATCGCCCCATTTTATAAAAATCTAAATTTCTAAATAAAATGTTTGGAATGTAGCTTTTTGTTTCCATAACCTTTTAGATTGTAGTATTGGTAACCTTAAGTGGGAAGAGTTTAAAATCTATCTGTAAAACAAAATTTCTTTTTAAAGATTTTTAAGTGGTCTTAAATTTTTGATCGGGAGTGTATACTAGCCCACCATTTATCTCGCTGACGCAATGTAGTTCCAAGTCAAATATCAAGTAAGGCCTTAATTAACTTTACCATATATGTTTCCTTCCCTCGCACTTCTCGCCTCTGAAACTATCTTTCTGCTTCTTGCTTTCCTGTTAAATACAATCTTCAAAAATTTAATACAACATCAATCATCGTCATCTTTCTCCTTGAATCCTGTTCCTTTTATTGTTCTTTCTCCTCGGCAATGTTTTCTCAGTTTCTTTCACTCACGGTAACTTCTTAGTTAATTCATTACCTTACTGGGGGTGTAATGATTAATATAATGTAATATTCTACAGTAATTCTTTATTTTGAGAGACTCTCGAACCTTGAATTAGGTGAACACATACATATATTATGTAAAGTTTCGGAGATTAACGAAATGTTCAAACAAATATTGGGCGTATATACTGATAATATACACTTTAAAAAGAGTCTGCCTTCTTCTGAGCGCCCATAGCTCAGAGGTAGAATCACTGACTGACGCCAATTCGGACGGGTTCAATCCTGGGTTAAAAGCAATCGGAGTCTAACCGTACTGATGAGCTGTGATACAGCGAAACAGATCTGTCTGCGGATGACTATATATATATATATATATATATATATATATATATATATATATATGCGTGTATTTTGGCAGCAATTCCTCTTTTATACACATTTCATTAAAAGCGGCTGGCAAGGTACTTCAGTTAGTTTTTTTTCATCTAAAAAATCTGGATGTAAATTATGTTGAAATTGTCCGAATGTTCTGCATAACCTGGCGAGTGCGTTTAGCATGAAACAGACTGTCGCCTCTGGATTTTGACTTCAATGTCCATATATATATATATATATATATATATCATAAGGAAGTGAAAAAACAGATAGACTAAACCCCACTATTCATGCATTTATTTTATAAAGAGCGATCGATACAAAGTAGAGCTTAATATTGTAATTTTGTTATTCCAATGATTTATAAAAGCATTATTTCACTACACAAAAATGTTCACGTTTTAATTCAAAGGAAGAGATATAGAAAGAGTTTGTTTTATAAATCAGTTATGATTAACAAACAATCAGTCTTGTAACATATCTCCATTTCTTAGCAAATTAATATCAAAGCAACGTGGAATAATAAATAAATAAATAAATAAATAAATAAAAAGAACTGAGTAAACTTTGTTAGAATCTAATTTCTATCATAATACAGTAAAAAAGAAAAAAGAAAAAAAAATTAAAGTAGCATTTAGACGCCTAACGTATAATACGTTTAATTTCGGTAACGATTTTTTACAAATAAAATATAAAATTATTCTTCATATAACGTCGGATTACTAACGAAACATGTCAAGGTACTTTTTTTTATATTGTCTTAGATAGATAGATAGATAGATAGATAGATAGATAGATAGATAGATAGATAGCTAGCTAGATAGATAGATAGATAGAAAAACGTTTGTGTGTCATTTATAAATTGGACAGCAGTGAAATTGGTTTTCAGTGGCAAAGTAAAAGAGTAAATGAGTATTTATTTATGAAAGCATCATGTGTACGCACACACACACACATACACACACACACACACATATCTAAATCTAAACTTATTTATAAATGGAACTTTGTATCTGTGTGTCTATGTGTGTGTGTCCGTTAGACTTTGAAACGGCTGAACCGATTTTCTTGAAAATTTACACAGTTGTACTATAAGCGTCTGCGAGTGTTCTTAGCTAGGTTTTGTGTCGAGGTACCCCCGATAAATATCGAAAATCGATAATCGAAAAAATAGGGTTATAGAAGGAGTGGTCCGATTTTAATCAAATTTGATACACTCATAGACAAAGACATAAGAAACGATATTCAGAAGTTTCAAGGTTGCAGTTCTTACAATGGTGCAGAAAATCGATAATATATATATAAAAGGCAAGGTGTTTGTGTGCGTATCTGTTTATCTGCCTGTATGTCCTCTATACAAATCCACAATTTTTATCCGATTCTCACCAAACTTCACACAAATATTCTTTAGGCTGAGTCTGAGCTCCAAAACCATGGATTAGTTTTAAGGCTTTCATTACACCTGAGCAACGTCGGGCTATACTGCTAGTATATAAATAGAGAGAGACAGATATCAGCAGACTGAGATAGATAGATAGATAGATAGATAGATAGATAGATAGATAGATAGATAGATAGTGTGATAGATAGATAGATAGATAGATAGATAGATAGATAGATAGATAGATAGATATAAAGATAGATAGATAGATAGATAGATAGATAGATAGATAGATAGATAGATAGATAGATAGATAGATATTATGGCGCCTGTTGTGCTCCATGTGTGTGCATAGATGTTCGCATGTTTACGTGCACAGATGAGTGATATGAAGCAGAGTCCGGTGATCGGATTATAATTAAACAAAAGAAGATATTCTGAGCAGCATCCTTGCCGTGTGTTTAGGGCAGCCAACAAATGGACAGGTGATCGTGTGTCCCTGTCGACACACTTTTTCAGATAGGAACTGGGGAGAGGAGAAGCGAGAGAGAGGGGGGTTGGGGGGAAGGTATAGATGGAAAAGGATATTAGTGTGTATGCGTTAAGAATTGAAAGCTGTTACAGAAAGAAAGGAAGAAAAGAATGAATTAATGAATGTGAGACATTGTCTGATAGAAGAGAAAAGAATAGAACGAGAGAAGAGAAAGGGAAGTATATAGTAATGTGAATGGGTAAAGGAGAGAAGGGTTTCAAAGAAAGAAAAAAGAAAGAAAGAAAGAAAGAAAGAAAGTGAAAAATATTTTACCTAGAAGAAGAGAAAGAAAGAGTGAAAGAAAGTGAAATATATGCAAGTGTAAATAGGCAAAGAAAAGAACGTTTTAAAAGAAATGAAAGTATATTGACGGAAAAATAAATAGGGAAAGAAATGGCGGAAAGTAGCTATGAGTTTAAATGGGTGAAGAAGAGAAATCTTTCAAAGAAAGAAAGAAATAGAAGATACAAGATATAAAGCTGAAAGGAAAGAAAGATGAAAACAAAAAGAAAAAATGTACAAGAAATCAATGTCATACGAAGTGAGAGAAGAAAAACGACTGACTGACTAAACAAATGAATGATTGAAAGAAAAAAATCTACAAAGACCCTGTGGTAAGAATTAGGGGAGGTGGATTACTAAATAATTAAAAAAATAGAAGAGGGGAAAAAAGAGAGGAAGGTGAAACAATCATATGGTTGAGGGAACAGAAGATATTTCGTTATTAGGTATAAAGTCTCTTTAGTGAATTGTCTGACAAGAAGATACGGCGTGAAACGTCTGACCTCGGAGACTAAAAAACGGCAAACTAAAAAGCGTAACGTTTGAGGCAGAAGCATTTAAACTGGATGAAAAAAGAAAAAAAAAAGGTATTTTCCTGAAAGTAGCTGTAACATATTTGGATAGAATTTAACGTAAGTTTTACTTATTTATGACTTATTTCTTTTCTTTTCTTTTCGTTTTTTTTAAAAATATTACTTTGTTAAATACGTTTGTTTTTTGTTTGAATTTCTTTGTATTTTGAACACGAGTATGTATGCGCAACGGTTTCAGGTAAGCCTTCTTTAACTACTTTAGTGTTACGAAGCGAAGTCGATTTATTGATTTATTTTTACAGTAAATTTCACCCTGTACAAGGCCACTCGATGTAGAGGGTTACATTAAGAGGTAATTTATATGGATAGGAGGAAGAATATAACGGTTACACTTGAACAGGTTAAGATTGCAGCGATCGAAGAAACATCCTCTTGGGATTCTTTTCCACAGAGCAGTGGTTCGCGGGTATTTTTCGGGTGGAATTTATTTCTCGTCGATGGAATACGGAAGAAATGTAGATGGTTTGCTACAATGTAAGCAGCATGTCAAGCCATAGCCGTGAAGCTTAGACCTGGTGGTTCGTTATCACTAAGCTTTCGTCGCCATTCGGTACGTGTCGATTAGTGTCACGGTTATCGGAAAGTAAAATCGGCGAGCCGATTTCAAATTTCGGTCGATTCTGTTTCGTTTACTACGTGCTATTATCATCAGAGCTGCAAATCAATGTGATTGCTCATCTTCAACATAGCTTCTCGTTTGCGAGCATACTGTGACGATAAACATTCACACTTACCAGAGCCAAAGCGTCCACTGTGTTTTGCTTGTCGTGTTGCTGAGTTGTGATGAATGCGTGCGTAAACCCACGCCAGAGAGTTCGTCATCTCGTCAGCTGCGTCCTCGCAAATTTGGTCAAAGAAAGGAATATTCTTCGACCTGTCATTTTATGCTAAGTGAGAATGAGACCGACGGCGATGATTGGTGTGTCGGCAATGGTTTTTGTCCATAAAATGGGTCTGAGACAATGTCTGGGAGGATTGTGACCGTGGTGGCGTGCACAGCTGAGAGAGAGCATTGAGTTAAGACTCTTTATTTTTGTCTGGAAGCTTCAAACCCACGAGTGAAACGAGCGGTGGAACCGAAACCAAACAGAAATTTACTCATTAACTACACATACCCCTCTACTGAAACATATATTTGTTTCTTCAACACTTACAGAACTTAATCTGTGGTTTATGTGGTTCAAATATGCTGAATACCTCAAGTGTATGCTTCGTCAGAGACACGTACGGTTTTCGATTCAGTGTTTTCTTTCTCTTTCTTAACCAAGTCTAGAGTTTTAGTCAAGGGACCCACTATAAACGCTTATGAAATCTATACATAATTTTTTACTAAAAATAACTTATAGTTTTGCATTTTTTTTTTAATCATATCACCCCGAGCAAGGCGATAACGCCACTGATGTGCAGGGGGCTACGTAAGAGTGAAAAGATTGGAAAAGAGAAAACTGGAGACCACATCCTAAGCAGGGAACAAGGGATGAGTCTCTTCACCTGTTCAATAGACGTGGGTGGAATGTGAATCGGGCGATAGTTTAGTCTATCTACTCCAATTGAAAAAGAAGAAAAAAAAAAAGAAAAGAAAAAGGAGTGAAAAGATTGGAAAAGAGAAAGCCGGAAACCACATCCTAAACAGGGAACAAGGGATGAGCCTCTTCACCTGATCAATAGACGTGGGTGAAGTGTGAACCGGGCGATAGTTTAGTCTATCTACTCCAATTGAAAAAAAAAATTAGGGTGGTGAACTGTAACTTAAAGTCCGACAACCAGAGAAGTTTTTGCCAATTTAAAAATCCAAACCAAACGTTCAATTAAGCATGAGAAGTTTAAAATTAAGCAAGAGAAGAAAAAAAAAAACAGTAAAAACTGGTTTTAAGCTTACTTTAAATTGATAAAATTAAATTTTCATCTGATAACATTAATAAGTAAGAATAAATATCCAGACATTGAAAATTTATACTTTGAATTTCACGTGATGAGTTAATACACGGACCTCCTATCTTATCATTGCGGACCCCGTGTGGTCCGTGGACCACAGATTGAAAATCCCTGGTTTTAACCCATAGCGATGGATCTTTAGGAGATATCTACTTTTAAACGATCCAGAAGAGTAGCCTGTCAAAGAAAAAGATCGCTTTGTGTAGGGTTTCTCAAACCGCGATACAATACCTGTTGGAGAAATCCAGGGGTACGTCTTCAGTACATCACCTTCTTTTATGAAGTTATCGAAGCCTCTATTGCTTTTACCGATAGAAACAGATAATTTATTTTCTGTATTTCGCCTCAATTTACCCGTCCTACACCCAGCCCCGAATATTTACCATACTGACCTTGTGTACTATAACACGGTCATTTATTCAAAGGTTACGCTGAAGTAATCAGATAGAACGGAAGGGTACTCAAGAAGAAAATATTTAAGATAACCTTCTTCTTCTTCTTCTTCTATGTGCCCTGTCCCTTCAGGACGTAGGCGATCATGGATCTCCACGTCTCCCTATCCCTTGTGGCTCTTAGTATGTTTGCTCCTGTTGCTCCTGGCAACCCCCGTTCCGTCATCCACCTGATCAGGCCCTGCAAATATGTTATCCGCTGCCTTCCTCTGTCTCTCCTTCCTTCTATCTGACCAGTCAGTATCAGGTTCTCCAGGCTTTCCTTCCTCATTGCATGTCCCAGGAACTTCAGTTGTCTCTTCCTGATGCTCAGCATCAATTTCCTTTTTGTTGCCATTCTTTCTAACACTTCGTCGTTGCTTGTATGCTCAGTCCACGATATCCGTAGCATCCTTCTGTAGAACCACATTTCGGCCGCTTCCAGTTTTGTCCTCATTTTCGATGATATTGTCCAGCATTCACAGCCGTACTGAAGAACTGACATCACGTAGCAGTCTAGCACTCTTTTCTTCGTTTCTATTGAGATCTTCCTGTGTGTTAGTATTTTGCTCATCTTCTGGAACGCGTCCTTTGCCATGCCAATTCGCCTTCGGATCTCCGTGTCGCACTTTCCATCTCCTGTTAGGACACTTCCTAGGTACTTAAATTCTTGGACTTGTTTGATTCTGTTATCCCCCACCTGTATTTGGCATTTTGGGTTGTATCTTTTGCTGATGACCATGCACTCAGTTTTCTTAAAGTTTATTTGTAGTCCCATCTTGTCACTCTCCACTGCTACTTTCTGTATGAGATCTTGCAGTTTCCTTTCCGTGTCCGCAATCAGTACTGTATCGTCCGCGTATCTTATGTTGTTCAGGTTGTGGCCTCCAATAATAAATCCTGGTGTGTCATCTAGGGTCCTCAAAATATTCTCGCTGTATAGGTTGAAAAAATCCGGTGAAAAGACACAGCCTTGTCTTACGCCTTTTTCTACCTTTGTGTATCTACTGAGATCGTTACCTGTCCGTATGCAGGCCGTTTGCTGCCAGTAGAGATTCTTGATTATTCTTATATCTTTGCCGAAAATGTCGAGGTTTCCTATCATTTCCATCAATTCTTTGTGTCGTATTTTGTCGAATGCTTTCGCGTAATCAATGAAGCATAGGTACAAGTCTTTCTTCATTTGTAATGCCCTTTCAGAGAGCATCCTAATCATGAATATGGCGTTCCTTGTTCCAGTGTCTTTGACGAACCCGCACTGTTCCTGTCCTATCTCTGGCCTGATTCTGCTTCTCGCTCTATTCATCAGGATTCTGACAATCAGCTTTGTAATGTGACTCATTAAGCTGATAGTTCTGTGTAGTTCACACTCGTTTGCACCTGGTTTCTTCGGCAGTGCTATAAATATCGACTTGCATAGGTCGTCTGGTATTATTCCGCTGCTATAAATTTCGTTTATTATGTCGGTAATCTTTTCTATGCCATACTCTTCTAAGGCTGTCAGCAGCTCTATCACTATGCCATCTGGGCCAGGTGCTTTATTTCTGTTCATTTTGGCCATTGCCGCTTCCACTTCGGATTTTAGTATTTCCGGTCCATCCATCTCCTTGTGTATTCTCGGTTGTTCTCTCTTGTCGCCAAAGAGATCCTTTATGTATTCTTCCCATCGCTGGAGTATTTCCTCTTTCTCTACTATGATTGTCCCTTCCTTGGATTTTATGCATCCTGTTGAGGAACAGGTTTTTTGTCCTGTCAGTTCTCTTATCTCTTTATGCATTTCTGCTTTGTTGTTCCTGCTCAGTCTCTCTACTTCTGCACATTTGTTGTTGAGCCATTCCTCTTTGGCTTGTCTGCATTTGTTCCTTATCTCCCTGTGAAGTTTTTTGTACTCTGTTCCGTGTCTTGGCGTTATTTTTTGTCTCCTTTGCATCATGTGGAGGGTCTCTTCGGTCATCCACTCATTTTTTCTTCTTCGTCTGATTTCCTTTGGGGCTATGTTGTTCGCTGAGGTCACCATTGCTTCTTTTAGTGACTCCCATTTTGAGTATCCTTTTCCAATTTGTTCTTCATATTTCTTTTTTACGCTGTTATTATATTCTTTCTGCAGGGTGGTATCATCCTCTAGTGTGTCGTATTGCAGTCTTGGTGTTATGCTGGGTTTCTTCAGTCTTCGGAGTTTCACTTTTAGTTTGCAGATGACTGGGACGTGGTCACTTCCGCAGTCAGCACCTGGGTACGTTTTGCATTGGACTACTGCGTTCCTGAATCTCTTGTTTATAGTTATGTAATCTATTTGGTTCTTCGTGTCCCCTCCTGGGCTTCTCCATGTCCATAAACGTCGTGGGTGTTCTTGGAACCAGGTGTTAGTAATGACCTGGTCATTAGCTGAGCACCATTGGATCCATTTTTCTCCTCTTTCGTTGCGCTCTCCTAGTCCGAAGTTGCCGTTCGTGTCTCCTTCTCTATCTTTACCTACCTTTGCATTTAAGTCCCCCATTACTATCCTGACTTCTTGGCTTTTGCACTGAGCCTTAGCACTGTCCAGTATTGAATAGAATGATTCTATTTCGTCCTCTGAGCTTTGAGTTGTCGGTGCATAAACTACTATAATAGCTATATTGAGGGGCCTTCCTCGCAGTTTAACCAAGAGGACTCTCTCTGACAGTTGCCAGTATCCAAGTACACATCTCTTCACTTGTTTGTTTAGTATTAAAGCGACCCCTTTTTCGTGTTTTTTTCCTCCTGCATATATTATCCTGTGGGTGTCGCTACTGAAATCTCCGTTATTAGGCCATCTTGTTTCACATATTCCTAGGATGCTGATATTCAGTCTGTTCATCTCCTGTTTGACGTTCTCTAGTTGTCCACAGTTCAGTGTCCTGACGTTCCATGTTCCTATAGTGAGTTTGTCTTTGATGCGCACAGTTGCAGGGTAACGGTCCAGCGACACCTGTTGCTCATGTCGTTCTTTCCCGGGCGAGGGACAAATTTTGGAGTAAAATGTCCCCTTTACGCCGTTGGTGCTAACAGTCGCCGGATGACGGTCAGGTGGCACCTGTTGCCCATGCCGGTCCTTACCGAGCGAGGAGTTGCTTCCTTGGGAAGTAACCCCCTTCACGCTGTTGGCTTTCGTATATTTATTGTGACTATCCATGATTGAGCGGGGGTAGATAGTGGAGTGGTATCCCGTTGCCTTCTCCACGATGGTTTATTGAGACATCACCTCTAGTTAGCAGGCCGTTGACTCTTGAGAGTTCTTCCGCCCTTTGTAGGTTTATATTTTTTACCTAGAGGGATGCTAACGTCCCAATTAAGTGTACATATAGTTGATGTAAAACAAAAAAAAAAAAAAAAAAAAAAAAAAAATACTAAGTTTTAACTTAGTAAAAGTCGAAATTGAGTTCAGGTAAAAGAAAAATTTAGTATATTCTTATGAAAGAAATTAAATGGTAAAAAAACAGATACAAACTAGTCTAAATTCTAAGAACCTCGCAGCAGTAATTACAATCAGCATACTTTACCAGTAGTCACAAGAAATATTATGCATATTCGACATTTTGGTAGTCATCTTCTGACTTTCTTTGGTTCTATCATATATATACTGATGGTGCTGGTAGGAACACGTGGGTTTTTTTTTTTTTGGAAAGGGGATGAAGGAAAAGGATTGCTAGGAGAGAAAGGACGCTAACTTTTTTCCTTAGACTGAAGACGGGGAGAGAAAGAAGGTCATTTTAAATTCTATAGAATACTTTTTTTTTTTTTTTTTTGGTAGCTACAGACAAAAACAGAAAAAAATTCAAAATATACTCACTCTGAAAGAAAATATGTAAATAAAATATACGTAGCATGAATTAAACGAACCTTTCCTTTAGCTAGTCTAAATTCTAAGAACCTCACAGCAGTAATTACAATCAGCATACTTTACCAGTAGTCACAAGAAATATTATGCATATTCGACATTTTGGTAGTCATCTTCTGACTTTCTTTGGTTCTATCATATATATACTGATGGTGCTGGTAGGAACACGTGGGTTTTTTTTTTTTTTGGAAAGGGGATGAAGGAAAAGGATTGCTAGGAGAGAAAGGACGCTAACTTTTTTCCTTAGACTGAAGACGGGGAGAGAAAGAAGGTCATTTTAAATTCTATAGAATACTTTTTAACCTTACCTAGTGTATTAAAGCGTTGGCTAGAATAGATCTGATTCCTCGTGTCTGGTCGTGTTTGGTATGTTAATCCCAGGCTCTGGTTCAGTGGAAGACACAGACAAGCGACACAAAGGTGAATAAGACTAATAGTGTCATTTAATTGATATCTCCTAAGCATGGAAAACGGAACGAGAACAGTCTTAAGTAAATATTGCAATTAATTGAGTAAAACATTTTGAATCTAGTAAACAGCAATCCGGGTGTCAATCCCAGCCTAGTCTGTTGCGTTTAATTTCGCGTAAATGCCAACGGTAAAGATATGAAACCATCTCTTCTCTCCCCAATTATGGTAAAATAGCAGAGTAAACTTGGCTATCTAGACTTAGGTAGTGGTCAGTTTAAGAGGAAGATAACTCCGAACTGGAATCCGTAGAGAAGATAGCGGAAAAAAAACTGCTCTGTTTTTCTCTCTGGAAGAAGTATGGCTCATGCAACTAGAACGATCTACCCCGGTGAACGAAATAAAAGGTTCAGTTCGAAATTCTAATCACCTGAACATACAATGGTCGAAACGTCGTAAATATGGCAATAAAGATGAAGAAAAACAGTCCGGACAATGGAAATAGCGTAAATAACTACAATTTGTCATCTTAGAAATATAGACAAATATTGAGTTGTTTACATTATTTACATTGTTCGGACTGTTGTCCTAATCTTTATTGTCATAATCACGACGTTTCGACCGTTTTACGATCCGACCTTCTTCAGGTGATTGGAATTTCGAACTGACCCCTTTCTCTCAATCATATATTGAATTATAGCAATTCAAATATAATAAAGAAAAAGGAAACTGTGGCGAGGGATGAATGGACATGTCATTGAATTAAAAAATAATAACTGTAAATGAAATTAAAAAAAAAATACCGGTTGTTTCTGGGGAACATCTTAAACACGGAGTAAGGCTGATAATATGTTATAACCTGTGACCTAAAACACACACAAAACAAAATAAAAATAGACACTGCATTCTTATGAAGTATTTATAATATACGCTATATTCCATATATGTAGCTCGCTAGATGTTACAAGGTTATTCAAATTTACATGTACATTTTATTCAAAATATAATGACGTTTCTTCAAAATGTATGAACCTTTATTCGAAGCATTGATAGAATGTGCGGTTAGCGTGACGGTTATCGGCGCGGAAAATGGAATCAGTCAACCGAGTTCCAATTCCCGCCTAATCTATTGCTTTCTATTCGCGCTAATGCCTTTAGGAAAGGCATATAACTCATCCTCTTTCCCAGCTATGGATTAAGTAGCTGCTTAAATTTGGATGGTAGCCAATCGAGAAGAAATATTCACATTTGAAAATCGTAAAGAAGCCATGACAATTCACAGATAATGAAGGGAATCTGATTGCTTAAAGAGACATGACATTTAAAAAAGCCATATTTGATGGCAGATAAAACTTATTTTATATTTATTACAAGGCTATCATGTTGAATACACCGGTTCTCGCTCGATCACCGAAGTTAAGCAACGTTGAGCCTGGTCAGTACTTAGATGGGTGACCGCTTGCGAATAGCAGGTGCTGTAAGCGTTTAGTGACGGATGTGCTTAATGGTGCAGTGGATATCGGCTCGGAAAAGAAATCGGTGAGCCGAGTTCGAATTCCAGTTGAATACCCTGCATTCACTTAGCACTTCCCTCCAGTTATGGGTTAAATAACAAGGGTAAAACTTGGGGACCCTGCCCTTAAAAACAAAATCCCAATGAATCGATACTCGAAAAGAAAAAAGTATTACTAGACACAAAAACTTATGTAAAAACAATAAATTGTTGAAAGAAAAAGGTATTACCAGCAATAAATAAATAAAAATTTAGTTGGCAATAAGTGACCCGCCGAGGTGTTGATATGCCATAAAAACAAAACAACCAACCAGCATTTATTACAGTATTATGGGTTATATATAGGCTGTATGCAAGTCCAGGTAGTCTGTAGGGTTTTATGTGCGTTGTGGTGCAGTAGATATCGGCTCGGAACGACAAATCAGAGAATTCCAGTTGGATTTAGTTTGATTCACTTACACGCAAATATCCTTGGGAAAGGTATTAATCCATCTCTTCTCCCCCAGCTATAGGTTAAATAGCAAGACAGATTAGGTTCTATAGCCTTGGTTGGCAACAAATCTATCGCAGAAAGAAATGGCAACCTACTGCGGGAAATTATGCGTTGGCAATTATGACCCCCCACAATTTCCTCTCATTTGTAGCCCTTAATAAATTTTGTCTAGTTGTTATCTTTCCTAAATATTGTTCTGCTATCCATTTACTCAAACACGTTACGTAAGCCTCGCCCGTCTTTCCTTTAATCTTCCCTGTGAGTATTAAATTTTCCAAGGCCTGTTTCCTCATTATGTGTCATAGATAGTACATCTATGTTAAGTATAATTGTCCTTTTTGCTTCAATTTACTCTAAAACGTCGTCGTTGCTCACATGTTTGGTCCATGGCATTCTCAGCACCCTCTTGTAAAACCACATTTCTTTTACTGCAAGTCTCTTCTTCATCTGTGACATTCACTACCATATAGAATGAGTGATATTACATAACAGTTTAGTACCCTTACTACATTAATTTTATGAGTCCCCAAACTGGGATCATTTAAGAGAAAAAGAAAAAGTTAGGCTGGATAAGAGTCTTTAGCTTTGGATAGCAACTTGTCTGAGAGAAGGAAATCTCTGAAATAAAAATTCTACACCTACTCCGTGTAAAGTAGAATAGTCTGAACTCTCTAACCTTGGTAGGTAACCTTCCGAGAGATAGTGTCTTCCTAGAGATGGTGTCTCGATAAAAAACACTGAGTTTCCAGTCCCCAAAACTGGTTGGTGTTAGTAAAGACATACAGCTGTATAAGTCGCTTCAAAGTTTTCATGAGGGTTCAATCACGGAACCATCAAGAAAACCCCGTCCAACTAAATGGAAACGGACGTTAAACCATGAAAATGATGAGTTGTACTATAAGCGTCTGCGAGTGTTCTTAGCTAGCTTTTGTGTCGAGGTACCCCCGATAAATATCGAAAATCGATAATCGAAAAAATCGGGTTATAGAAGGAGTGGTCCGATTTTAATCAAATTTCATATACTCATAGACAAAGACATAAGAAACGATATTCAGAAGTTTCAAGGTTGCAGTTCTTACAATAATGCAGAAAATCGATAATATATATATATATACCAGGAATTCAAAATTTGACTTACATCCATTCATTTTTCTTTCAGTCTACGGTTTCGCTTTAACTGGAAACGTTTTAGTCTTTCGTGCCAACGTCCAAAGTGTCTGATCTCCAGGACCATGGATTAGTTTTAAAGCTTTCATTACACCCGAGCAATGCCGGGCTATACTGCTAGTCTTTAATAATATTCACTTTTCTGTCTGAATTTCTGGCTAGAGAAGTTATCATTATTTACACTATTTACACTGGGACGATCATCTTTGTTGTTAACACAACATTTCAACTGTTGTGATCTCCGGCTTTCATCAGGTGTATATCGACCCGGCTAACCTGTAAGAAATATTATTTCCTTCATTTTAATTTTATTTGCTGTATTTATTTATATTTAACTTTAACTCTTATTAGATGAAGAATGCGAACTCTAATTAATTTTTGCCTTGCATTTTTTAACTTAATTCTAATTACTTTATTTATATTTTTAGTTTAAGTAATCCAGTTAGTAATCCAGGATGTGCGTTGTGGTGCATTGGATATCGGCTCGGAACGAGAAATCGGGGAGCCGAGTTCGAATTCTAGTTGAATTCATTAAATTCACTTACGCGCAAATACCCTTGAGAAAGGTATTAAACCGTCTCTTCCTTCCAGTTATGGGTTAAATAACAGGACAGATTGGGTTCTGTAGCCTTGGCTGGCAACCAGTCTATCGCAGAAAGCAATGGCAACCTACTGCGGGATAATCTTCTGCCAAGTCAGTCATGTCTGTTTCGAGACATGATCGCCCAAGCGTGAATCACGTATGGCACTTAACTGACTGAATCCAGTTAGAATTCCAGTTGAATTCTTTGCATTTACTTACGCGCAAATACTCTTGGGAAAGGTATGAATCAGTTGTTTCTCCCTACAGCTATGGGTTAAATAGCAGGACAGATTGGGTTCCATAACCTTGGTTGGCAACCGCAGAAAGTAATAGCAACCTACTGCGGGAAAATCTTTTGTCCAGTCAGTCATCTCTCCATAGAGACATGATCGCCCAAGCGTGTATCACATATGGCACATAACTGACTAAATAGTAATATTAAATTGTATTCTTATTAGATGAATCATTGTCAGCTAATATTCCTTTTTTGCTAGTATTTCTTTTGCCTTCATTTTAGTTTCTTTATTTATACTAGTAATTTTAATAGTAGTAATATTATATTAAATTTTTATGGAATGAAGAATTGTCAGTCATCATTCACCTTAAACTAGTATTTCTTACATTTTAATTTCAATTACTTTTCATAGGCAAATATTCAGACCGTCATTCTACGATAAACAACGCAAGTGAGAAATAAAGAATAAGCTCTCGGCAAGACTCGATCTGGCATCTTTTTTTTTTTTTTGTTTTTTAATTAAAAAGACGATTATAATAGAACTAGCAGTATATCCCGGCGTTGCTCGGGTGGAATGAAAGCTTTAAAACTAATCCATGGTCCTGGAGCTGAAACTCTTTGGATGTTGACACGAAAGACTAAAAAGCAATAGTTGTTTCCAATCAAAGCGAAACCGTAGACTGAAAGAAAAATGAATGGATGTAAGTCAAATTTTGATTTCCTGGTATCGATATCAAATTTTCTGCACCATTGTAAGAAATGCAACCTTGAAACTTCTGAATATCGTTTCTTATGTTTTTGTCTATGAGCGTATGAAATTTGATTAAAATCGGACCGCTCCTTCTATAACCCGACTTTTTCGATTATCGATTTTCTATATTTATCGGGGCTACCTCGACACAAAACCTAGCTAAGAACACTCGCAGACGCTTATAGTACAACTGTATAAATTTTCAAGAAAATCGGTTCAGCCGTTTCGGTGTCTATAGGTAACGGACACACACACACACACACACACACACACACACACACACAGACAAAGTTCCATTTATAAATAAGTTTAGATAAACGTACATATATTTTAAATGAAGGTCTATACGTTATGAACAATTTTTTTCGTGTTTTGAATAACCCTAAAGTGAGTGTGTTCGATCTGGCTGCGAAAAAAGCAGCTAACTTTAGCGATAAAGAAAACATTTTTAAGCATATTTTTTATATTGATATTTGAATGAAAAGCAATATTTTAATGCTTTGCCGTCGTTATACCAGCAAATCAGCGCGAAAAAGTGAAGTTGGCGAGTTGAGTTTAAATACGCCCGTTGCGTTCACTCTGAATTAATGCCTTCGGGAAACGGACGGATTTAAACTCATCAACTTCACTTTTCGCGCCGATTTACTGCTATAACGACGACAAGAATCCATCTCTATTATAGCTAAGATAGTAGGGAACATTGGGTTCTCCCATTTTGCTTGGTGGTTTCAAATGTACTCAAATGTAATAACAAAAAAGTCCTTCAGTTTATTTATAGACTGCATTTAAAACAGATGGAAAGAATCAAAAACAATAAGTGAATTAGTTTAAAAAACATGTGTCTTGTAAAGGTTAAGGGATATTGTGAATTTTTTTGTTTTAAAGTAAGGTGGCTCACACATGCGTCGTGGTGCAGTGGATATCGGCTCGGAACGAGAAATCGGCGTGCCGAGTTCAAATTCTAGTTGAATTCGTTGCATTCACTTACGCACAAATACCCTTGGGAAAGGTATTAATCCGTTTCTTCCTTCCAGTTATGGGTTAAATAATAGGACAGATTGGGTTCTGTAGCCTTGGCTGGCAACCAGTCTACCGCAGAAAGGAACGGCAACCTACTGCGGGATAATCTTCTGCCCAGTCAGTCATGTCTCTTCCGAGACATGATCGCCCAAGCGTGTATTACGTATGGCACTTAACTGACTGAACCAGTCTAGGAGAAAGACACGACTGAATTTTAACTGGGTAGGAAAAAAAAAAAAATTAATAAAAAACGTTTTCGAAAGGACCCGCAACAGGAGTATCTTTCATAGCATTGTTTTAGTCACATATTTTAGATTGAAGAAGTTGCCATAGGCCAAATATTTTCTAGATATTTACTTGACTTTAGTATCCGATTAAATAATGGTATCTATTTACGTGTGTGTCTCTTTATTTATCAAGTTAAACTCAAATTAATTTTGAGGAATTAGATGTAGAATAATTACGTTTCACCAATTCTTATGCGAAAAGGCCTTGCTACGCCCCCCCCCCGCACACACACAAAAAAAACCCCAACAATATACGAAAACGTTTGGGAGGAAGTAAATATGTGTAGTGAAGCATAGAAAGAGCATTCCTTGCATCGAAGCTTAGTCTGTCCTTTCGTTAAAACGGACCCGCCACCAACCGTCAGGCCTCACCCTGCTGCTGAATCCTGTATGATACATCGAGAACGTGATTCTGAATCGGTTCAATCCGTTCTTCAGCTGAAAAATAATCCACTCATGCACACGTTATTTCTTGAAAAAAGACTTTCACCATCTCTTGGGATAGGTAGCGATATAATTTGAGTTGCTATGGCTTTTTTGTTTTCGTTAGAAACCAAGAAAGGAGTACTGAATGACTACATAATACCAGTGTTCATATGTGGCAGTGAATAATCTCCTCCCAGATGACGAAAATACATGAAGCAACTGAAATGTGGTTCTACAAAATGATGTTGTGAATACAAGAGACTGAACTTGTGAGCAAAGACGAAGATTTACAGAAAACAAAAAGGACCCTTATACTTAACATCAAAAAGTCACTTTTAAAATGTCTAGAGCACACAATGAGGAAAGAAGGCTTGTAGAATTTAACACTGACAGGAGATACTGAAGGCAAGAGGAATAAAGAAAAACAACGAATAACCTACCGAACCTATAATCTTATATCAATGGATGACAGAACAGTTAAGAGATATAGCAAAAAGACAAAATTCCCTAAAAGCTACAAAAGTGAGGAAATTGTAGAGGACCATGATCGCCAACGATATGAAGGGGTATGACAAATAGAAGAAGAAACTTAAATCTAGCATACCATTGCTTTAGTGGTGAAAAGCACTGAGTGATCCATAATTCTAATCTAAATCTAAACTTATCTATAAATGGAACTTTGTCTGTGTGTGTGTGTATGTGTGTGTGTCCGTTACCTATAGACTCTGAAACGGCTGAACCGATTTTCTTGAAAAATGACACAGTTGTACTGTAAGCGTCTGCGAGTGTTCTTAGCTAAGTTTTGTATCGAGATAAATATCGAAAATCGATAATCGAAAAAATCGGGTTATAGAAGGAGTGGTCCGATTTTAATCAAATTTCATACACTCATAGACAAAGACATAAGAAACGATATTCAGAAGTTTCAAGGTTGCAGTTCTTACAATAGTGCAGAAAATCGATAATATATATATATATATATATATATATAAGGCAAGATGTTTGTGTGTGTGTGTGTGTGTGTCTGTTTATCTGCCTGTATGTCTGTATTTTTTCAGCCCTTTTATTTTAGCTTTTGCTTCGGGTTTGGCTCTAAGTAGGTATAATTGTAGTTCTTAGTCTCAGCCATGATATCATTTACTCAGAGGACTTATTTAACCTTCAAAATTCAGTTTACGAAGAAAAACCTTATTTGATATTGATACCAGGAAATCAAAATTTGACTTATATCCATTCATTTTTCTTTCAGTCTACGGTTTCGCTTTAACTGGAAACAACTATTGCTTTTTAGTCTTTCGTGCCAACGTCCAAAGAGTTTAAGCTCCAGGACCATGGATTAGTTTTAAAACTTTCATTAAACCTGAGCAACCCCGGGCTAGTAGTATTTAAAAATGAGATAATTATCGTTAAAACATTACCACGAGGTGCTCCTGTTTTCTCTACTAAGCTGATGATGGGTGGGGCTAGGCTGGTGGCATAGGCATTCATAGTTGGAAGTAATCCTGAACTAAAAAAAATATCAACATTCTCTTCTCTACTAAATGTCTCAAGATAAACCTTCCCTAAACAGAAACTATGATCTGGAATTAGAATGGATGCAGTGAAGGCATCTACCTTGGATCAGTCATAAAAATTGAGAATGCAGAATTAGTAAATACTTAACATTTCAAAAACCCCGGTGTATAGATCGGTTATAGCAAATCGAGTATAGGAAGTAAGTAAATTGAACTATAGAATAGTCTACGATAGAATTATTTATATTTTTACTTCCGCCCTAAGGTCAGATTTGTCTGCTTGTCTGTCTGTCCTTGGTTAAGATATCTCAAGACCCGCTGGATAGATTCGGATGAAACTTTCAGGAATGATTGGTTTCATGACTGGTAGGAACTGATTAAAGTTGAAATTCGATCCGATACAGGATAAAGTTTTTGGGTTATTTTTTTCCGTTTTTTTTTTTTTTTTTTTTTACTAATATTTATCGTACATTTCACATGTCAAATACTGAATCATTTCTCCTAGATTAATTTACGTGCTTACATGTTTTTAACGTAGTATTTTTCGACAAAAATATTATTATTCATAATATAAATTTAATATTTTTTAGCATCTAAAAGAATAGAAAAGAGCGGTCAAGTTAATTGTAGTTATTTTCATTTTAATAATCATCTCTTGCTAAACGCTAAGATGATGTCGGTATTGCCTTGGTGAAGGTTTTCTTTCATTTTCTCACTGAAATGAAGTAGTGTCATTTCCGTTTTTTTTTTCACGCGATAAAAATAGAATAGTCCATTATTCATGAGGTATTAGCAGGGCGTAGTGGTCGTAAGAACTGACGAAAGGAGGGGCAAGCACAATAATAATAATAATAACAATAGAATCATAGTTTTCAGATGTGTACATGAAATAAATTTTGGAGTAAAGTTCTGTGTAAAATGAAGATACTTTCAATCAGTCAGTCAGTTAAGTAAGTGCCACACGTGATACACGGCTGGGCGATCATGTCTCAAAAGAGACATAACTGACTGGGAAGAGGATTTTCCTGCAGTAGATTGCCAATACTTTCTGAGGTAGGATGGTTGCCGACCAAGGCTATAGAACCCAATCTGTTCTGCTATTTAATCCATAGCTGGAGGGAGAAGCGACGGATTCTTACTTTTTAAGCGTATTTGTTCGTAATTGAATGCAACGAATTCAACTGAAATTCGAACTTTGCTCTTCGATTTCTCGTTCCGAGTCGATATCCACTGCACCACAACGCATACTTTTATTATCCGGCTAATATCAACAGATGTATTGCCCACTGATTTTTCTTTGCATGTTGTCTGTCGAGTAGTTTTTAGTTTAGAGTGTTTCCTCTCTATGTTGGATCAGTTATAGCCTTCAGTCAAACGAGCAAGACCAGGTGTTAGCAGATTTCGTGACAAAGTTAATCAAAAACAAAAACGAGAGCAAGTAATAACGATAACGTCAGGTCAAGATTATCAAATAATGATATACGGCGACAAAATAAACGACAATAATTTCGAGGTCGTGACATCCTTAAAAGCCGATGATTACAAACACGGCAGATGTTCCTTGTCTCTAAAACTAAACGATGACATTTTCCCCAGGCAGTATAACATGGCCATTTTGAAAAAAACTATAAATACATACACACAAATACATTTGAGAAAGATATTAATCCATCTTTCTCCCTCAAGTAATGGGTTGAATAGGAGAACAGATTGGGTTCTATAGCGTTGGTTGCCAACCAGTCTACCGTAGAAAGTAATGGCAACCTACTGTTGGAAAATCTTCTGCCTAATCAACCATATCTCTCTCAAGACATGATCGCTCAAATGTGTATCACGTACGGTAATTAACTTACTGAATAAAAAAAATAGCTTACATTTTGTAAATACAGGCTTCATTCTCTGTATGTAAAAACAGATCTAAACTTATTTATAAATGGAACTTTCTCTGTGTGTGTGTGTGTGTGTGTGTGTGTGTGTGTGTGTGTCCGTTACCTATAGACACCGAAACAGCTCAACCGATTTTCTTGAAAATTTACACAGTTGTACTATAAGCGTCTGCGAGTGTTCTTAGCTAGGTTTTGTGTCGAGGTACCCCCGATAAATATCGAAAATCGATAATCGAAAAAATCGGGTTATAGCAGGAGTGGTCCGATTTTAATCAAATTTGATACACTCGTAGACAAAGACATAAGAAACGATATTCAGAAGTTTCACGGTTGCAGTTCAATAGTGCAGAAAATCGATAATATATATATATATATATATAAAAGGCAAGATACCGGGTCTGATCAAAATCAGTTTTTCAGCCCTTTTATTTTAGTTTTTGCATCGGATTTAGCACTAAGTAGGTATAATTGCAGTTCTTAGCCTCAACCATGATATCATTTACTCAGAGGACTTATTTAGCCTTCAAAATTCAGTTTACGACGAAACACCTTATTTGATATTGGTGCCAGGAAATCAAAATTTGACTTATATCCATTCATTTTTCTTTCAGTCTACGGTTTCGCTTTAACTGGAAACAACTATTGCTTTTTAGTCTTTTGTGCCAACGTCCAAAGAGTCTGAGCTCCAGGACCATGGATTAGTTTTAAAGCTTTCATTACACCCAAGCAACGCCGGGCTATACCGTTAGTTTGCAATAAACAAAATACTTCGTTGTATTTCAAACCGAATAAATAGATTGGAATTTCTTTTTTATTTTAATTTTGAAACCACTAAAATTATATTAACAAATAACATAATTCTCTTTATTAAAAAAGATTTCAAAAATAAAATTTTCTTTTCTGAAACTTTATTTGAGAAAGATTAACTTTTTAAAAGTTCAATTAATCTGAATTAAAAGAAATATTACTTACTTTTAGTATAAAATATCGTAAAAAAATATTTTTAACACGGAGGTGGGTCTTTTTATGAGGTGTTGACAGATATATATATAGATTAATGTTTGGCAAATTTAAGTTAAGGGAATATAACTACAAAAATAACTTGACTAATATAACATGAACGCCTGTTATATATATATATATATATATATATATTGATCGATTGTTTACTTACTTAGTTTCTGGTCATAATAAGATTAGACCAGTGCACATTTGTAATTTGTATTAAAAAGTCTTTAATACAATTATATTGGAGAACTTTTGATTATATTCATTTGTAGACGAGTTATTACGCGACCTAGGTTTCTACCATGAGTAGTGTCTTCAGGCGATTTTCAATAATAAAAACTATTTTCAATAATAATAATTATTATTTTCAATAATTTATTGAAAATCGCCTGAAGACACCACTCATGGTAGAAACGTAGGTCGCGTAATATATATATATATTCCATTTATAAATGGAATATATATATATATATATATATATATATATATATATATATATATATATATATCAGCATGCAGTGTGGGTATAGAAGAATCCAAAGGAGTATCCTGTACATACAGTGGTAGGATAACTCTCAAAGAGAGCTCTAAGCATATATGCATATAAATACATATAGAGCAAATATAAGAAAAATTAAGACAGACACGTTATTTCATGGTGCATCGGAAGTGTATATATATATATATATATATATATATGTGTGTGTGTGTGTGTGTGTGTTTTAACTATCCAATAATGATTTTAATTCTTCCATTACTTGTTCTTATAATATAAACGTTAAGCGCTGCAAAAATACATCTCGAAATTTCGTAAATTAAATGTGGGTGTAGCGAGTAACAGATGTAAAAAAAAATTTAGAAAAGAAACCTTTATCAAATAATTTTATTTATTTAGGAGTAAGTCTTGAAAGTTTAATTAACATCTGGCAAATATCTGATTGTTGAAAGAATTCTCAAATCAATGTGTTTTTCACCGCCAAAAAGACGTCTAGAAATTTTCGAACATTCTGAAGAGGATTAAAAAATATAATTTAATGAACAAAAATTCATTTGGTCTCTCCTCTTAATTTTATTAATAATATCAAAGCTTTTGGCGATAAAACTTTGCTTTTAGTAAGTTTCGGGTACTTTTTCATCAGGGTGTGCTCTTTTTTTAGCGAATTTTTGGAGTTTAGTATTCATTAGGATGTGCGTTGTGGCGCAGTGGATATCGGCTCGGAACGAGAAATCGGGGAACCGAGTTCGAATTCCAGTTGAATTCCTTGCATTCACTTACGCGCAAATACCCTTGGGAAAGGTATTAATCCGTCTCTTCCCTCCAGTTATGGGTTAAATAATAGGACAGATTGGGTTCTATAGTCTTGGTCGGCAACCAGTCTACCGCAGAAAGCGAATGGCAACCTACTGCGGGATAATCTTCTGCCCAGTCAGTCATGTCTCTTTCGAGACATGATCGCCCAAGCGTGTAGCGCGCATGGCACTTAACTGACTGACTGATTCATTAGACTATAATCAAGATACAACATTTGTTCTAATCGAAAAATACTTTTTCTTGTTTTTTTTTATTAAGTCAATCACTGACTTTTAATGACACATCTGTACTTTATTTTATTTGCAAATGTCCAGATGGAAACATTGCGTTTTACCATGAATAAGAAAAAAGAATAATGGTAATACTACACAATTATTAAAGATGCAAGCAAGCATAGTTTCAAACTGAACGTTTGTAAATATAAACGAATCTCTTTTCGGTGATTGTCGTGTGTATACACCGCTTATATATAACACGCTAAAATTTCCCCTTTCTCTCATTCTATGCACCTATGGCTTAGGGAGCAGAGACTCTGATTAACACCAAATTGGTCGAGTTTCGATCCCGGCCAGAAGCAATAGATATCTAGCCACACTGATGAGCTGTGATACAACGAAACAGGCTTGTATGTGTATGACAAATATATATATATATATATATATATATTAAGTGGTTAATACTAATGTAAGTACATTACACAGATATTTACTTTTAAAAAGTGTTCAATACAAAATTAAAGCATATATATATATATATATATATATATATATATATATATATATACTTGCATATGCATATATATAGTTATTATTACCATTATAATAGTAGCATACTACAACTTGATAGGTATATTTTTCACTGCCTGATGATGATGTAATAAGTACCGAATATTTTATAGCTATTAAGTTGCAGTATGTTATAATAAAAACAATAATAACCACACACACACACACACACACACACACACACACATATATATATATATATATATATACTTGTTGCAAAGTAAAATCCTCACCTTTGCCTTGTCCATAAGCCTACGTGGCTGAGAGCTCAAGGGACGTCATATCTAATGACGGTTTCCTCTAGGAGACGCAGGTTCGAATCCTGCCATTAAAAATAACGTTTAGACAAATAATTATGTAAAGATAAGGTCTATATAGATAGGCAAATTATGGAAGATGCTAAATTGGGTTGTACCCAAAACATATAACACTTAAAATAGGCTATCTACAAACTATATATTTATAAAACATAAATTCATAGTGAAAGTATAAAATTATGTGCAAAACATCTGTAGTTGAAGGCTTAAAATTGTATCCAAAATATTTCAATTTCAGCATTAAATAACCTATAGGGGTTGATAGTTCGCTTAACAAAAATGACTGACCAACCAAATTTAATAAAAATTGAAGTAAATATATTAGATTTTTTTTTTTAATCGTGTCACCCCAAGCAAGGCATTCCACTGCCACTATAGCGCAGGGGGTTACATAGAGCGATTGGGTATAGGAAATATCAGAAGGAGGGTGATAGACGACTTAGGATGTACATAGGGAGAGAGTTGGGGAGGATGGGTGTGAGTTAGTGTGTTAAGAGGTGTCTATTGACCCTACATTTAAACTCCTGGAGGTTGTAGCCGTCGGGGAAGCAAGCATGCGGTAGGGAATTCCACAGGCGGGAAGTGCGAGGAAAGAAGCTGTTGGAGTAGAAATTGCGGTTACATTTCATCGGTTTCACTGATAAAGGGTGAGACCTAGTTGCCAATCTAGTATCTCGTGCAAATTCACATCTAGGGGGCACCAGTGATTTAAGTTCGTCAGAGCAGAAGCCATGAAAGTATTTATAGAAGAGGCAGAGGGAAGCCACGTCACGCCGGTGAGAGAGAGACTGCAGGCGGTCGGCCAAGTCGGCATCAATCACATTACAGATTCTTCGCTGTATTTTGTCAAGAACCCCGAGGAGAATAGAAGGGGCACCCGACCAGATGTGGCAGCAGTACTCAATGCACGGGCGGATGGTAGATTTATATAAGTGCAGGATAGATTCAGGCGGAAAGAATTTCCGGGCCCTGCACAGAGAGCCGACTTTCATAGCTGCGGATTTAGCAATGGATTCGACTTAGTCATTCCATTTGAGTTCCGATGAGAGTGTCAGGCCAAGCAGGCGTAGTGTTTTACTCTCTGGGAGGTAAGCCTATTCCATACTAATGGGAGGGAGGTGCGGTCGTCTGTGGTGGTTAATTGACAGCAGCAATGCAAAAGTTTCCAGCATTTTTTTAATCAAATTATTTTAGTCCATCATCATTCAGCAATCAAAATATTTTCCTTGGCATTTTATGATCTGACGGTATTTTTAAAAAAAAAAATAGCCATGTATATTTGAACATAACCAAAATTTCTTAAATAATGAAAAAGATCAATCCCAGTTATAAAATCAACCAAAGCATACCATTCATACTTCATTAACATTCTTTAACATTCATTAACATTCATACTTGTTAAAGAAGGAAGATCAACCAATATGTATAACATGCCAAACTTCATTCGCGGTGAAACATATCTTTAACTAAATGTACTCTGCTCTTATACGATATAATTATTACAAGGAAAAACAATATGAGAAAACTATTTGAAAATATTGAACCGCCATCTTAATGTCATACATAAAATAAATAGGTTTATACCAAAATATATAACAACTACAATAGTGCATCTACAAACCACATATCCCAAATAAAAAATAAATAAAAATAAACGTTTGCTCTGAAAACATAAAATTTTATACAAAATATCTGTAACTGAAGGCATACAATTGCGTTTAAAATATGTTTAGTTGAAGCCATAAAATTGTATTTAGATTTCAGCATTAAATAACCCATAGAGGTGTTGATATGTCGCTAACCTTAAACAGCCAAATTAAATAAAATTACTAAATATTTCTGACATTATTGACTACGCAAAGAAAGCAATAAATAAAGTTGTGTGCATCGGTTTTCGCGATATTTTATGGCTTATTTCCATCTGACTAATTTTTGTATCGATCACTTTGTTTTTAACCGTATCAGTACTTGTTGTAAGCCCTGACCAACCCTTTTATTTGTTGATTCTTTGTCCAAATATTTTATCTGACGTCACCAATTCAATCAATACTCATCCTTGCACCTGGTATTCTTATTTGTCCGCCTAAACACTACGTTCCTCGGCCATTATCATTAAATGTTTTCGGCGATTTATGTAATTTACTCAAAGCCTGCCTTTAAAATGTATTAATTCGGCCAATTCCTTGTGTGCCTACCCGCAGAAACCTCCAAACATGGATTAAGTTGTCCGGAGAGAGCGTTTGAGAAAATAAGGAAAATAAGAAAGAAAATGGTGGCTAAATTTATTTGTTGATTGCTGTCGCATGTAACGCGAATTTCAAATGCGCCATAAAAAATCAGCCGTTTGACTGCTTGGTAAGAAATATGTACACATTTTATACTCTCAAAATCTTTTTCATTTCTCTTTTCTGAAGTTGTATTTATTCTTTGCACTTAAAACACTTCCAATAGTAGTAAACGAGTTTTGGGTGATTTGAACATTGTTTCTGGAATGTTTCAGCCGTCTAGAAATTTCTCTCGTCGAGTTATCTTCCCCTTCAAAGTCACAACTTTCATCATTGTTTCAGCAGAAATAAAAACAAGCTAATGTTCAACTACAATGACTTGCCAAGGCATCTTACGTCCATGTTAATTCGATAGAACAATCCCTACTTTGGAATTTTCATCATGGCTTCATCATCTCAGATCATTTATTGACCCAGTTTATTTTTTTAATTATTTTTTGCACGGCCTTTTTTCAGCTTCAAGCTGCATCTTCTGCTACATTGGACCTGCGAAGATGCAGTAACTTATTTTGCAATCATCAACGCTCATAGACACTATTGATAAAAGAATATTGCTAAATAATTTTAACATATTATTAAAATAAAGATGGATAATCATTTTATGTAGTTGGCCTAAAACCTTTACATGCCAGTGTATATTTAAACGGAATAGTGGAAATTGGAGAGCCGAGTTCCAATTCCAATCGGGTTCGTTATATTCACTTACTCGGAAAGATCCATGAGGAAGATACCTATCCACCTCTTCTTCCCTCGTCTATAATTAATTAATTAATTCGTAAATCATTAATATCTCCAAAAAGATTTTTACAATCTAAAAATACTTTCTGGCTTTAAATAACCTGCAAAAGGTTGATAAACCGTAAAAATCAGCCAATTCATTGTGGATGCACCTCAAATGAACTGGGAGTTATTTGGGAGGATGTGGTACAGTGGATATCGGCTCGGAACGAGAAACCAGGGAGCCGAGTTCGAATTCCAGTTGAATCCATTGTATTCACTTACGCGCAAATACCTTTGGGAAAGGTATTAATCCGTCTCTTCCTTCCAGTTATGGGTTAAATAGCAGGACAGATTGGGTTATATAGCGATCATATCTCGAAAGAGATATGACTGACTGACTGGGCAGAAGATTATCCCGCAGTAGGTTGCCATTGCTTTCTGCGGTAGACTGGTTGCCTACCAAGGCTATAGAACCCAATCTGTCCTGTTATTTAACCCATAACTGGAAGGAATGGGCGGATTAATGCCTTTCCCAAGGGTATTTGCGCGTAAGTGAATGCAATGAATTCGGGTGGAAATTCGTAAAATCTTAGTGGTTCTTTCTGATTGTAAGTTTGTTTGTGTTGTGGGATCTCCCCTTTGTATATGATAATGGTGTAACACCCCAGTGGAGGTCCGAACAATTTCTCCGGCGGCCGTTCTCCACGCTGTGATGTTGCCGGGGGTTGGTTGAAAAAGTCGGAGTCTCAAGCTGGGGGTGCAAGATAAACTATAAGGAACGAACTTCCACAACTTGGATGAGTTAAATCGATGCTTTATTTCGTTTCGAGTTAGTCTTGCAGTTGGGGCAGGCGATGTGACACTCAGCTGTAAGTTTAATTAATGGCTGAACTGAACTCCCGGCTGAACTGAACTGAACTGATCGGCTCGGAAAAATCACTTGTATTTATATTGAAATAATCGGAAGTTCACTAGACGATCGGCTTAAAACAAAAGATAAGCATTGGTGACTGTAAGTCCATCGACCTAATAAATTCTCATTGAAATAAGTCTGAACAGTCAACTTGGTTTTTACAGTTAAGTGCCATACGTGATACACACTTGGGCGATCATGTCTCGAAAACAGATGACTGACTAGACATAGGATTATCCAGCAGTAGGTTGCCATTACTTTCTGCGGAGACTGGTTGCCAGCCAAGGCTATAGAACCCAATCTGTCTTGTTATTTAACCCATAACTGTAGCGAATAGACGGGTTAATACCTTTCCCAAGGGTATTTATGCGTAAGTGAATGCAAGTAATTCAATTGGAATTCGAACTCTGCACCCTGATTTCTCGTGCCGAGCCGATATCAAAGGCAATACAACGCATATCCTTCACTTTGTATTTGTTGTTAAAATTCAATCTCTGTCACTTTAAGTCTATATATATATATATATATATATATATTGTTGAGTTTTGATAGTTTTTGGCGCCAAGATTTTTTTTTTTTCAGGAGTTTTACTGATAAAATCTATTTTAGCAAGCAGCTTTTTTATCTTAAATGGTCGATATCTCAGTGAAGATAGAGCGTTAATAGTTTTAGTGCAAGAACAGCACCCCCCCCCCCCAAAACACGAAAAAACAAAAAAAAAAAGAAAACAAAAAACACCTCATGAGTGAAGTCATCATTACGGTGCCCTCACGAAACTTCGAAGTTGGCATAAAACTTTTTCAGTTAAAATGACAAATTCTTTCCACTAAAACTATATATATATATATATATATATATATATGTGGCTGCGCTAGCAGGAAGTCACAGGTCATCGTGTTCACAAAATGTAACTAAGATCCCTTCAACATAGCTGTAGTATAAACCACAAGTGTACTCTGTGCATTGAACAAGCGGAAATGTGCCTGAGCAGACTGTTGCAGCGGAAATTGTCTAGATGCATTACCAGTAGACGAGTGTGTTCGAGAACAAGTAACGGGTCATTATATATATATATATATATATATATATATATATATATATATATATATTATACTTTAGAATATGTACAAATTACAATCAACTACAAAATTGTACATTTTGTTTTAACATTGAAAGAACGATGTCTCATCAGGTAGTTAATAACGATAGTAATGTACAAATTTGTGGTAGACTGTAGTTTGTACGTGTTCTAATTTATAATAAATATTCATTGCTCTATTTTTATATTGAGCACTGATTTTAATTAATGTTTTGAACGTTGCAAATATTTTCTTCGTACCTTATTCATTTGTATATATATATATATATATATATATATGCCCTTCCTTGGGTAGATGCCTTACATAAAACCTATCTAGTAATAATAGTGAAATAAACAACATTTATGAACCCATAACTTACAAAAACCTTTAAGAAAAATTTTGGTTGAAAATACAAAAATCTTATTTAAATCACAATATCAAAGGCACCTCGCTATAAGTGATGTACAACATCCTTGGAAATGGCCAGTGAAGAGGCTGAAAGCACTTGGAAAGTCGAAAATTATGGAACATTTTTACATTTCTTATCTCCAGCAAAAAGAAAACATGTAAAAATGCTCAAAAAATTAAAGAAAAAATAATAAAATCTTCCTTGTCGGTCGTTTTTAACGAAACAAGTTTGAATGAAAGATTGCTGTCAACTATACATTGTATATATATATATATAACATCCACATACAAGCCTGTTTCGCTGTATCACAGCTCATCAGTGTGGCTAGACATATCCACTTGCTTCTGGCCAGGATCGAAACTCGATCGATTTGGTGTCAGTCGGAGTACTCAATGTATATTTTTAAGATATGCTGTAAACGTGCTCAATATCAAAGATAGAACGTATTTAAATATAAAAATGGACAGGTCATGAAGATTGCGTTCAAGCATGAAACGCTTGGTGTTGTCCCCAATGTCTATATATATATATATATATATATGTGTGTGTGTGTGTGTGTGTGTGTGTGTGTGTGTGTGTGTGTGTGTGCGCGTGCGTGTGCGTGTGCCTTTGGATTTCTGCGTCATATTTTCTGTCTTCTATTGCAACACTACCGAGATTTCAAATTGCCAAATTTCTCTCTCTTTGATTTTGACGGCCCAGAGACGCAACTCCCATCTTGGGTCCCCTTTTTTGTATTTTTTCTAACAATTAACCGTCCTTTCTTCTTACCGTTGGCATTCGCCAAATTTTTGGATAACTCGTAGCTTTAAATAAGATGAATTTAAAAATTACAGCCGTAGGAAAGATTTCAGTACGTTAGGTAAAAAATATTTCTATTGTTTACCAAATTATTCTAAAAGCGCGTGTAAGCTTCTCTTTTTATGTCAAATTAAGGACAAGATATAATAGACTATTGCATACAGTATAATCAGCTTGTAACAGTACATGTACCCTTTAAAAATAAGAACAATGTTGTATGCAACATGTATTAGGTAAGTGCAATTCATTCGTCCTCTTCCACAGAATCACCTTTGGCAATGTCTGAGGATTAAATTTGAAATCGAGGCCACCATTTTGTTTTTCTTTGTTTTCTGAAGGGAGATAACTGAATAAAGGAAACAATGCACGGATCACGAATTAATGAAACATTCGTAATGAGGAAAAATATATTTAAAGAACTTCGTGTAAATTCGCCGTAGGGATTAAATTCTTTTCTTTTCTGCAGTCTCGTTTTCATAAAACGATTCAAACAGTAATTTCATTTCATTTAGTTTTTTTTTTTTTGTATTTTTTTAAATAATTTATTTGAGAAGAAACATCCATGTTTGGTATTGGCAGAAGCAATTTATGACACGAATTGAAGTTTACGACTTTTCAATCATTAATTTGTCAGTTGAAAATCTAAGACCGTCGCCAGAGTATTTTCAATCGTGGGAAGTCGGCCATTAAGTTTAAGTAAGAATTTGGATACTAAAAGCAGTTTCCACCCTGCATCCCCTTACCCACAGACGAAACATTGCTAGTCACTCACTACACTGTCACTAAAACTATGACAAATGTTCAGACGAGCTACATTCCTTAGTTCCGCCAGTTCAGGCTTTCACAGCTAGGACCCACCATGCCACATACAAGGAGTCAAGTCATCCTCATTCCCCTCATGTTCCTTTGGTAAGGAGGACGTCCTACTCTTCAACGTCTTCTCCAGAACTGCTACTTTATGAAATAGAAACCCAAGAAGATACTTCTCCGAACATTAAAATCTTCAAGTCTAGGGTCAATATATATATATATATATATATATATATATATATATATATATATTCTCATTATATGAATCTCTTCCTCCTCCCTTTATTTCCTTACAACAATCTCATTCAGTAACTCTCTACTTTGAGTGACTCTTGGGTGAAAAAACAAAGAAAGGAAAACATTTTCACAGGCGCGGGAAAGAAAAAGATTTTCTAGGGAGGCGTTGTATCGTGGAATGAAGAGATACACAGAGTATTGTAGATAAACTACTTTATTATCAGAGAGGTACAACCAAGATGTACGAGGGTCATTCAATAAACAAGGTGAACTTTTCGGTATAAGGACTTCTAATTGGAGTAGATAGATCTATCTATCGCCCGGTTCACACTCCACCCACATCTATTGAACAGGTTAAGAGGCTCATCCCTTGTTCCCTGTTTAGGATGTGGTTTCCGGCTTTCTCTTTTCCAATCTTTTCACTATTACGTAGCCCCCTGCACATCAGTGGCGTTACCGCCTTGCTCGGGGTGACACGATTAAAAAAAAAATATATATATATATACAGATAGAAGCTTACTTGTTTAAAATTTTCATTTACTTCTTTTTCAAAAGGATTCAGTTTTTTTCTTTGAGAGTTTTGGAGATTAACAAATATTGCCGACCAAGAAGCATGCTCCAGTATTGAACAGAGGTAAGTTTTTGATTGCTGAAGGGTGAAAATCAGTTGAAATTCATAGGAGAATGTCAGCTGTGTATGGTGCCACATGTTTCACCCCCCCCCCTTAAATGTCTACAAGTGGGCTAAATTGTTTAAAGAAGGACGGAACAGTATTGAGAATGAAGACAGACCTGGGAGGCCTATAAAAGTGAGGTCTCCTGAGGTGATCGAATCAGTCAATGACCTCATTCAGTTTGACAGAAGGGTGACAGTGGATGACATTGCAAGGACTTCGAGCTTATCTGTTGAACAAACGCAGGGGTCATCAGTCACATGGAGTCGTCTTGCATCAAGACAACACAAGGCCTCACACAGCAGCCCAAACAGTGCAAACCATCAACGAGCTGGGCCGGGAATTGCTCTCTCATATCCCTTACAGCCCAGATCTTGCCTCTTCAAACTTTCACCTATTTGGTCCCTTGAAAGCGTTCACGAGAGGCACGAAGTTTGAAAGTGACGATGAAGTCAAGAGTGAAGTGAACGATTGGCTGATACATCAGTACAAAGATTTTTACGCTGAGAGAACACGGAGGCTTGTGCACAGATGGGAAAAGTGTGTGACACTGCTGGGAGACTATGTTGAAAAAAAAAAAAGTAAGATTCTATCTGTATTAGAAGTCCTTATACCTTATACATGATACGAATCACGACACAACAGGAGGGTAGATCTCTTAACGAGAAACACGGGTACATTTATGTGCGTTTGTTTCCACTGCAGGAAGTTTTTTTTCGATTTGAATAATTCAAAACGTCTCATGAAAATAGCACTTCCGTTATATTTTTGTACATCGTGTCGATCTCAAGGAATTTTGTTATGAACTAAACTGATTCAACACTTTTGTAAGTTATATACAGTAAGTGAGTGGGGCTACAATGTCTCCAAAAAGTGTTTTCTGGCGGTGGGAATGGATCCTACTTACACACGGTGATCAATTTGGGCTGCTCATTAAGTATACTACGTCCAAAAGAAATTTTGTTTGGGATGGGGGAAGGGCGCCAGTCAAAATCCTTGCCCCGGGCGCTACCAGATCTCTGCACTCCACTGCTTAAAATAACTAGAAACCTTTCTTTACAATATCAATCGGATACAGGTATGTTCAACAGATAAACGTGAATCAATATCAAGAACGGTTAATTTCAACCTACGCCATATTTATGCGTGGCTATCGTTTCTTTTTTCTTTCGCTTCCTCACACTTACTATCACATAGTAATCACCGATAAAACGTATTAGGGAATTTATTGATATATATATATCTTAACCCTGATATTTATTGAATATATCTTAACCCTGATATATAAAATTCCTAAAGCAGGTCGTATATAATTAAATCGCAATGCCTTTTTTATATAGTAAAATAGTATTCAGTGAATTCCAGTTGCCTGGTTTCCACTCCTCTCCGGTCTTTTGAACAGGAGTAGAAGTTTAACCCTTGTTTCCTGTTTAGGGTTGGGTTTCCGGTTCCTTCTACAGTCTGCTTCAGCTCTGTACTCCTAACGTCTGCGCGTAAACTTTATTCACTAACTATTTATTTTATTTTACTTTCTCTCTCTCTCTCTCTCTCTCTCTCTCTCTCTCTGCTAACAATAGGAGTAGATACGCTTGAATATTGCCCGGTTCACACTCCTCCCCGTTCTTTTGAGCAGGAGTAGAGGTTGATCACTTATTTTCTTGTTTACGGCTGGGTTTCCGGTTCATTTTAATGTCTGCTTCAGCTGTTTACTCCAAACGCTTGTTCTTTCTTGCGCTAATATAAGCCCACACTGTAACCCTCTACATTGAGTGGCTCTTGGGTCTTGTATTGTGCAAAAATTAATAAAAAAACTTTGAACGCAGCTTAGTTACGAGAATTTGAATGGGGAATAAACAAGTTTAAATGGGGAATAAACATGGCTGCCAGATTGTGGACCTGATGTGTAAAAATAGAGTATACACATATTGAGTTCTACTTTTTTTCCTTACCTACTACTCTAAGCTACCAAAAGGGACACCACAAATGTTTGCAAAAACTTAGCCTCACATATCCAGTAAACAGAAGATATTTTCTTTGAAATTTCGTCCTTTCTCAAAGAAACCTGTTTCTTTTGGATAATTCCGGCCAAGGAAGAGACAGCTGAAGTTTCTGGGTCATGCAATGAGGAAGCAGGGCTTGGAGAACCTGATACTAACAGGCCAGATAGAGGGGAAAAGAGACAGGGGAAAACAACGGATAACATATTTGAAGGACCTAATCAGGTGGATGATGGAACGAGGGTTGCATGGTATAACAGAAGGCGTGCTAAGAGCCACCAGAGATAGGGAGACGTGGAAAGCCATGATTGTCTACGTCCTGAGGGGACAGGGCACATAGAAGAAGAAGAAGATTTTTACTTTGGTAAACGTCGAGGCATTTACAAGAATACGGAATATTTTGAGAAACAAAAACAAAATGTTTTTTCGACAAATACGTTGTAAAAAGTTCCATCAAAATGAGTGTGAATTTCATCCTCTTTTTGTTCCCTTGCAACCTACTATCTTCAAAAATTTAAACGCAACGTCAATCGCAATTATCTTTCTTTCTTAACTGTTCTTTTATTGTTCTTTCTTCTCACTAAAGTCTTTCTCGTTCTCTTTCCCTCCCAGTAACCCTTTGCGTCTTGGCGACATTAAGGTTTGTGTGGGGGTGAAATGATTAAAAAATAACACACATACACACAGATCTTCACCTCAAGTAAGAGAATGATTATATCGAAATCGAAATTAATGAAAACATAACGTTCAAGAAATGTAAAGCAGAGCAGTCAGTATTTTATACACTGAACTATTTATTACGAAACTGATTTTTTTAAAACATTGAATCTGATGAGATAAAACATTTGGAATATTTCCACGGGTGTTATGAAGCCACTATCCGATCGATAAGGGTGGAGGCTCGAGATATTAGTCTTGATGTCGGTGCATCATATTAAGTCCAGATTGTCTTCTTTTTCATAGTTTATGGTAAATACAGTTAAAATCATTATAACAAAGATGATAGACGAATCTCCTATATGAGTACAACCTAACACACGGATATGGACAGAGGCTCAATCAGAGATCCGAAGGCGAATTGGCATTCCAGAAGTCCAGTAAGTTATTAAGATACAGGACAATTTCGCTAGAAACTAGGAAGGGGGTACTGGATTGCTACGTGATGTCCGTCCTTCAATATGGCAGTGAATGCTGGACAATACCATCAAAGATGAAGGAAAAACTTGAAGCAACTGAAATGTGGTTCTACAGAAGGATGCTGCGAATATCATGGATCGAGCATGTGAGCAATGATGAGGTCTTGGGAATGATGGAAACAAAAAGGAAATTAATACTGAGCATCAGGAAGAGACAGCTGAAGTTCCTGGGACACGCAATTAGGAAGGAGGGCCTGGAGAATCTGATACTAACAGGCCAAATAGAGGGAAAAAAGAGACAGAGAAAAATAGCGGATAACATATTTGAAGGACCAGAGCAGGTGAATGACAGAACGAGGATTGCACGGTGTAACAGGAGAAGGCGTGCTCCGAGCCACCAGGGATATGGAAACATGGAAAGCCATGATCGCCTACGTCCTGAGGAGACAGGGCACATAGAAGAAGATGCAGCATGGTTGATATAAAAAAAAAAACGCGTATATCATGTAGCGACCGACGACTTGCGTATACACTAAGCTGTTTCGAAATCGTTGTGAGTGACGTATAATGGATGACAGGAGTTATTAATAAAGTAGCCAGAGGTTTTCATTACAGCATCAATAGGATACAAGTACGTTCAAGAGAAAGAAGTAAAAGAATCCCGAGAAGAGTTAATTTCAACCTACGCCATATCATAAAATTGTTGAGTAAAATAACAAAAGTCCCTCCTTCCCCCCCCCCCTCTCTCTCTCTCTATATATATATATATATATATATATATTATCAATATCAATAAAAGATGTGTCAGTTATTTGATGTTACCTTCAGAATTCTGACTCCAGAGTTTCGTAGACGGACCCTGTGGGAATTAAACCATCCACTCGTCAGGGGATATCACCAACTGAATGTTTATACTTCTCGATTTTTCTTTTATATATGCACTTTTCATTTGGGCAAGCTTTTTTTTTTCATAGTGTATATGTGCGTGTCTACGTTCGGTGATACGTATGTGTATGCGTATGTGTAGAATGATGTGATAATCTGTCTTTTTCGTCGCTTTTTGATGTTTTTCTCATTTTACACCAACTATATATATATATATATATATATATATATATATGGCAATGCAAGTTTGATCCTGCCAAGAACAGTTAATTTCAAACTACACCATATGATTTCATTGCTGACTAGAATAACAAAAGCCTCTCTCTCTCTCTCTCCCTCTCCCTCTCTCTCTCTCTCTCTATATATATATATATATATATATATATATATATATATACAAATGTGCACTGGTCTAATTCTATTATGACAAAAAACTACGTAATTAAAACATATATATATATATATATATATATATATATATATATATATAAGATGTGACACTTAGCTGATTCATATTATCTTCAGAATTATGATTTCAGAGTTTAGTAGACGAAACCTGTGGGAATTAAACCATCCATTCGTTATTTTTAATTAAAATTTTAAATTCTTAATTAAAATTTCTTAATTAAATTTTTCTAAATTAAAATTTCTCGAATGCGCAAGGTGATAGATGGAATACACAATTTTTAATTGATGAAATGTAGCGTCTCTTTCAAGTATCCACTGTCATTCTTCATATATATATATATAAGTAATGGTTACTAATGGAAGTATATTCCACAGTTAGATATTTACTTTAACAAGTTCTCAATACAAACGTAAAACATAAATATATGTAATTATTATTATTTTAATAATAATGCCATACTACAATTTGACAGCTATAAAGTTTCGGTGCTAAATCACCATCATCAGACAGTAAAATGTCTTTTAATATTTTACATTTTACTGCCTGATGATGTTGTTTCAGCACCGAAAATTTATAGCTGTCAAGTTGCAGTATGCCATAATAATAATAATAATTATATATATATATATATATATATATATATATATATATATATAAAGTGTGTGTGTTGGAGGACACAGAAATCAACACCAGATGATGATGACTCAGTTTCGTGCCTCAGTTCGGCTCTGTGCGGGAACCGAATGAAGGAGGTAACCAAACTTCATTTCTTCCCTCAGTATATATAACAACCATATTTTGGGGTCAAACTTAACAAATATTAGCTATTCAGATGACTAAGTAAGTAGTAAATTGAAGGTAGTAAAAAAAAGGTGAGAAAAAAAACATCAATTGTAAGAAGATAGAATGTATGGTTGTCAGCCAAAGGAACAGCCCAAGACGCGAACTGCGAATTACAGGTAGTAAAAGAATAAAAGAAAAACACTCACAGAAAATATTGAGGACAAGGGAGCAGAGGAAAGCGGGAAATAACCTAACTAACGAGTTGGTTGTAAAAAGTTGGCAGAACAAGGATTAGGAATGATAGAAAAAAAAAAAATATCGACGTGGTGGGGTCTGCCAAAGTTGTGAACTTCACATTTGAAGCATCATAATCAAAAGGTACAAAAATGTAACTATCTTGGAAGCGTAGTAACGGAGGACGGAGAGTGTAACATAGTGATCTGAAGATGCATCTAAATAGTGAAAAAGGACTTCTAGAAATTAAGCAAAGTTTTAAGACAGGAAAAATTCTTTAAAAGCGAAAGAAAATAGTTCTGGAATATCTCTCATCTCTTATGACATTGGATTTTGGACAATTTTCTTACGGAAGAAGAAGAAACTCGATACGAATTTTTTTTTTATAATCATATCGCCCCAAGCAAGGTGGTTTACTGCCACTGGTGCGCAGGGGGTTACATAGAAGGAAAGTTATGAGAAAGAGTGACAGGTTATAGGGGGTGTCAGGAAGTGGGTAAGAGAAGGATGAGAATATTGATGAGAGTGGAGTGGATGGAGAAAGGAGCATGAGAGAAAGGATGCAGCTTAGTGAGATAGGAGATGACTATTGACTTTACATTTAAATTCTTGGAGATTGTAGCTGTCGGGGAAGCAAATAAACGGAAGGGAATTCCATAGGCGGGAAGTGCGAGAAAAGAAGCTAATAGAGTAGAATTTGCGTTTAAATTTTATTGGTTTCACAGTAAAAGTGTGGGACCTAGTTGCTACTCTTGCGGCTTGAGTAAACTCATACGTAGGGGACACCAGTGAGCTAAGTTCATCGGAGCATAAGCCGTAAAAGAATTTGTAGAAGAGACAGAGAGAAGCCACATTGCGTCGGTGAGAAAGTGACTGTATCTGAGCTGCAAAGTCGGGATCGATCACATTACAAATTCTCCGTTGGATTTTGTCAAGGACCCCTAGGTGGATAGCAGGGGCACCCGACCAGATATAGCAGCAGTATTCAATGCACGGGCGGGTGGTAAGTTCTACAGATGGATGATGAGAATACCCTGGGACAGAAAATATGAGAAACGAGAAAGTTCTAAAGAAAACAGGGGACTGGAAAGACACTTATGCTTAGAACCAGAAAGAGACGATATTTCTTGGATACATTATGAGGAAAAGGGGCTTGGAGAACTTAACACTCACATAACGTACTAAAGAAAAGTGTTGTAGAGAGGAAACAGTGAGTAAGCTATCTTATGAGTTAAGGCGAATAGATGACAGTGCGGAGACAAAAGTTGCTTAGATAAAAAAAAATGTAGTATGTGATTAACACCAGAAAATATCAGATCTGAGTCGAATTTAGTATAAATCAGGAAACCTTGTTCTAAGAGAAGTTGGTCTATGGTGATTTTAATATATTTTGGGCTCAGATAACAAATTAAAGTTCGTTTCTTTTTCTACTCGGTGTCCCATCAGAAGAACTAGATACATCAGAGCGTTAACATAGATGGTGCAAAATCGGGCCTCAAGTGATGTCAGTTGCTAGCTAGTATGAGAAATCATAATTTGATTCAGCGTACCTTACTGATCGACAGCCGCAACGACATAAACCAAGAGGTCAACCCAGATGAATTCAAGATACACACACACACACACACACACACACACACACACACACAACGTAATTACAGGAAGGTATACAAAACACCAGACCTGAGAGGGGAAAGTAGAGAGTTCCTCATATCTACGCAAGGAGAAAGTCCCCATAACCACATAACATCGCGACCGATGTTAATTTAACGGAGCTTAGAAGTAAATAAACAAGAATTTTACGTATGACACACTTAGTCTCGTATGCTTTTTTATTAGACGTTATAGACGTGATAGGAACTTATGGAGGACCATGATCGCGTCCGTCCTGGGAGGATACGACGCATAAAAGAAGTAAATTGTTAAAAAAAAAAAAAAAACAAGCAATAAGAGAACAAATGAAGAAGAGAAATTGTAGTAAAAGTTAATGAGGACGATAAAGTCAACGGTTGGGGTTTAATGTTCACAAAGAGGAGATATCGATTGGTGAAGGTAATCCCTTCGTAATCCTAGAGTAAATCTCTTGTGACTCGACTGAAGGGATAAAGATAAGATCAAAATTATAAAAAGCGAAAATAATGTAGGGTAGGGATGAAAAATAAAGAGAAAGGGAAAAGAACGGGAACAGGAGAAGAGCAGACGATACATAAAGAAAAGAAGGCAATAAATTGAGGAAGAGAAGTTATTTTTATGCTGGTGAAAAGCGTTTGGCATACAGAGAGCAAAGAAAGAAAGAAAGAAAGAAAGAAAGAAAAAAAGAAAGAAAGAAAGGGGGAAAGAGACCTAAAAGAAAGAAAATAAAGATGGGTAAAAAAAAGAAAGGAAGAAAAATATGCGAGAAAAGAGGATGACAAACATGAGAAAAAAGGGAATACACACAAAAGAAAGAAAGAAAGAGATAAGAGAAAAGAGGATGAAAAATATGAGAGAATTAGGAAAACAGACCCAAAAGAAAGAAAGAAAAGAAAAAGAAAAAAAGAAAGAGATAAGAGGATGAAAGATATGAGAGAATTAGGAAAACAGACCGAAAAAAAAAAGAAAGAAAAAGAAAGAAAGAAAGAAAAAGAAAGAAAAATGAAAAGAAAAAGAAAAAGAAAGAAATAAAAGAAAAGAGGATGAAAGATATGAGAGAATTAGGAAAACAGACCTAAAAGAAAGAAAGAAAAAGAAAGAAAAAAGAAAGAAAGAAAGAAAAGAGAAAAGAAACAATAAAGAAAGAGATAATAGAAAAGAGGATGAAAGATATGAGAGAATTAGGAAAACAGACCTAAAAGAAAGAAAGAAAAAGAAAGAAAGAAAGAAAAAGAAAGAAAAAAGAAAAAGAAAAAGAAAAAAGAAAGAGATAAAAGAAAAGAGGATGAAAGATATGAGAGAATTAGGAAAACAGACCTAAAAGAAAGAAAGAAAAACAGGGAGATGAAAGAGTTGAGAGTAAAGGGAAAGTAAGTCTAAAAAAAAAAATGAACTAATGAAAAAAAGAAAGAGAAGAAAGGGGGACGAAAGAGATGAGAGAAAGGCTAATATTGGTCTAAAAGGAACAAACAAACAAAAGCGACACCGAAAGAGAAAGAGAGAAGTCAAAACTGTGTTAACGCGGGCACTATATTGATTTAATATCACGGCGGGTGGAGTTAAATTAGGTGAACGGGGGTGAAAAAAGAAACAAAATATAAAATGACATAGGGAGGGATAGAGAAAGATATAAACTAATCATGGAAAGAGAAAGAAACTGTAATAAGCAGACAAACGACTCACAGGAAGAAAGATTATCATAGATAAGGAGAGAGGGTGAGAGAAGAAAGAGAAAGTACAACGTATACATGTAAGCGGGGGAAAATCCAGGGAAGAAAACATATCTCGATGTATCGAAAAATTTCTTTCAACACTTGATGAAATGAATGTTTTACACTAACAGAAACGTATGCATGTACATCCCCAAGCATACACTTTTTCCACACAAATGCCTACAATCATACGCATTTATACATGACAATATTTGCAACACAGTAATTAAGACAGTATTTGTCGTCTGCCAGTATCCATTTTGCTCTGGGCCTGCAGAAAATTCCAACCAATGACTGACTGAAAAAGAAACGCTTTGGGGGCTTTCTACTTTCTCCAAGGATTTTTCGGAAACATTTTCCTTCAATCTATTTCAAAACAAATAATCGAGATGAACAAATTCCGTTTCAAAACATCATCGTCACGACCGATATCAGGTAAAAAAACAAAAAAAAAAAAATTCAATTTTCTTTTTCAAGCATTAATTTATATCATTGTATGTTGCTGCATGTCAGACGCATTTTCCCGCCTCTCAAAAAAAAAAAAAAAAAAAAAAGAAAAGAAAAAATTACCATTCAAATCCCCTCTGTACCCTACACACTTTTGAGGCTAGCCTTAGGATAAATCTACGAATCTTTTTCAGTGAGGGTCGGAACAAGCTCTTAAAAGTTTCACTCAATATTATTTTTCCAACATCGTCACATAAATCATTAGGGTTGTAAGAACGAAACATGTATTGCATAGACTTAGTTACAATGGTTGTCGCTTGAACAAGATAACGGGGCTCATCTCTCATCTGGCTTGTTTTGAATTCAGAGATGCCTCTTAAGACTGGCTATCTAGTCTGCTCTGCTATTTAATAGCTGTTGTGGGTAGAGAGAAGCGTATTCTTACGAAAGTGAACATATCGAACTCGGCTGGAATTTGAACTCGCTGTGCTGATTTCTCTTTCCAAGAGCACTACCCGCACGCGTTTCCAAGATATTAGGTCACGTCCTATACCTCGTGCGTCTTAGATAACGTAAAATGTAATATATATTAAATATTCTTTTTGTGGACGTATAATAGAACATGTATGTAGATTGGTATATACGCATTCATATTTTTATTTAGGATCTCTCTCTCCCTCTCCCCCCTCCCCCCTCTCTCTCTCTCTTTCACGCACATACACACTCACATACACACATTCACACACACTTTCTCTCTCAAAGTTACATGTAACTTTGAGTTGATCCTAGTCAACGGCAACAATGATGTAGCCGTGCGCTCCACATTTTGGTCTTCAAGTTTCTTCAGACCACCGTGCTTACCATCTAGCTATCTCTTCATTCGTTGACGCATTGCAGGTGTGTCGCTGGTATTGTGTTGCAGAGCACGGTTCCATTTGATCTAACTAGCGTTTGTCGGTTTCACAATCGTTTACTTCTCCGCTACGTTGTGTTTTTGATCTCATAAGGTGAGAAGGTCGCAGGTAAAGCAAACTGGAGTGAAAAACAAGTCAACGGCGAGGAGCTACAGACAAAAAAATATTCTTTAGAATTAAGAATTAACTCGGGTTAAAAATGTTATATAGATTTGGATTATATATGATGTGTTGTATACAACAGTTTTAATTCTTCCTACTTAGTGTTATAATCAAATGACGCTAGGATTCACTTTTGGAGATTGCAGATTGTGTTAGGAGTAATTTAAATTTCTAAGTTCTGGTCTTCAGAGCCAGGACAAAGTTTTGGTCAGGTCTCGGCAAACGATGGGGATTCTAGTAGAAATAATGTGGTGAGTGTCTACGTTGTCCAAACTTTCAGCTAATATGGAGTCCTGCGTCCGACAGGGGTGAAATCGATCAAGATCTGGGTTCCGTTATCTTTTACCGTTAGCATAGACCGTTTTCTAAAATTCTATATTTTTTAAATATGTTTACTGAAGCGATTTTCCAAATTAAGGGGTTGTCCAGCCACCTTCTGAGAGTGGTCAGAGGAATCAAGCCGTTCCTTAATTCCAGTTTTTTTTATATCTCATCTCACACCAACGCTCCATATAGGCGGTACTAATCTCTCATTCATTCTTCGGTCACTTTCTCAGTATCTAACCTCAGCCCACTCCAAAGGCCGTCACACCGTGTCTGTAATGAATCCAATCTTTCAAAATACGTAGACAAAAAAGGAATTTAGCCATTGATCTTTTTCATCAGCTTCT
>JBBBDQ010000158.1:2547500-2570000 GCA_037127315.1 Ascarosepion bandense | reverse complement strand
TTCAAATATTTCAATATATCGCGCACATTATCTGTGAATTATGTGCCTGTATATACTTATTATACTGGGCGTTGTATATTTCTACCCCAGCTGCTCTTTTTTTTAATCATATCACCCCGAGTAAGGCGGTAACGCCACTGATGAGCAGGGAGCTACGTAAGAGTGAAAAGATTGGAAAAGAGAAAGCCGGAAACCACATCCTAAACAGGAAACAAGGGATGAGTCTCTTCACCTGTTCAGTAGACATGGGTGGAGTGTAAACCGGGCGATAGTTTAGTCTATCTACTGCAATTCTTGGCATGTTGTGCTCTCATTCAATAATTATAATAATAACAATAATTATTATTTTGACTAGTTTTTTCTTCATCTTCATGTTTCATCCTGGATATGACGATAAACTACATCTGGCAGCAAGACTTCTGATCGGGAGGTTTCGAGGAGTGTAGAACCACCTCTTAATTGCTGTTGTTCCCAGGTTCATCCTGACCCAGAATGTTAAGTTTACCTGTTAAGCTCCAACCTATGAACAAATAGGAGACCCCAAACTGGGGTCGAAACATGAACATATAAAGATACATTAAGAAAATTACTAACAATATATTTTCATAGTAAGAATAAATAAATTACCACCATACATTATTGGAAAAAAATACTTGCAATACATTTAAAAAATATATTATCAAAGCTCACAAGCAAATAAAATTTTGGCGATAAATGATCCATACGGAGTTGATATGCAGTTAAGAAAACAAACCAAACAAAATGTACCTGTTATTTTCCCCCAGTTATTAGGTCGTTATTCTACGATCGCTTGTAAGCAACCGATATTGGAAATAACGAATTAGCCTCTCGTTTCTTATCATTGGAAACTGTCTGAAACAGTTGCCTTTCCAATTAGTTTTTGTCGCTAAACTAATCTTTGTCTTTCTTTTAATGCTGGAATTAAAAAAAAGTTCTATTTATTGGGTACAGATACATAAGATTATCACGTCAAACTTATGTAACTATGTAATCACCACACCGAGAATGTTCTATATTTTTTCTTTTAATTCGTTTTCTATATGACGTGTCACTCCAAGACGTAGGCATTTATGGATCTTCACAAACTCCCAACTTTTGGTCAGAGAAAATTACTCTTTCCTAAAAATTAACTGTTCAGTTGAAATAGACTGAACCAACATATTTTGATCGTTTTTTTTTTGTAAAACATGTGGAGGGGGTGCGTTGTGGAGCAGTGGATATCTGCTCGGAACGAGAAATCGGAGAGCCGAGTTCGAATTCCAGCCGAATTCATTGCATTCACTTACGCGCAAATACCCTTGGGAAAGGTATTAATCCATCTCTTCCTTCCAGTTATGGGTTAAATAACAGGACAGATTGGGTTCTATAGCCTTGGCTGGCAACCAGTCTACCGCAGAAAGCAAAGGCAACCTACTGCAGGATAATCTTCTACCCAGTCAGTCATGTCTCTTTCGAGACATGATCGCCCAAGCGTGTTTCACGTATGGCACTTAACTGACTGAAGCATGTGGATTTAAATTTAAAATTCTTCAATTTTATGTTTTTATTTTACTTAGTTTATTATTTTCTACTGCTCATGCTGGGTAAAAAAAAAAAAAAAAAGGAATTCGGTCTTTTTAAGATTGTTGGCCAGAAAAAAAATCACTGTTCATTGAAAATTAACTGTTCGGTTGAAATAGCACAATTCTTAATACAATTATTAGATTTATTCAATCTAATAAATTACTTCAATTCTGTGCTTCTAACATCTCCGCCTAAACTCTGAATATCTAATTACGATTTATCTATTTTTATTCTTCCTCAATAGGAGTAGATAGATTCGCCTATGGTCCGGTTTATGCTCATCTCTGGTCTTTTGAACAGGAGTACAGGTTTATCCCTGTTTTCCTGTTTAGGATTGAGAATTCAATTTCTTCTTTTCCTTCTTATTCACTTCCGGTGTCCCATTTGCGTCTTAGAGGGATTATCACATTGCTTTAGGTGGTGCCTCTTACTCTGTAACGCTCTACTTAGAGTGACTCTTAGAACTTGAAACGAGGTAGATATTACTGTAAATACTCTAAACAAGGTTTGTCTTTTTATTATCTCTCCTAATGCCTTTTCTTCTAACCATTTTGTACAATCTCGTTATGTGGGTTATTCGCTAGTTTCCTCTGTTTCTCTTACCTTCAATATATCCTGTTAGCGTCAAATTCTCCAAGGTCTCTTTCCTAATTATGTGCCCGAGAAAGTTCAATTGTCTTTTCGAATTCGAAATATAAGTGTGCTTTTTGCTACCATTTCCTTAAAACTTTGTCGTTGCTCAAATGTTCAGGTGATAGCATTACCAGCATCCTCCTGTAGACTGTGGGGTTTCATACATTGACACCTCCACACACACACACACACACACACACACGCATGGTCACTCGCCGTCCACGTGATGACTGGTTTTCGCCAAAAACGATGCTAATAAAAACGGAAAACATCACGTGGTACACTAGTTAGGATTTCGTCCCGGGACAAGAGCAAACATGTCTTCCTAACTCACACAAACACACGCGCACTAATTGCGTGTAGCAATTAGTGGCGCAAAAATTTCTTTTATTTTTCTTCTCCTACATTAACACTATGCACATTAACTTTCATTCAAACAGGACTTTACAAAATAACTTCCTACACATAAATTTACAATTTTTCCAACCTTCGTCAGTAGAAATCCACAGACTACTACATTCGCATGTAAGTCTCTCTCTCTCTCTCTCTACTCAACGCACACACAGACACAGAACTTTGTCTTCTGTCTGACTTTCTTCATCAAGGATTTGAACTTTGAACTCTTTACGAAAATCTTAACAATTGTTATAAACCTTTTTTTCAGCTAGAGTAAAACCTTCATACATCTTATTTTGTTTCTACGAACAGACGAAGGGGAATGACTCTTTCCTTTTCACTTTCTTATGCATGCTCTCTCAACCCCATGTAACCTTTGTCAATACATTGTTTTTCTGGTTACTTTCACCTGACTCGTTCTTTCTTATTGACTGTTCTATTTCACCAACCAGTTACGTCGAGTCGACTCGTAAATCTAAATTAGTAAGTAGACGCCTCGTCAACTACAAGACCTACATTGCTGTTGAGTGTTGTCTCTTTTTATTCTATAATAAAATTGTCTAGCATACGCTTTTCATAATACTTCACAACTAATAAATCACATATATGAAACAAACTTTTTTTTTTTTTTTTAATTATATCACCCCGGGCAAGGCGGTAAGGCCACTGGTGTGCAGGGGGCTACGTAAGAGTGAAAAGAAAGTCAGAAACCACATCCTAAACAGGGAACAAGGGATGAGCCTCTACACCTGTTCAATAGATATGCGTGGAGTGTGAACCGGGCGATAGTTCAGTCTATCTACTCCAATTGAAAAAAAAAATAGCAAAAAGGCAAGGTAAAAAGATTGGAAAAGAGAAAGTCGGAAACCACATCCTAAACAGGGAACAAGGGATGAGCCTCTACACCTGTTCAATAGACATGGGTGGAGTGTGAACCGGGCAATAGTTCAGTCTATCTACTCCAATTGAAAAAAAAATAGCAAAAAGGCAAGGTGAAAAGATTGGAAAAGAGAAAGTCAGAAACCACATCCTAAACAGGGAACAAGGGATGAGCCTCTACACCTGTTCAATAGATATGCGTGGAGTGTGAACCGGGCGATAGTTCAGTCTATCTACTCCAATTGAAAAAAAAAATAGCAAAAAGGCAAGGTGAAAAGATTGGAAAAGAGAAAGTCGGAAACCACATCCTAAACAGGGAACAAGGGATGAGCCTCTACACCTGTTCAATAGACATGGGTGGAGTGTGAACCGGGCAATAGTTCAGTCTATCTACTCCAATTGAAAAAAAAATAGCAAAAAGGCAAGGTGAAAAGATTGGAAAAGAGAAAGTCAGAAACCACATCCTAAACAGGGAACAAGGGATGAGCCTCTACACCTGTTCAATAGACGTGGGTGGAGTGTGAACCGGGCAATAGTTCAGTCTATCTACTCCAATTCTGTCCCTAATTATATTTGTTTCTTCAACCATTTCTTTTGCTTAATAACTAAACACTCTGGCCTCGGAGGGCATATCTCAAAGAAGTTAAGTGCAATAATTTGAACTAATTATATATATTTTATGAAAACCCCACAGTATTGATGCAACAGAGCCAGTGCAACAATCTTGTGGGCTCCACCCCAAATCTATGATACGAACCCTCCACTCTACTACATCTCAATTTTCATAAGAAAGTATTCATATAACATACAAATTTGATTATAATTATGTACAATAATAGATCATATGCAATACAGGTGAACAATTCAACCACAAAAACTGAAAATAAATACAATATATCAAAATACAAATTAGAGATATGCCATTCCATTTGAAATAAATTAGCAATGTTTTGCAGCAATTTTTAACAGCAACTTGAAATTTTGTATTGTTAAAATGTTGAATACTTTTAAGACATTCAACATTACAGATGAAAAAATAGTAAATTTCATATATTGTTTTTTTCGAGACGTGGCAAAAAAATACAAAATTGAGTAAAAAAATAAAAAATATTCACGGATTTAGACAAAAAACAAAATGACCCGAGAATGACATCAAAATTAGTGAACATTTTTCATCCTTTAATAGTTATGCTTAGTTTAATTTGCAGCATAAATAAATGTAGGTAGAAAAAAAAGCAAATGTTAATAAGATAATGTTGATAAGTTAAGATAGTTAGGGTCACAATGCACTGCCCGAGGCCCCCAATCAGACTTACTCCCCGTTTGAGGGCTTCGGGTGTAATATGAACCGGCCCTTTGTGGCAATACTCCACAGTACGAACGAAAGTCTAATATTGACTGATTCTATGTTTTTCCTCTACTCGGTCTGGAATAAAAATATGTTCCAAATTAAATAAATTTAATTTGTTTTGAAGTATATTTAAGGAATATAGGATGTTTAGCTTTCAAACAAAAATTATTTTATGCCATTTCTGGCACTTTTACTTATTTGCTGTGAAGTAAAAAAAAAAATAGCTGAACATCTGTAGATTTCATAATTTTTTGCTTTAGTCTCAGTCTTCATACGGTTACTTGTTTAAAACAAATTTTAACATTTTCTGGAGTTATTTCCCTTTATTACTCAATCTCTGAGGACATTATCTTATAATACATTTCGAAGTAAATCATTATCTTTTTTTTAACCATAATTACTTCCCTTGTTCAAAGCATTAAAAACACGCATTGTTAAGAGATTTTTAAGTAGTTGTGACCCAAGAATTTATAAGCTAGATCCGGTGTCGTTATTTTTGTTTGATCCTCACTGGTACTAAATCTAAGCTTGTTAACAGCTATTTTTTTTAAAACAAAGTAAGTAACATAATCTATTCCTTTCGTTCTTTATAGATTTTTAGAAACCATATCCCTTCAAGACATAACTCTCCACAGAGCCACGGCATCATGGCTCTCCACAGATTCCTTTTCTATAATATCTGTGAATTTCCACGATTTCTTGAAGTAGTCTCCCGTTGCTTTTTCGTGACTTTTGAATTCAAAGTAATCCTTCTCCAAGACAAGCTGCTCCCTATCACCAGAGACAACCTAATCTTCCACGCTATTTAAGCCATCACCAGACCAAGCTCGTATCGGCAGTTTTTGTTCACATTTTAAGTATGCGTGGGCTACCAGCTTAAACTTGATCTTATGCTATCCGATCGAGTGGACGCGCAAATATCTATCCATAGCTAAGAGTTGGGGCATTTCTGCTGAAGTGAACGCAGCAGAGTAGCCGAAATTTGAACTTGACTTACCAATTCTAAGAGATGAAGCCTGACTGACTTGAATGATATAGGGTTCTACCCCTAAAAAAAACCTGCACGAGAATAGGTAAATCAAGATATTCAAGATAACTGGATACGTTCTGCAGAATTCATAGATCCTGTGATTTTCGTATTGTCAATCACCAATTTCGTCTGACTGTTGACTGCATTTTCGGGTCTTCGGGCTTGTTGAAAACCTTCCAGGTCGCTTTGAATCGTTTCTCAGCCAATTTTGAAGTATCGACAACAAAATTTTTTAACTGCTCTTCTCTCATTGAAACCTTCGTAATCACACAAACATTTTCTGCGGGTTAAGGCCTCAGTTTCAAGCAAACAATTGTGTATCTCCAAATTCACTCAAGTGCAATCACAACCGATTGAACAATCCCTACAATAGTGTCATTTTATGCATGCTTTTGTAAATTTTTTGATTGATTAGCTAGTATACTTACAATAAAACTGTGATAATAGATCCGGAGATTATCCTCTGTGTGTATGAGTATATATATATATATATATATATATATATATATATATATATATATATATATGCTATTAAATATAAGAGACAATGAACGGCTCATGGTTAAACATAATAGACATTCATTATCTCTTATATTTAACAGCATATGTTTAGAAAATTACTTGCTGCCTCGATATACTAAATTTGAGTATATATATATATATATATATATATATATATATTAATAGAATCAGCTATGAATAGTGTAGTAATGTTCTAAAATGTTGATAGAAAGAACAGATTCTTTATGTTTTATACGTGCATGGCCATGATATTACAACATGAAAAAATTCCATTTTGGATAATTTTCACGTTCTAATGAACACTAAGCAATTTGTCAACCAATATATTTGAAGCAAGAAGAAAATTTACAGTAATTTTTATCAACTCAGTTTTGCAGGTATTTTTTGTTATTACAACTCACACCCCTAAAGATGATCTCGGAAGGAGATTGGAAGTGCTTGGGAACATCGAGAAATGAATAATAAAATCATCTGTCAACGTTACAGCTTATTTCTGATATCTTTCAATTTAATAGGCGAAAGATTATCCGTCAGTATGAACGGATTTTATTACAAATAAGAAGACAAAATGTTTGCAGTTTATTTAATCTGACATGTCTAAAAGAAATTTTGCTACCTAAATACACAAATTATATATATATATATATATATATATATATATATATATTGCTAGAACGGTCAGTTCAAAATATGCACCTGATGAGTATTTATATTATTGTTACTATTATTTTGCAGTTTACAAAATAATAGTATATATATATATATATATATATATATATATATATATATATATATATATTGTAATTTCGTTATTACAACGGTTTATAAAAGCAGAATATCACTACACAAAAATGTTCATGTTTCTGAACGAAACTGTTTCTTTTCAGGTGATATGTTAAAATGAATGGTAAAAATTATTTATTTTTTAAAATATAAGATGAATTTATGGTTATTTAAATAATTAGGGAGTGGTAGTTCGAGGAAAAACATTTAGGGGTGTCAAAAGTGCTCAATCAAGATTTAGAATTATGTAACCATGGAGATTCTAAAAATTTGGGTTATGGAAGGGAGCAGGATGGCTTAGATCTAGACATGTCACTTTTTAATTTTGTCTGGGTAAGATACATATTGGGACCTTAGTAATTTTAATCCAGAGGTTGGATTTTAGTATTTTTTTTATTTAATAATAGATTTTTTACTACTATCTATGAGTATAGGTTGGACATATGTTTATTTAATATAATATTGTTATGTTTTGAGATATATATATATATCGCAACATAACAATATTATATTATGTGTTTACTTAATATAATATTGTCATGTTGTGATATATATATGTAACTACCGGAAAAATAAGACCTACCCACTAAAACTATTATTTAAAGAGCTAGTACCAACTTTGATGGCGATGTTAAATGTTATTTTGGCACAACTGAAAACCAAAAGCAACACCATTACTACAATCATCAAATGACTTCAAACAATAGTAAAAGTTTTCTGACAATTAAAAACAACAAAAATTATTATCTGGAATATCATGCTGAAAATAAATCTTGGAAAAGGAAAATAGATGTAATTTATGTTTTTTTAGAGAAAAACTTGTTATCTGAAAAAACTTAAATAACCCTAATTTACTAAACAAAAGAAATAAAGGGATTATCACATGCAAGCATAGAAAAAAATATCTCCTCAAATACGTTAACTTTACTTTCCAATTTTATGTTTAAGTTTTAGTTTAAATCAAATTATAGAATTAAAAAATAGCTTCCCAGCGTTATACTATAAAACTGCCATGAACTACGCGAGAAATAAATATTCGAATCTCGGAACGGTCAGTTTATAATGTGCACCTGATGATTGCATAATGCATGGAACTCGAGTCTTGATATAGACGTAGGATAATATGTATATCTATTAATATATATTTATTAGCTCTATCATATTACATTAAGCACCGTTTTATTAACACCAGAAAAATATTTATATATGTACGTGTATATATATATATATATATATATATATATAAACTATTTATGAATGGAAATTTGTCTGTGTGTGTGTCTGTGTGTGTATCCGTTACCTATAGACTCCGAAATGGCTGAACCGATTTTCTTGAAAATTTACACAGTTTTACTATAAGCGTCTACGAATGTTCTTAGCTATTTGTTCTTTATCTTATTATATATATACTAGCAGTATAGCCCGGAGTTGCTCGGGTGTAATGAAAGCTTTAAAACTAATCCATGGTCCTGGAGTTCACACTCTTTGGACGTTGGCACAAAAGACTAAAAAGCAATAGTTGTTTCCAGTTAAAGCGAAAACGTAGACTGAAAGAAAAATGAATGGATGTAAGTCAAATTTTGATTTCCTGCTATCGATATCAAATTAAGTTCTTTTCGTCGTAAACTGAATTTTGAAGGCTAAATAAGTCCTCCGAGTAAATGGTATCATGGCTGAGACTAAGAACTACAATTATACCTACTTAGAGCCAAATCCGAAGCAAAAACTAAAATAAAAGGGCTGAAAAAATACAGACATACAGGCAGATAAACAGACACACACACAAACATCTTGCCTTATATATATATATATATATATATATATATATATATATATATATATATATATATGTTATTGATTTTCTGCACGATTGTAAGAACTGCAACCTTAAAACTTCTGAACATCGTTTCTTATGTCTTTGTCTATGAGTGTATCAAATTTGATTAAAATCGGACCACTCCTTCTATAACCCGATTTTTTCGATTATCGATTTTTGATATTTATCGGGGGTACCTCGACACAAAACCTAGCTAAGAACACTCGCAGACGCTTATAGTACAACTGTGTAAACTTTCAAGAAAATCGGTTCAGCCGCTTCGGAGTCTATAGGTAATGGACACACACACACACACACACACACACACACACACACACACACACACACACAAAGTTCCATTTATAAATAAGTTTAGATATTTACACAAAACTCATAAAACTCATATTCTTATTCTGCCTGTTCACACATAAAGTTCATGCCTGTGGACAATGATAAATGCATTTAAAGATTAACAAAACAGGAAGCATTGTATAAATCTGACTATGGATAGACATCCCACGCATTTTCACTTGCATATACTTTACCCTACACAGATTTACGGAAAACTGACAGTACAAATGTATACGGTTTCTATTTGAAATTTGCTTGTACGCACGAACTTATACTCTGCTTTTCGTATCAATGAAAAATGTCACTCACAGATAAAGTACATATGAACCCATCCAGGTCGTTGCCAGGAGATGTGAATTCTATAATGGCCGCTTTGTTGTCAATAGCAACTGTTTAAGTACATCCGCCATTATTTAATATTGCTTCTCACTCCATTTTCTGCTAAATAAGCAAATAGAAATTTTGTCTTTTTCTTTCTTAATTTTTTTCTTTATTTTGAAACGATTGGCTGATTATTCGGATTCTCTTTTTTAATAAAAAATGTGCGCATGATTGAATGCCGTTTAGCTGCATTTATTTACTGTTTCTTTTTTTTATTATTATTTTAATTTCTACCATATTGTTTTATAATATATATGTTAACGCTTACGTGGATTTTTTTCTTTAATATCTGTGCTAGACCTCTTCAGTCTTTACTTTCCAGTTTTCAAAGCGTCTACCTGGCCATGTGGATAATGAATTGTTTCTCACTTTACAACCCCTTTCCCACAGGCGAAACGTTGCAAGTCTCACGTCACTCTATCGCTATTTCCATGGAAAATGTTCAGATGAGCTACATTCCTTATTAGCCCAATTCTAGACCTAAGAAACAAGACTTACCATGCTGCGAACGATTTTCATACGTATTCCTTTAATAAACAGTAAGTTCCACTCGGATAGCTTCTTCCCAAGAACAGTTGCTTAGTAGATATGGTAGTTCAACCAGATAAAATATACCTGTTAAATAATATGACTTGGTAAGTAAATATTATGATCTTGAAATTGAAATCGAAAAGAATGTTATGACTTCCAATTACAGTAATATCTACGATTGACCTAAGAAGAGTTGATTTGTGGTGACTCCAATATGTACTGGGTTCATCCTAAATACATATATTTTTAGTCGATGTTACTTCAAAAGATCAAAAGACCCAGCTTCGTCAATGGTTAAACCTAGGTGTCCCCAAAGCAACCAAGTGCAGAATCGAGCCCCCAAATGTTGTCGGTGGGTGCAGCGGAATAAACAAAGAAGTGAACGCAGCTGAACGTAGGATACCCAACATAAGACATACAGGATGACGGAAAGTTATATAAACGCCCGACTTATGAGGGGAGAAGGCAAAATATCTAGCATTCTAACAAAAGGATCCAATTTTCGAAGAAATTCATGAAACAGCATACTTTTAATTGGCTGGTGGTAATTTAACGGAGTACAGAAGTAAAAAAAAAAATTTACTTATGAATAATGTACTCATATTCTCATCAAACTTTACTGACATAACACATCATTCAATATATCCCGGGCCTAACTAATCAAACAACAACTTTTAGGCAAAATTCGACTTTATTTATCAACATAGTCTCCTTCTATGGTGATACAGTGATTACAACGCTTCTTTAGCAATTCGATATCTTTTTTGTAGAACGATTTGTATTTGGCCTTAAAATACGCCTCAGTTTCTGATATCACTTCATCACTGGAGCCAAACCTCTTTCCTTGGGGCATTCTTTTGAGGTCTGCAAACAGCCAGTAGTCGCTGGGGGTCAGATCCGGAGAATAGGGTGAATGCAAAAACAATTCGAAAAGCAATTCATGTGGTTTTGCCATTGTTGCGATCAACTTGTGACACGGTACGTTGTCTTGATGAAAGATCACTTTCTTCTTCATTTGTGGCCGATTTTGGGCGATTTCTTCCTTCAAAAGCACCAATAATGCAATATAATATTTGCTATTGATGGTTCTTTCTCTCTTAATGTTATCAATGTACGAAATACCTTGCGCATCCCAAAATACGGAAGCCAAAACATTCCCTGCTGATGTTTGCGTCTTTGGACGCTTTGGATGGCTTTCACTTGCTGCTGACCACTCAACTGACTGCCGATTTGCCGGGGTGAAGTGGTGGTTCCATGTTTCATCCATTGTCACATATTTACGCAAAACTCGTTCTTGTTGGGCTGAAAGAGATGCAAACAACGCTCTGAATCGTCGACGCGTTATTGCTTTTGATCAACAGTGAGCAAACGCGGTCCCCACTTTGAACACAGCTTTTTCATTGACAAATGTTCATTCAAAATGGTGAATACACTGCCGTCTGACATGTTCAACTCTTCTGATATCTCATGCAGCTTCAATTTACGATCGGCCAAAACGAATTTGTGGATTTTCTAATGTTTTCCGGGACAACTGCTGATTTTGGGCGACCTGAGCATTCAGCATCAATTGTGTCTGTACGACCGCGTTTAAAGTCAGCATACAACCTCTTAACTATTGTTTCTGACGGAACAGAGTCCGAATAACACTTAGCAAGCCATTGCTTTGCTTGAACAGTATCTTTTCCATCAGAAAGCAATGCTTTATCTACACACGAAATTCAGATTTTTCAATTGTTTTGAAAATTTGCAACAGTAGCTTCACTTAAATAAGTGTAATTTGTAAACTAATAATACGATTGAACTCAAATTTTGTCACGTGTCATTTGAAGGTTAGTACTTGATAAGTGCGGATGTGCGTTGTGGCGCAGTGGATATCGGCTCGGAACAAGAAATCGGGGAACCGAGTTCGAATTCCAGTTGAATTCCTTGCTTTCACTTACGCGCAAATACCCTTGGGAAAGGTATTAATCCGTCTCTTCCCTCCAGTTATGGGTTAAATAATAGGACAGGTTGGGTTCTATAGCCTTGGTCGGCAACCAGTCTACCGCAGAAAGCAATGGCAACCTACTGCGGGATAATCTTCTGCCCAGTCAGTCATGTCTCTTTCGAGACATAATCGCCCAAAGCGTGTATCGCGCATGGCACTTAACTGACTGACTTGATAAAAATTATATGATTTTTTTTTTATTAGTGGCGCCATCTAAATGTCACACTCGGGACTTATGACTGATGTGTTATCATTACAATTTTAGTACTGGGTACAAGTGAAAAAATAACAAAATCTCTGCTAGCCCCTACCTGAAAAAGATTTTCTTTAAATCACTATATGTGGAAACTGCTCCTCTTCGCAGGAGAGTATTATTAATGCTAAGAAAATATAAACACTGCACACATTAAGTATCACTTAACATCAGAATTTGTACAAAGAGTTTAATTGGAGTAGATAGACTAAACTATCGCCCGGTTCACACTCCACCCACGTCTATTGAACAGGTGAAGAGGCTCATCCCTTGTTTTCTGTTTAGGATGCGGTTTCCGGTTTTTCTCTTTTCTAATCTTCTCACTTTGTTTTTTTTTCAATTGGAGTAGATAGACTAAACTATCGCCCGGTTCACACTCCACCCACGTCTATTGAACAGGTGAAAAGGCTCATCCCTTGTTTTCTGTTTAGGATGCGGTTTCCGGTTTTCTCTTTTCCAATCTTCTCACTTTTTTTTTCAATTGGAGTAGATAGACTAAATTATCGCCCGGTTCACACTCCACCCACGTCTATTGAACAGGTTAAGAGGCTTGTCCCTTGTTCCCTGTTTAGGATGTGGTTTCCGGCTTTCTCCTTTCCGATCTTTTCACTATTACGTAGCCCCCTGCACATCAGTGGCATTACCACCTTGCTCGGGGTGATACGATTAAAAAAAAATTTTCTACATTCTCTGAACCAGGATTGTACTGAACAGAAAGAAAAAGATAATGCTAATAATACATTATTATTGTTGTGCTTTGATTCTGCTTTTTGTCGAACTAGTTTCCTCCAAGTCTCAACCAGAGAGGCTTATATCATGATGAAACACCAGTTTCCGAAACGATCACCGAAGTTACGCAGCGTTGATCCTGGTCAGTACCTAGATATGTGACCGTTTGAGAATACCAGTTGTTGTAAGCTAAGACATGTGTGTGGTTTAATAGATAAAACGGTTAATCGGAGAACCGAGCTCTAATTCCAGTTTGGTTCATTATATTCACTTACGCGCAAATACATTTTGGAAAATTATTAACGCAACTTTTTTTTATAATCGTTTCACCCCAAGCAAGGAAGGGCCGACATTGGTGCGCAAGAGGCTATAGTGAGTGAAAAGAAGCAAAAAAAAAAAAAAAGTACAGGGAATGTCGAAGAAAGGATAAGGGAAAATTGGGAATGAAGGAGATAAAAGATGACAATTGACGTTGCACTTAAACTTTTGGAGATTGTAGCTATTAAGGAAGCCAACATACGGAAGGGAGTTCCACAGGTGGGAAGTGCGAGAAAAGAAACTGTAAAAGTAGAAGTGATAGGTTACATTGACTGTTTTGACAGTAAAAGATGCCAGTCTAGTAACACGATTAAATTAGTGCGGTCGGGGTACCAAAGAAGATCACCAGAGCAGAAGCCGTGAAAATATGTGTAGAAAAGACAGAGGGAAGCCGCATCCCGTCGATGAGAAAGTGACTGAAGTCGAGATGCTAAATCGGGATCGATTACATTGCAGAGCCTCCTTTGGAATTTGTCGAGAACTCCGAGATAAATATGCAAAAACACCCGACTAGATATGGTAACATTACTCAATGCAGGGATGAATGATAGATTTATAAATGTTCAAGATGAATTCTGACGAGAAAAAACTTCCTGGCCTGACACAGTGACCCAATCTTCTTAGCGGTAGATGTCGCTATGAATTCGATGCCTTCGTTCCACTTGAGGTCGGTTGAGAGAATGAGACCAAGGAGACGCATTGTGTTGCTTTCTAGGGGACTACCGTTATCCATAGTGATGAAAGGTAAGAAAGTTTTTCTGTGGTGGTTAAAGGAGAACAGCTTCGTTTTGGAAGCAATAGCATTTACGAACAATTTATTACCTCAATCCATCACAGATTGGAGGTCCTTCCCAAGAGCAGCACTGCATAGGTGCCTACTTGGGAGCTTATTACATCAAGAAAACCATTTATAAAGACCAAAAAACGCGTAGAACCTAGAATTGACCCTTGATGGACGCCCGCAATCGTATTAAAGAATCTGGAAGCATGCCCGTTCAAAACGACTTTCATTTCATAATTTGATAAGAACGATCGTATTAAATCGAACAAGCATAGAAGAATACCGTAGCCCTGCATGCCAAAACATGTCAAGCGCTTTCGAGATATCCAGGGCAACAGCTCGAGCTTCGTCGTTTCTGTCATGAGCCTGGTATATATATTCACTGATGGCCGTTAGCACATCTGCGGTAGATCTGACAAAGCGTAAGCTAAACTGCTTGTCAGAGAGTAGGTTGTGAGATGTGTGATGATAATTTCAGCAGTGATAATAGCCTAGAACTTCTTCTATGTGCCTTGTTCTTTCAGAACGTAGGCGATCATAGCCTTCCACGTCTCCCTATCTCTGGTGGCTCTTAGCACGCTTTCTCCTGTTACACCACGCAACTCCCGTTCTGCCATCCCAGGCCAGTCAAGTACGTTACGCGCTGTTTTCCCCTCTCTCCCCTTCCCTCTATCTGACCTGTTAGTATCAGGTTTTCCAAGCCCTCCTTCCTCATTGCATGTCCCAAGAACTTTAGTTGTCTCTTCCTGATGCTCAGTATTAATTTCCTTTTTATTTCCATCCTTTCCAAAACCTCATTATTGCTCACATGCTCGATCCATGATATCCGCAATATCCTTCTGTAGAGCCACATTTCAATTGTTTCAAGTTTTTCCTTCATCTTCGATAATATAGTACAGCATTCACTGCCATATTGAAGAACTGACATCACATAGCAATCCAGTACTCTCTTCTTTGTTTCTAGCGAAATTTTCCTGTCTCTTTGCCAAAAATAAATAAGAGGCTGACAGGGCGATAATTTGAGGGAACAGAGTTTTTAAAAACAGGAACTACGGAGGAGGACTTCCAAGAGGCAAGAAAACAGGAAAACAGCGAGCCAATAGTTATAAAGTTATAAAGGACAGGAGATAGTTCTGGGGAACATTTCTTTAGGACGACGACTTGCCCTATGGAAGTCCAGCTTTGAAATTATATTAGAGACCAGAGACGTGGTTATGTATATATCACTTAGTTGAGCCTCAGTTCAAAGTGGGAAGTCGGATTATGGGTAAAACTTATATCAGTAAACTAATATTATCCCAGAAACAAAAACAATCTTACAGTAAAAAAATATTTTCTGGCTTTAAATAACTTGTAAAGGGTTGATAAACCGTAGCAAACGTATCAATCAACCGGATACTTCAAGAGACAATAAGTTTGTTGTATCAGAAGATGCAAACAGCTAAGGTGCCATGCAATCAGGGAGAAAAATAATATAAGTATGGTCACTGGAAAAAAACCTATGGAGGATGATATAAATTTTAGGTCTTCCAAGAGTTTGATCCACATATTTGTTTGCTCCTTTGATATGATTTTCCGAGGACCCCAAATAACAACAGATAAGGTTGTTGTTTTACGGTTCCACGTTCTACTGATTTCGCAAGGTTTTGTCATTAGCATTATTATTATTATTATCATATGCCGGGTCATGATTAAAAACCTATGGCAACCGAAGGGCGCGATTTTTTGTTGTTGTTTCCTCTCAATTAAATAAAAGAAATCTATTTAAAAGAATTAAATGGACAGATCTCTTCGCTTGACATCGGTGGTGCGTTTTAGAACTATTCTTTGGATTTCCTAGAGAGATGGAGCACCAGAGGTTTTGATTTGTTGTTGAGTTCCTTTCTTTATCAGATTCAAATCTCCAAATACAACAGTTTAGTTTTAAGCGCTGCACGCTCTTCTGTTTCCATCTCCAGGTCTTCGTATTTGCTTAGCTATTATTATTATTATTATTATTATTATTATTATTGTCCCTTTGGAAAAATGACTCTTTTATGTTAACTTCGGCTAGAGATTGTCCTCCTGCAGTTGATTCGACTATCAGACAAACTATTGTATTTTGTTGCCACTTTCTGAACATTTTGACCATATTATATAATTACAATAGAAGTATGTAATCTATTCAAGTTATAACAATATTCTTTTTCCTTGTTTGAAGTCCTTTCAACATAGTTTAATTTTAATTCTTGAATAATTACCTTTTTTTTCCTACGGTATTCTTTCTGCTTCAGCCAATTAGTGAGTAATATATTTCTTTCTCAAGTCATCTGACAATGTTATTATCCACATTTGTAGTTACTGACTTTTCCCACGTGTCGAATATGGCGGCTTACACTGGAGATTAAGTAACAGTGTCTTCTCATTATTCGAATAATGCTATCGCCAGGATGGTTTCCATTTTTCAAATCCTTACAAACTCTTCTCTCTCTCTCTCTCTCTCTCTATATATATATATATATATCATTTGTAAATGAGTTATTACGCGACCTAGGTTTCTACCATGTGGTGTCTTCAGGCGATTTGCAATAACTGATTTGACCGTTTACCGAGGTCGCGTAATAACTCGTTTACAAATGAAGAATATTCAAAAGTTCTACAATATAATTGTACACTTTTTAATACAAATGTGTACTGGTCTAATTTTATTATGACCAAAAACTAAGTAAGTAAACAATTAATCAATCAATATATATATATATATATATATATATATATATATATATATATATATAGTCATCCGCAGACAGATCTGATTCGCTGTATCACAGCTCATCAGTACAGTTAAACAGCCGATTGCTTTTTACATAGGATTGAAACCAGACCGAACTGGCGTCAGTCGGCAATTCTACCTCTGATCTATGGGCGCTCGGTAGGAGAAAGCAGACTTTTTAGCGTGTATATTATCATTATACACGCCCAATAGCTGAGAGTGTTCTAATTCATTGCTGACTGAACGATGCGTAGATGCCAGAGTAGCTACTGTTGTTCAAAGTCTACCATTCTTCCAGAGTGCTCAATCAGGGTGTGAGAGCGTAAATAGTCATCCGCAGACAGATCTGTTTCGCTGTATCACAGCTCATCAGGATATTTATATATATATATATATATATATATATATATATATATTAAAAAAAATTATGATAAAGTGGGAAATCTATGACAAAGTGGTAAATTTTAGCGTGTGATGGATTTCACCGTTTAGGACTTTATCAAACTAAAGTGATGTTAATATTTATGCGCATGAATGAGAAGGAGCTTTTAGCTTTTTTTTATTTGAAATATGTGTTTAGAGTATATAATCTTGCCGATTTTGTTTAGTTTTTTTCTGTTAATGTTTTTACCTCTTTTGTTTCTAAATATTCCACATTGTGATTATAGATCTGCCAAGAATGTTATTGTTGTATCGCCGAGGTGGCAGTACGATACCAGATAATGTGTGCTGAAGTATCTACAGCACAATATCCAAAAAATATATCTGAAAATAATTGTCAATCACACTCTGAACTATTTACGACCTCCCCACGATGACAGAAGCCCGTGGTAGATGCGGGACAAGGCCAATTAACGCGGATAAAAATTCTTCTGCTTTTCTCCAGAAGAGATTCTACCCTTCGGCGGAGCCTCGTCTAGGTCCCTCTCTGTCCGAAGGTTGAGAGTCCGACAAAGGGAACGACTGACGCACGCAGTCGATCTTCTCAGAATGTCAATGACACTCCAAGGTATCATCCACCTCCCCACATGGGCAGATACCCGAAATAGATCCAGCACAAGGTCATTTAAGTAGGAACACCGAGCTCTTAAGCTCGGACAAAATATTTTCTCTGCATTTCCTCAGACGAGGATGCCACGTCTGGGTTCCTCACCGCCTGAAGGCAGAAAGTCTGACAAAGTGAACGTCTGACGCACGCAGACGACCCCCCCGATGATACTCCGAATTATTTATGACCTCCCCACGTGGGCAAAAGCCCGAGGTAGATTCGGCACAAGGTTAATTAACGTGAGTAAAACCGAGCATGAAAGCTGGGACAAAAATGCTTGTTTACTTTTCTCCATACAAGACTTTACCCTTCGGCGGAGCCTCGTCTGGGTTCCGGTCCGCCCGAAGGCAGAGAGTCCGACAAAGTGAACGACCGACGCACGAAGTCGTTCCACTCAGACTGCCAATGACCCTCCAAATTATTTCCGGCCCTCTCACGTGGGCAGAAACCTGAGGTAGATGCGGCACAAAGCCAATTAACGTGAGTAAAACCAAGCCCGTATGCTCGGACAAAAACTCTTGGTTGTTTTTCCCCAAAACGAGACTCTACGCTTCGGCGGAGCCTCCTCTATCTCTCTTTCCGCCTTCTGGCGGAGAGTTCAACAAAGTGAACCACTGACGCACGCCATCGATCACACACAGTCGACTAATAACGACATTGAGAACTGTGAACGACTGACACACGCAGTTGTTCCCCTCAGACTGTCAATGACAATCCGAATTGTTTACAGCCTCCCTACGTGTGCAGAATCATGGTGCTCACATACAGTGCCCAACTGACTCTACCATACTGTACAGTAGACAAAAGAAAAAATAAACAACGCGCCTATGTGAAATTAAAAATATAAAATGGCGACAATTTACCCATCGGACTTTGTATGTACTCTAAATTTATGAGACCTTGTTGCCAATCTAGTCCTGCGCTTGGTTTTTATTTTACACATTCTAAGTAAAATTGATGAAATAATCCACATAAACAACCACGGATTATACAGAGATGACGGATTATACAGAGATGACGGATTATACAGAGATGACGGATTATACAGAGATGACGGATTAATGATAGCACCGGACAACAAAAAAGAGAAAGAAAGAATAAGAAAAAAAGTTTACAAACTCTTTATAGATATAGATTTTGAAATAGTTACAAAGAAATAGAATTATTCGATTCCATACTGGACAATGCCAAGACTCAGTGTAAAACACAAGAAATCAGAATCATAGTGGGAGACTTGAATGCCAAGGTAGGTAAAGAGAGGGAAAGGGAGACGACCGGCAACTTTGGATTAGGAATCCGCAACGAACGAGGAGAAAAATGGGTCCAACGGTGCACAGCAAACGACCAGGTAATAACTAACATCTGGTTTCAAGAACACGCACGACGTCTATGGACATGGAGAAGCCCAGGAGGCGACACAAAAAGCAAACTGACTACATAACCAATAACAAGATATTTAGAAATGCAGTGGTTCAATGCAAAACCTATTCAAGTGCCGACTGTGGAAGCGATCACCTCCCAGTCATCTGCAAACTAAGGGTGAAACTCCGGAGACTGAAGAAGCCTAGTGCAGCACCCAGACTGCAATACAACACGCTCGTGAATGAGCTCAACCTGTAGAAAAATACACTGACAGCGTGAAAAACAAATACGAAAAACAAATTAAAAAAGGAAACTCGAAACAGAAATCACTAGTGACATCAGCAAACAAGATTGTCCCAAAGGAAATCAGAAGCAGAAGAACAAACGAGTGGATGACTGAAGAGACAGTGCTGAACAAGGGTCTCAACTTCGCAACAACAATCAGGCGGATACCATACTTAAACATCATTGCCCACATCGAAGAAATAGCCTTGAACATCCCTCAGGCTCAGGCGGATGAGCTAAAATGGAAAGTGAGACAGACACCGTTGAAAGCCAAGCCACCCAAACCTAAAGTCATGAAAAAGGAGGATAACATCATCATACTACCAGTTGATAAAGGCAATGCAACTGTAGTAATGGACAAAACTGAATACGTCAAGAAATTTAAGACTTCATTAGACGTGGTAGCTATAGCAAGGTAAAGAAAGATCCCATGTTGAAAGCAGAACGATAACTGTCAGAGATCCTAATCAAGAACAATGATCACTTCCAGCCTAGGACATACAGGCAGTTGTCTCAACGTTACAGCAAGCTACCTCACATATATGGTCTACCTAAGATTCATAAAGACGGTATTCCGCTCAGGCCGATTGTTAGCAGCCTAGGCTCGGTGTGACACCCACTGAGTCGCTTCCTTGTAGATATAAATGACCCACTGATAGGAAAGTCACCTTCCTATGCTCCAAACCCTGAACACTTCGTGGAACTTATCAAAGATTCTCCCATCCAATGCAGCCCAATGGTGGGCCTGGATGTGAGTCTGTTCACCAAGGTACCCATGGTAGAATCACTATCGGTAGTCAGGGACAGACTGTCCTCGGACTCATCCCTAGGAGATCGTACCAGTGTTCCACTAAATAACTAATAGCTTTCTGTACACAAACAACACATTTCGGATTGGGATCAGGCATATATCGGCAGAATGAAGGCTTAGCAATGGGCTCGCCATTATCACCATCACTGTCTAATATATACATGGAATACTTTGAAGCGATGACATTAGAATCTAAAGCAAACTCTATGGTTGAGATACGTTGATGACACCATCATACTCTGGCCACACCAGGAGGAAATCCAAACGCTACTGGACCATGTGAATTCAATAATATCATCCATACAGTTAACTATTGAAAAAGAAAGTGACAACAAACTGGCATTTCTGGATATGCTAATAACTCGAACAGAGATGTGGTTGAAGACATCCGTATACCGCAAGCCAACATTCACTGGACAATACCTTTACTTCAACTGCGACCACCCATACAATGTAAAGAAAAGGATCGTCCACTACCTTCAACATCGAGCAAAAGTCATAAGCGGCGACCCAGAGTCATACAAACAGGAAATAGTCAGTATAAGTATTACCCTACAACGAAACAGTTATCCAGGGTACATGACAACAACTCCAACATACATGGAAGGGAGGGTGCGTACGGATAACAACTCTCAGAAAACACCCTCGGTCTGTCTACCCTTTGTGAAGGGGTTATCGAAGAAAATACAAAGGATCTGTAGTTCATATAACATCAGGACGATCTTCAGAAGTGGTTCTAAACTTCGCAGGTACCTCTCCCGAGTAGCCCCCACCCCAACAGAGGAGGACATGACTAAGGACAGTGTGTACGCCATTCTATGTAGCTGTGGAGAGAAATATAAAGGAGAAACAGACCGCCCCTTAAACTAAGGCTGCCAGAACATCACAAGGCCGTAACACGAGGGGAGATAGAAAAATCAGGTGTAGCTGACCACATACGGAAGGAGAAAGGGGATCACCCCCCCCCATAGGATGAAGTTGAAATAATAGATAGAGAATGACACTGGAAATTACGTAAACTTAAGGAATCAGCACATATGCTAGGCTACAAAAATCTCCTAAGCCGACCAAGCATAGAAATGAATACAATATGGGAACCTGTAAAACGGAGTGCCAGAGAAAATCATTAATGTCAAAATTGCAATATGAGCTCTGGCGAAAAATACTATAGAAAACCATTAACATCAAAAATTGCAGTATGAAAAAAAAGGTTACTGAACATTAGGTTTATAAGTCCCAAAAATTCAGTTGTTCTTAAGGACACATGGCCCTGTTGATGTAGATGTGGGTTAGCACCTGTGACTTGACCCAAAGAGTTGTGAGTTCAATACTAAGGCTACAGCAGTGGTGAACAAGTAACTTACAGGGTTAGAAGGAGATAACTGATGACTAACGAAAAAGGCTCTACGCAAGAAACGAAGATCATATACTCCAGTGAATGTAATAAAGTGTTAGGTTCGGAATTCAGAGCGTACAAAGGCCGAAACGTCTTTCAAAGTTAAGGACAATAGTCCTAATAATGTAAACAGTGTAAATTGCCCGGTTCACACTCCACCCACGTCTATTGAACAGGTTAAGAGGCTCATCCCGTCTTCCCTGTTTAGGATGTGGTTTCCGGCTTTCTCTTTTCCAATCTTCTCACTTTGTTTGTTTGTTTGTTTGTTCTTTTTTTCAATTGGAGTAGATAGATCTATCTATCGCCCGGTTCACACTCCACCCACATGTATTGAACAGGTTAAGAGGCTCATCCCTTGTTCCCTGTTTAGGATGCGGTTTCCGGTTTTCTCTTTTCCAATCTTCTCACATTTTTTTTCAATTGGAGTAGATAGATCTATCTATCGCCCGGTTCACACTCCACCCACGTCTATTGAACAGGTTAAGAGGCCCATGTCTTGTTCCCTGTTTAGGATGTGGTTT
>JBBBDQ010000158.1:2342500-2545000 GCA_037127315.1 Ascarosepion bandense | reverse complement strand
TTAATAAATAATATGTATTAAAGTAATCATAGTCTGAAGAAAAAAAATAATTCGATTAATAATGAAATTTTAAAAGAATTGTTTTAATTTTTTATTTTAATAATTTATAACGTTTCAAAAATATTTTTAAATACTTCAAATTTTATTTTCGTTGGTTTATTAACTTATTAAGTGAAGATTATATTTACTGATCGAAAATTGAAATGTTTAACGAAAGTGGCCGTGCTTTTGTATTTTAAAAATAGTTTTCAATTTTTTTTTGTGTGTTTATTTGATGCCTTTCTTGGTATGGTAATTTCTATGTGAACATTAAAAGTTTATGTGTTTCAGGGTTTCTTCTCCTTACAGGCAAGAAATGTACAATTACATCACTTGTGAACCCCATATATTTATCGCGCATCTGTCAACACATTTCACATACGGTGGAAAGGTTAGAAAGTTCAACTGTGATTAAGAAATACATTTATTCTAAATTTCATGTTATAAATAAGTAACACATGCGTAAATCAAATTAATTTAACATTAAATTTGCCAATTTTCCGAAAAATAATTTGTCACAGATGTATATTTTATTTTTGCAAGGTTTTTAAAACCGAGAATTAATTTTTGTTTATAAATGTGTTGATCGCTCAAAAATGGCCGAAAATTTGAAAAATTAAAAAAAAATCTCAAAATTTCATATTCCAATCAATATAATTTCTGTTTGAAATACGCGAGAGTATTTTGCTTACTGGAAATAATAAATTTAATCATTTAGCTTTCAATTAAAACTAAAATAAAAGTTTCAAGAAAACTTTTTTATTTTAAAAAATTCAGTTTTAAAGTTAGTTATCGAAAATCGGTGGAAGTACCTACAGTAGCTCCTTGGCGGGCTAAACTAACTTGTTCACTCTGAATTAGGTGTTAGAAGTGCACATTATATTATTCTTTTCAATTAAGAATCCAAACTCAAGAATTCGAGATTTTTAAAATAAATTTGACTCATTGACGAATATCAAATCTCTCATGAATTGTTATTTTGCTTTATGAAACAGGTGGAATTTTATGGCAGAGCAGTGATTGGCGTGTAAGTCCTACTAACTCGGTGATAGTGTGTTCGAATATTACAAGTTCTTTTATGGTAAATGTATGAAGTTCATTCAATAAATAAGGTCAATTTTTCGGTATAAAAACATCTAATACAGATAGAAGCTTACTTTTTTTTCAATGTAGTCTCCCAGCAGTGTCACACACTTTTTCCATCTGTGCACAAGCTTCCGTATTCCCCTCAGCGTAAAAATGTTTGAACTGATGTCTTAGCCAATCGCTCACAGCACTTTTGACTTTATCGTCACTTTCAAACTTTGTGCCTCACGTGAACACTTTCAAGGGACCAAACAGGTGAAAGTCTGAAAGGGGCAAGGTCTGGGCTGTAAGGGGGATAAGGGAGCAGTTCCCAGCCCAGATGGTTGATGGTCTGCACCGTTTGGGCTGCTGTGTGAGGCCTTACATTGTCTTGATGCAAGACAACTCCATGTAATTGATGACCCCTGCGTTTGTTCGTTATGTCTTTCTTGACCTGTCTCAGCTGTTCACAGTAGTTGGCAAAGTTTACAGTGCTTCCTTTCTCAAGGAATGAAATGGTGATTGGGCCTTGCATATAAAAAAAAACAAAAAAAAAACGGTGAGCATCACCTTCCCCATGGACCGCTAGGACTTAAACTTCTTCACTGGAGAGCCTGTATGCTTCCAATCCATGGACTGCCGTTTGGACTCAGGCTCATAGTGTCAAACCCATGTCTCCTCACTTGTGACCACCTTCTTCAGAAACTTATCACCATCCTTCTCATAGCGGGAGAGACACTGCTGGGACAACTCAACCCTCTTCTGTTTGTGCTCTGCAGTAAGCATCTTTGGCACCCACTGGAAGCTGACCTTCGAATAGGCAAGGTCATCATAGACAATTTTGTGTGCTGTCCCAACAGATAGGCTCAAAGTCCTTGCACTGACACCCTTCTGTAAATGTAAACCAATAAACATCTTCATAATTTGAGAAGGTTAACCCTCCGGTTAAATTTTGATAAATCGTGTGTTTTATTAAAGATTTAAGGATGTCATATTGTTGCTCTTTCGTTTTGCTAATGATGAGTAGTTACAAAGAAAATTAGCGACTTTAAATCGTAGAAATTTCTCTAAAATCGTAGAAAGTTTTCTTGAAACTTTTATTTTAGTTTTAATTGAAAGCTAAATGATTAAATTTACTATTTCCAGTAAGCAAAATACTTGGGTGTGTTTCAAACAGAAACTATATTAATTGGAATTTAAAATTTTGAGATTTTTTTTTTAATTTTTCAATTTCGGCCATTTTTGAGCGATCAACACATTTGTAAACAAAAATTAATTCTCGGTTTTAAAAACCTTGCAAAAATAAAATATACATCTGTGACAAATTATTTTTCGGAAAATTGGCAAATTTAATGTTAAATTAATTTGATTTACGCATGTGTTACTTATTTATAACATGAAATTTAGAATAAATGTATTTCTTAAACACAGTTGAACTTTCTAACCTTTCCACCGTTTGTGAAATGTGTTGACAGATGCGCGATAAATGTATGGGGTTCACAAGTGATGTAATTGTACATTTCTTTCCTGTAAGAGGAAGAAACCCTGAAACACATAAACTTTTAATGTTTAGGTATATAATCTCTAATTCAAAAATATTATAAATAAAGTTTTAGAATCTGAATTGTCTCTTGTTTTAGAGCAATCACTAATACATTTGATACACGTGACTGTTACAAGCAATATATTATAAAATTTAATGCAATATGATAGCAGTATCGATATTATAGACCATCAAAGAAGTCAACTGCACAAGGTGATTAACTTTTAGTTATTACTGGTCGCCGAATAGAGAAGCACATATCACCACACCTGCATTTTGCAAGTATGGGAATATAGGTAATACATGAGGTGATATAAACAGGAGAGGGTAAAGTCTCTCGCAGATCGCAGGCAAAAATTAACAACCACGTATTGGATGGTGTCGGGGCTAACACACTCACACTGACCTAGAGAAATTGACGAAGTCAGTAGTTGAACAAGATGTAAAGTTAAAAATAATGGATTAAAACCCTGTGATCTCATTAACCTGCACACCCACTTCATTATACAAATGGTAATATTTGTGGAGTTCCAGAACAACCTGGATTAAAAAGATGGTTTTTGTTGTATTTGACAATATATATAAAATATAAAAAATTTATACAATTCTTCGTATCTTTTGTTTGGGAAAAAAGTGTCTTTTATTTTTCGTGAATGTGGGTTGAATATAAAAGTGTCTGTTGTATTTGAGAGAGAGAGAGTCAAAGTAGTAATTGGTAGTGTATGTGTAAAACGATGAATCAGGCTACTTAGTGTTACTTCTCCTTTCTGGTTGCTGAGAGATGTGAAATTTTTTATGGCCGTTGCAGGTGTTTCCTCTCTTCTTTCCGTTCGTAACGGTTGAGTGGGCGAAGAATTAGCTTGTCGGCACTGATCTCTTTGATGTCGGCGCCTATCGGATTGTGTGTATCTGACACTGCGCCTCTCGAGATTGACTTGCGTGACTGACAGATCGACTGCATGCTTGAGTGACGGATCGTCCAACTGCTGTCTCTCATTGACCCTCTTGACTGACTGATCGCTGTGACCGTTCAGGGGACATCCTTAAATATTGAATTCTGATCACGTCGGAGGATCCAAGAACGATTTTTTCTTTAGTTGTGAAAAAACCGTTTCGCTGACGTATTTTGAATTTCTCGATCGAATCAGGCTCTAGAGTATGATTTTTCACACTGACTTGTGAAAAGGAAAGTTTTTAGTTTGGATCCACTTTTGCGGGTGTGCAATTTTACTTTGGGTTTGATTTTGCGTGTGTGCAATTTATTTTGTGTTTTTGATGGATGATATAGAATATGAACCTGTATATTATAATCATTAAGACAATAAGTTTTTCATGTCTAGTTGCTGTTAATGTTCTTTCCAGTATTGATCGGGGTTTCCTTGGTTGCTTTTGTTTGGGACAATGTAGAACGTTGACATCTTAATTATGTCATCATTCTCTCTTCACGGTACATGCAACACCCATGTTAGCAGTCCCCAACTTACATAGATGTCCTGAATATGACATCTGGCTGTGATTTACGTGCCTTTGGGAGCTGTTGATGGTTGTGCTAGCTCGAAGTTACAAGTCATTGTGACCGAGGGTATGAGCGATATGGGCTTGTTCAGACTGTTGTTTACGCTATCTAATACTCTCTCTCTCTCTTTCTCTCTCTCTCTCTCTCTCTCTCTCTCTCTCTCTCTCTCTCTCTCTCAGAAACTGTAGCAAAGGTCCACTCAGAATAGTTGCAGTATGAGCCACGGGTGGGATCTCTGTGGATGTCGAACAAACATAAATGTGCCTGAGCAGGCATCTGCAACGGGGATTAGTTAGCCGCCCTCATAGACAGGTATCCTTGGATACAATTGACCAGGTATACAATGTGCCTACTATACGCTTATTAGACTGGGTATATTGAGTTTCGTATAGTTTTACCCCAGTGGCAATTTCTTGGTGTATTACTCTCTCACACAGTAGTAGTAAGAATAATAATTTTGACTAGTATTTCCTTCATCTTCTTCCTGTTTTGTCCTGGATATGACGATAAATTACATCCGGCATCAAAGTCTTTGATTGGGGGTTTTGAGGAGCGTGAAACCACCACTTAATTGATGTTATTCCCAGGTCCACCCTGACTCGTGGTGGTAGCACTTGTTAGGGTCCAAGCTATGGGCAAATAGTGAACCACTAAACTGGGACAAAAACATTATGAAAGTAGTAAAATAAATCAGCATTACATTTTCATAGTAACAAGTAAATTCCAGCAATATATTTTTGAATAAGAAAGAATTTACTAAAGCTTGCAAGAAAAAAATTCGGTATTAAATGACCCATATGGTTTGGTTGTTTTGTTTATATGGTATATGAACCTCGGCGGGTCATTTATTGCCAACTAAATTTTATTTATTTATTGCTGGTAATACCTTTTTCTTTCAACAATTTATTGTTGTTTTTTATATAAGTTTTGTGTCTAGTAATACTTTTTTTCTTTCCAAGTATCAAATTTATTGCGATTTGTTTTTAAGGGCAAGGTCCCCAAGTCCTAATAACTGGAGGGAAGGGACGGATTAATACCTTTCCCAAGGGTCCCAGTGCTTCAGTGAATGCAGGGTATTCAACTGGAATTCAAACTCGGCTCACCGATTTCTCTTTCCAGGCCGATATCCACTGCACCACAACGCACATCCGTCACTAAACGTTTACAGCACCTGGTATTCCCAAGCAGTCACCCATCTAAGTACTGACCAGGATCAACGTTGCTTAACTTCGGTGATCGAACAAGAACCGGTGTATTCAACGTGATATGGCCGTAAGCCGACCCATAAGGAGTTGATATGCAGTTAAACAAACCAAACTATACTTATATGGATTCTGTTATCTGGTACAGTTCTTTGTGATTTTGTAACGCTAGTTCATGAAGTTTGAGGAAGAACATCCCTTGCTGAGACCTACACGCTTCACCCACTCGATGCCATTTTTAACCATCCATCTGAGAAAGCGGTTGTATACAGCCGATAGTTTAAAAAAATGATAATTTGAAACCCTTGTAAAAATGATCAAATCCAGTGACTTTTGGAACACTCCTCATAATTCTTGAATTCGGCCTCGGCTCGAACGCCGACCTCTAGACCAGTAGAAAATATATCAACTATTTCAACGACGAAACAGACCACAAAGTGCATATAAACTGAGAAAATCGTCAATAACCACAGGCGAAATATGCAACCAATCTCCATTTCAAGTGATGTCTAAAAAACGTTAACCCGAAAAATATTGAGATTATGGTCGCAATTATTCATTTTGAAATAAGGTCAACGCATCTTAATGGCTTTATAGAATGATTTTTCACAAAATAGTAGAATTTGTTTAATCGATACATGGCACAGATAAATTTGTATATAGAAGGCATAGTAAATCAAATTGTGGCATATCATAAAACCTATTTTAGAACGCACGTCTCCGGTCATCCAAGCTGAATGCCACGACAAAGGCTGAAGTGACGGTCTTTCTCGGTATCGGTATTGTTAAAGCCGTTCTCAATTATTCGCCGTTATTCTGATCATCTTACAGTTAATCTGAAATCGCCTGACAGCTTCCGCTAAAAATATTAATCCAATGCTCGAAAAGAAAGTAGAAATTCCGAGAGAGAAGGGGAGGCGTACGATGTGGAAGTAACGCATGTATATGGTAGTGGCGTGGGGGAAATAAGGAAAGAGAAATGGTAGGAGGAGGGAACGCGAATGTAAAAATGGAGAAGAGATGAGAGGAGGTTAAGAATCATAAAGAGTAGGAGATTAAAAAATAGAGAGGGTAGAATGGGTGTGAAGAAAAATATACGCAAGAAACGTAAGGATAGTAAACAAGGAAAAGAACAGGAAAATGTTAGAAAAAAGAGGAAGAAAGAATAAAGAGAAAGTGAAAATACGAAAGAGATATAAGAGGCAAAGAGGGAGTAGGAACTAATTGAGAGTGAAGGTAGGAGAGGGGGAGGAAGAAAAGTAAAAAAAGAGGGAAAATATAAGAAAGAAAAGGGTGAAAGAATAAAGAGGAACGAGAAATTTGAAAGACAAAGAGGGTAGAAAATGATGAACAGTGAGAGTAGAAGGGAAGAGCAAAAAAGAAAGAAAAATATAAATAAAAAAGAAAATAAAAAATATAGATTGATCGTTGTTTTACGGTTTATCAACCTATTACGGATTATTTAAAACCAGAAAATATTTTTAAATTGTAAGAATTCTTTTGAAAATAATTATTTAGTGATATGAGACCTACTAATTAAATGTTTGCTGTGGCGCAGTGGATATCGGCTTGGAACGAGAAATCGGAGAACCGAGTTCGAATTCCAGTTGAATTCCTTGCATTTACTTACGCGCAAATACCCTTGGGAAAGATATTAATCCGTCTCTTCCTTCCTGATATTGGTAAAATAACAGGACAGATTGGGCTCTACAGCCTTGGTTTCTACCGTAGAAAATAATGGCAACGGGAAAATCTGCTCAGTCAGTCATGTATCACGTATGGCACTTAACTCACTAACTATCCGTTAAACCGCTCGCACATTCAAGCTTACAGCATCTGTTATACCCATGCGGTCACCCAACTAGGTACTAAACTCGTCATTGTTTAGCATCGGTGATCGTACTGTTTCAAGATGATATGGCCGTAAGCAGATGAAAGAATAAAGAGAAACATGAAAATATAAGAGATGAGAAAAACGAAGGTAGGAGATGACGGGCAATGAGAGTAGGAGATAAAGGGCAATGAGAGTAGGTGATGACGGGCAGTGAGAGTAGGAGATAAAGGGCAATGAGAGTAGGAGATAAAGGGCAATGAGAGTAGGTGATGACGGGCAGTGAGAGTAGGAGATAAAGGGCAGTGAGAGTAGGAGATAAAGGGCAATGAGAGTAGGTGATGACGGGCAGTGAGAGTAGGAGATAAAGGGCAATGAGAGTAGGAGATAAAGGGCAATGAGAGTAGGTGATGACGGGCAGTGAGAGTAGGAGATAAAGGGCAATGAGAGTAGGAGATAAAGGGCAGTGAGAGTAGGAGATAAAGGGCAATGAGAGTAGGTGATGACGGGCAGTGAGAGTAGGAGATAAAGGGCAGTGAGAGTAGGAGATAAAGGGCAATGAGAGTAGGTGATGACGGGCAGTGAGAGTAGGAGATAAAGGGCAATGAGAGTAGGAGATAAAGGGCAATGAGAGTAGGTGATGACGGGCAGTGAGAGTAGGAGATAAAGGGCAATGAGAGTAGGAGATAAAGGGCAATGAGAGTAGGAGATAAAGGGCAGTGAGAGTAGGTGATGACGGGCAGTGAGAGTAGGAGATAAAGGGCAATGAGAGTAGGAGATAAAGGGCAATGAGAGTAGGTGATGACGGGCAGTGAGAGTAGGAGATAAAGGGCAATGAGAGTAGGAGATAAAGGGCAATGAGAGTAGGTGATGACGGGTAGTGAGAGTAGGAGATAAAGGGCAATGAGAGTAGGTGATGACGGGCAGTGAGAGTAGGAGATAAAGGGCAATGAGAGTAGGTGATGACGGGCAGTGAGAGTAGGAGATAAAGGGCAATGAGAGTAGGTGATGACGGGCAGTGAGAGTAGGAGATAAAGGGCAATGAGAGTAGGAGATAAAGGGCAATGAGAGTAGGAGATAAAGGGCAATGAGAGTAGGTGATGACGGGCAGTGAGAGTAGGAGATAAAGGGCAATGAGAGTAGGAGATAAAGGGCAATGAGAGTAGGTGATGACGGGCAGTGAGAGTAGGAGATAAAGGGCAATGAGAGTAGGTGATGACGGGCAGTGAGAGTAGGAGATAAAGGCAATGAGAGTAGGAGATAAAGGGCAATGAGAGTAGGTGATGACGGGCAGTGAGAGTAGGAGATAAAGGGCAATGAGAGTAGGAGATAAAGGGCAATGAGAGTAGGTGATGACGGGCAGTGAGAGTAGGAGATAAAGGGCAATGAGAGTAGGAGATAAAGGGCAGTGAGAGTAGGAGATAAAGGGCAATGAGAGTAGGTAATGACGGGCAGTGAGAGTAGGAGATAAAGGGCAATGAGAGTAGGTGATGACGGGCAGTGAGAGTAGGAGATGAGGGTTGGAAAGCAAGAAAGGGAAAATAGTGTGAATAGCTTAGGAGGATGCAGAAAATGCACGTAAAATAAGAAGAGGGAAGGTAGTAGTAGAATCGATGAAACCCAAATGACGACGGGAGAAAAGGCAAAGAAATGATGAGAACTGTAGGGAAACAAGAAAAAGGATGGTCCTAAATTTGCTTCCAGTCGTCACAATTTGTTCCAAGACGGGAATATTAAATGTAAAAATTCGCAGCGCACTCTCTCATTTTTGGGAAAACTAGAAATTGGATATTTTACTTATTTTTTATTCGGTCGAGTTAGCTCGGACATTCATGAATCTATCACGCTCACCATCAAGGTCCTGCATCAAGTTACGGCCATATCACGCTGATAACATCGGTTTTCATCCGATCACCAAAGTTAAATAACATCGAGCCTGTTCAGTTACTTAAAGATTGAATACACAGTAGAAACAATTATAAAAAGATGACAGCAATAAATGATAACAACAATAATATTATTATTGCGTTACCGACTGGATCCTTAAGTCACTTGGACTTAGCGAGGGTTAAACAATTGAAAACAGCAAAGCAAGACATTGGAGAATAAGTTTAAGAACATTGAAAGGCATTAAATCTCTTTGGTTCATGGTGGTCTAGTGAAATTGGCAAATAAGATTTTGCCTGTTTGCATGTGTTGGTTATAAGATAAATAAAGTGTAGAATAAAGAGTCAGACGAGAGGAAGTTGACTACTAAAACAACACGATACAACAACAATAATAACCTCACCATTATAATAAAAACCGTTGTATATATATCCCTCCTGTCACACTCATGAAGTAAGAGAGAGAGAGAGAGAGAGAGAGAGAGTTGTGAGGCAGCGTCGGCTCGCTTTAGAGGAGAGATAATAGCCAGGCAATGTCGACTCAGTTCATTCTTTTTACTACCAGTTCTTAACCCTCTAGGGTCATTCGTATCATATTTGATACAGTATTTTCCTATGAGGAAACATTTGGTATTTCCCTATAAGGAAACATTTGGTATTCATTGACTGAGCAGTCAGTACTGCTTTCATTTGAAATTTATAAAATATTTCTTTTAAAAAATTTTTCAGGAAAATATTTCTTTCAAGGCTTGTTTTCATACTGTATCAAATATGATACGAATGGCCCTAGAGGGTTAAACTTTACTACAGGTTATGAAAGCTTTTGCCGCGTATTTGATCTTTAACAATGCATTATTATTTTATTTTGCAATGATTATGTCATCAAGAAATGAAGAATATATATACTGTATTGTAATAAAGACCGTTGACTGCTGTACATTTATCTGTATATATAAAGTACAAATACATTTTGATGCCAAAATGTTACTCGTAATGATAATAATGATGATCCTTCAGGATATGTAGACAAGCTTATGCGACAGAAATCAAATGAAATAATAATAATAATCCTTCAGGATATGTAGGCAAGCCGATGAGACAGTTAACCACATACTCACTGAATGTCCAAATTTGGCACCGAAGGAGGATAAACGACGACATGATTGGATTGGTAGGAAAATCCATTGGGAATTATGTCGTAAGTTTGTTTTCAGCGTAAAGAGAAGTGGTATGGCCATCAGCCAGATGCAATGGTAGAAAATGATAGTCACAAGATATTATAGAATTTTTTAGTACAGACAAATGATGTCATTGAAGCGCAAAGACCTGACCTTATTACTATATTTAAGGAGATTAGTAAATGTCAAATTATTGAGTTCCATTTGAAACAAGAATGAGCTCCAAAGAAACTGAAAAGATAGAAAAATACCAAGATCTAGCCAGGGAGATGAAGAAAGTGTGGAACATGAATGTAAAATTAATCCCTGTAGTAATGGGAGCACTTGGAATACTAGTTAGAAACCTGAAAGTGAACTTTAGGAAAATTGGAATGGCGACTAATACTGTAGCTCTTTAGAAAACTGCTATCATTTACCTCACAAGGATTCTCGGAGAAATTCTTAAGGGTGAAGAGATTTGTTGGCACTTCGCCTCAAGAACAGAATTTCCTCTGATTACGTCAACGTACGATACAATAATAATAATAATAATAATAATAATAATAATAAATATGTTAAAGAATATGACAAAGTATATATAAGGATTTCGAAACTGAAATTGAAAAAATTTGGCACCTTAAAACTGGTGTTATACCTATAATAATAATATTTGGAGCGATAAAAAAAAGTACAAATAATAACCTGATACTACACGAGAAATATCTCGCATGGTTTCAGGTCATAAATTGTTGGAGGTATAAACATATACAGTGTATACTCGAGTCTAGATTTTAGAAAAAAAAAACGAGAAAAAACGGAGCTCATACAATCCTCAGGTAATATTTTTTGAAGGGATTAAAAATCATGCATTCTCGATGACCGGTTGAACTATGCACAAGTAAATTTTTTCTAGAGGGCTTAAAATTCATGACCCTGAATTCAGGGATCGCACTATAGATGAAGTCGATTTATGCACGAGTACATAATGTACATGTTTTACGTTGGTGAATTAACATAATCTATCTAAACTTATTTATAAATGAAACTTTGTGTGTGTGTGTGTGTGTGTGTGTGTGTGTGTGTGTGTGTGTGTGTGTGTGTATCCGCTACCTATAGACTCCAAAACGGCTGAACCGATTTTCTTGAAAATTTACACAGTTGTACTATAAGCGTCTGCGAGTGTTCTTAGCTAGGTTTTGTGTCGAGGTACCCCCGATAAATACCGAAAATCGATAATCGAAAAAATCGGGTTATAGAAGGAGTGGTCCGATTTTAATCAAATTTGATACACTCATAGACAAAGACATAAGAAACGATATTCAGAAGTTTCAAGGTTGCAGTTCTTACAATAGTGCATAAAATCGATTATATATATATATATATATATATAAAAGGCAAGATGTTTGTGTGTGTGTCTGTTTATCTGTCTGTATGTCCTTTATACAAATCCACAATTTTTATCCGATTCTCAACAAACTTCACACAAATATTCTTTAGGCTGAGTCTGAAATCCAAGACCATGAATTAGTTTTAAAGCTTTCATTACACCCGAGCAACGCCGGGCTATACTGCTAGTAATAAATATTTTGTTCAGTACATTCGGATTTCTAGTTAGTTTTCTAACATTAACCAATTAAGTACGTCCTCTCGGGACTGACGCGCTGTTCCATATGATACAAGGGTGAACTACAAAGACACTGAAAAGATAAAAACAAATGCCAAGATCTGGCTAAGGAGGTGAAAAAGCTATGGAACATGAATATAGAAGTGATGTTTGTAGTAATGGGTGCGATTAGAACACCACCTAGAAATCTTAAAAAGCGCTTAAGGAGAATTGGAATAGTGATTAACGTTATAGCTTTCTGGAAAACTGCCATAATTTACTCTACGAAGATTCTCCGAAAAGTTCTTTGGCTATGAGGAGTTTTCTTGACACCATGGATTAAGAACAGAATAATAATAATAATAATAATAATAATAATAACAACAACAAGAGCAGTCAAAGACCACAAACATCAATCAATGCAATACCGACATCATCTCAGCTATTAGCAAGAGATAATTATTAAAAAAAAAAGTGCGTTCAGAAAATGTAATGACGTAAAGCAATCTAGGGGAGGTAATTCAGTATTTGGCATGTGAAACGTAAAAATAAAAGAAATAAAACAAAATATTAGTAAAAAACGAAAAAATAACCCAGAAACTTTATCCCGTATTCGATCGAACCCAAATTCTAATCAGTTCGTGCTAGTCATGAGGTCAATCATCACTGAAAGATTCATCCGAATCCATCCAGCGGGTCTTGAGATATGTTGACGACAGACAGACAGACAGACAGACAGACAGACAGACAAACGCGACCGAATACAATAAGATTTTGCTGCTCATTTAATCAGGAGTGTATTATCAAGGTAAATAAAATATAATTACTTGCAACATTTTGGCCGTTATATCAACCGGCCTTCTTCAAGTGTCTGTCATCGTACTCAATACCTCGAAATTTTTAACCGAAACCTTTATTAAATCCTCAAAGGTAAATAGTTCTCATTACGTCTTCCATGCTTACAAAGAAATAACTAATATTAGTTTAAAGGTCTACTATTCATCTATGCCTTGAATATTGCTGCCGCATATGGTCCAATGCTCCTGTTCACACTCCACCCACGTCTATTGAACAGGTGCAGAGGCTCATTCCTTGTTCCCTGTTTAGGATGTGGTTTCCGGTTTTTCTCTTTCCAATCTTTTACTCTTTTCCATTCTGTTACTCTTTTTTTTTTCTCAATTGGAGTAGACTAAACTATCGCCCGGTTCACACTCCACCCACGTCTATTGAACAGGTGTAGAGGCTCATCCCTTGTTCCCTGTTTAGGATGTGGTTTCCGGTTTTCTCTTTTCCAATCTTACTCTTACGTAGCCCCCTGCGCATCAGTAGCGTTACCGCTTTGCTTGGGGTGATATGATTAAAATATATATATATATATATATATATCTATATATTTAGAAATTCTTAATAAAATCCAAAGAAGAATCAGTAATATTATTGGTCCTGACCTGACATTTCGGCTTCAGTTACTTTTCCACCGCCGTAGTGTAGCTTCCCTGTGTTTTTTCTTTTTTTTACAAATACTTTCATAGTAATTGTTCACATGAACTCTCTACCAAGACTTTATGAATTTAAGCGCAGAACTAGATTATCTACATGTAACCTTAAGTTCTATGTTAAAAGTTTCGTTTCTTGTACTTCTCGCTTGTGAAACTCTTTTCCGGCTTTATGCCTTCCAGCCAAATTTGAATTTCAAAACTTTAAATGCAATGTCAATCGTTATCTACTGTCTTCTTGATTAGGTTTTTTCTATTATTCTTGATCCTGAATAATGTTTCTCTTTTTTTCTTATACTTGACACTTATATCTTAGTGGCTTTATCACCTTGCTTGGCGTGAAATGGTTTAAAAAATACTCACCAGTCGTTTTGACCTTTGTGTCCGTTGTCCGTTTCTTCCCTTAAACTGAAGTATATGGCTTTTCAGCTCTACTAGGCACAAAGATTGAACTCACAATTGTCATGTAACCAAATAGGCCATGTAATATACTAACCACTTGTGTAAAATAATTTACTAAGCATGGTTTACATGTGACACAAGGCCGTAAATATGGAGCGCCTAGTGAAGTTCAAACACACTACTCGAAATTGATTTAGCTTGCTAACCATTGGAACAAGTCAAAGTCTCCAAAACCTCATTTATATGCGTGCGTGCTTATGAAGATGAATCAGTAAGTCCGTAGCCTGATAGGTAACTATTACTTGAATTTTTATCTGACATTTTCACTGTATAATGTTCGATTTGTCATTAGTAATGCTAACTACTGAATTAAGTGCATTGACAAAGAAGATGGTTATGTTGAAAAATAAATATTTCATGTGTAGAATAAATATTTTCCATCGTTAGGATACGGAATAGCTGACATATTTACTTTAATTTTTTGTAATTTTCTTTTTCAGTTGCTTCCGAAAGTGACATGAATCTCAGGAGATTTGTCAGCGCTGACGATCTGTTAAGCATGTTCCCTCGCGATAAAACACAGACCCCGTCAAAGAACAACGCCCATAGAAAGAAGTACGCAACCTTACAGCGACAAATGACGACATCGCAGTCCTCTCTCGACTCTCCTAAATTCACGCCAACCTTTAGTCCGTTGTCACCAACGCGCAAAGTCGAGAACTCCGTCTTGAACGCAGCTGTGAAGAGTTCCTACATTAGCAACGAGTATCTGAGGATAAGAGATTTCATCAACAGAACCGATCCGGACATTCTTCAGCATATTCTTTTACGGACACTTGAGTATCGTAATTCGAAAGACATAATCGCCCTGGGTATCATCTTTCCCCGTAATCATTTCCCCTCATTCAATAATTTCCACTGTGCCCGATGCCATAAGGAGTTCAACCCTGTGGACAAAGATCATTGCCTTTTGCGCCACATGACTTCGTTTGTACGGAAAATCCACCAGGACGAGAATGGATCTAATTTCTTCTGCCGATCATGCGGCAAAACTTTTTATCTTAAAAACGTCTTCACCTACACCGATAAAGTCAACAATCACCATTCTGGATTTTGTTTTGTGGGGCTCCATACTAATGACGCTCGTCTTGTAAGGTATGGCGCTGGGGCTAAAACCTGTGAAGAATATGGCTGCGTCGAGTTTTATGTGTGAATAAATAATCTTTTTAAGATTTCGAAATCTAATGTTTATCGTTGTTTATTCGTTTCTTCTTCTTCTTTGTAATAATAATTATGATAATAGCTATGAGGATAATTATAATTATTATCATTATAACTTTTAAACCTTTATTTAATTCATTTTCTCACTGAAACCAAGTAGTGTCATTTCCATCTTTCCATGCGATCAAAGCAGAATAGTCTATTATTTATGAGATATAGGCAGGAGACGTTAAACACGTCTATCTTCTCTTTCTTTTTTTCTTTCTTTTATTCTTTCTTTTTTCCTTCCTTCCTTCCTTCCTTCTTTCTTTCTTTCTTTCTTTCATTCATTTTCTTACAGAAACCAAGTAGTGTATTTCCCCTCTTCCCACGTGATCAAAGCAAATTTATCTATTATTTATGTGGTATTGACAGGAGACGTTAAACCCTTCGATCTTTCTTTCTTTCTTTCTTTCTTTCTTTCTTTCAGTGAAAACAGCATAGCATGAATAAAATTAGTCTATTAGTAGAGGTACCTATTTAAAAATAAATACCTATTTCAGGAGAATTATTCATTTTTATATTTTCTAATTTCATGACTAATTTTTCCCTATTAAAATTTTAAGTGCGCCTCTAATTTTTAGTTATTCTATAAATAAGCTCTGTAATAATAATAAAAAAAGGTTAAGAAACATTTCCCTGTACTAACGAATTGGGTTTCGAGATATTCTTTACGCTACAGGAGGCGCCCAGAAGTAAAAAAATTATCAAATTGTTTTTCGAACGTAAAACGTGTTCATTTTAGCATATGTACTCCCTTCACTCCACGCCTCGTCAATTCCCCAGGGTAATGTGTCCAGATCATTGAATCCTAGTTGATAACCTGATCATAATACCCTCCACCCAAAGACAAGTGAAAGGAGAGTAATAAAAAAATAAAAATAAAAGAAAGAAGAAATAACTGATAATTCGGGTTGAATAATATAATAGACCCTCGAGACTGGTTATGACCTTTTCCCTTCAAGCATCTCCCTGAATGGTCTACGCTTATCAGCATCTCAACACGGAATTCCCTGTATTAAAGTTACTTCTGCAGCTGCTGCTAGTGCTGCTGCTGCTGCTAATAATAATAATAATAATAATAATAATAATAATAATGATGATGATGATGATGGTAGTTTTTTTTGTTGTTGTTTTTCCAATTCGCGTTCCGGTTTGATGTTAAACCGAATTCTATCAAGACAATGACACATTACCGCATATTGGAAACAGAAAACTTTAATCGCTCTAATTATCTTAATTAGCATCGGTTGAAAAAAAATGCCTGTTTATAGAATGCTCCGTCATACAGAGCCAATTTTTTGCAAACCATGTAAAGTGTTTCTGGCAAAGATATCGTCTGTTATTTAAATATGGGCTCCAAAGAGTCAATGGTGATACACTGTGTACACAGTAACGAACCTGCACACACTCTTGATATTTATAAAGTAGGCATAGGCAACCTTAGTGGGTCGAATAAGGTACAGTACATCATAAGGCGGGCTTTACTACAAAACTAATTAAAGTATTGTTTTTAATTAAATATACCACAACCATTAAAAAAAAAAAAAAAAAAAAAGCAGCTACCTTAGAAATAGAGAAAAGTTGTTTTTTCTTTGTAGAAAAGATTCCTTGTATAATTATAAAAAATTGGAGTCTTGGTATAATATTATCACTGATGACAGCGTGATTAACATAAGTTTATGGATGTGGTTTGTTTTTTTTTTGTTTTTTTTAATCATCTCACCCCAAGCAAGGCATTCCACTGCCACTATTGCGCATGGGGCTACATAGGGAAGGTAAAGAGAAGGAGTGGATAGACATAGGGAATGTCAGGAGAAAGGTGATAGATGAGTAAGGATAGCGAGGATGAGTGTCGGGCAGATGGGAAGAGTGCCTGATAGAATGGGAGCAGGTTAGTGTGTTAGGAGGTGTCTATTGACCTTACATTTAAACTCCTGGAGATTGTAGCCGTCGGGGAAGCAATCGTTTGGAAGAGAATTCCACAGTCGGGAAGTGCGAGGAAAGAAACTGTTGGAGTAGAAGTTACGGCTGCATTTTATCGGTAAAAAAAAAAAATCAGTAAAAGGTTTGTGTCTAATTTATTCATTTGAGTAGACAAAGACATTTGTAAAAGAATAATTATCATTAACGTTTCCTGTTTCTGAAGTAAAAGATGTTAACATGTATTATCTTTAGTGAAAATCGCCAATGTTTTAAAATGTTGACAATGTTACTTCCAAAGAAAAGTTACAAAATTCGAGAAATATTTTACTTAATCCTCGTTTATGCATGCAGCTTTGTATGAGAACGTGTGAGTAAACAACTTTTTATGTGCCGTATCCCTTCAGGACGTAGGCGATCATGGCCCTCCACATACCCCTATCCCTTGTAGCTCTTAACACCTTCTCTCTTGGTATCTCTCCCGAACCCTGATCTGCCATCCTTCTTGTTCAAGCCCATAAAGTATATCTCGCGTTGTTTCCCCTGTCTCTCGTTCTCTATCTGTCCCGTGAGTATTAGATTCTCCAAGCCCTCCTTCTTCATTATGTGTCCCAGAAACTTCAGCTGTCTATTGATGTTAAGTGTAAGTTTCCTTTTCGTTTCCATTCTTTACACATATTGTTCACATATTCGGTCCATAGTTTCCTCAGCATCTTAGTCTCCTGTAATACCCGGGTAACGGACACCTAGTAAGAACTCTAGTACCGCTTTGGTTGATGAGAGATACATATTAAACATCGAACTAAGGTGGGCGTTCAAATATTTAGTCGTTTTTATGGCTTACCAAACTTTTAGTAGTTATTTAAAGCCGATAGATATTTTTCAAACTTAGGAATAATTCTGAAGTGAATATTGCATTAAAAAACTTTTTAAGAGTAATTGATTTTTTCCATATACAAATCCTGCTACTTAATCTATAGTTAGAGAGAGATGGGTTTATACCTTGTCTAGCTTAACAGACGTGGCATGCACAAAACTAGTTGCAGATAATTTGCATCAATTTGTATTTGACATAATTCCTGATTGTGACAATTCTATAGAAAGTAACCTATTATCTTGTGTAGGTGACACGAAACTGGTTTTACGGACAATTGGCCCACTTCCGGGTATTCCACAGGACTCGAAGTCGCCAGATTTAAACCGCATTGAGCATACTCTGGATATGTTACATGTTTCACTAAATTCACTGCAGCAAATATACCAATGAAGCGTTATCCTGGTTTCATATTAAACCCTTTGTCGTGACTAATTTTTGACTAGTATTTTATTTTATTGCTTCCTTTTAAAAAATTCCTAAATTGAATACTCTTCAAAGCGTGAAGTTAGTGTCAAGTAGTAGCTCCCGATGCAAAGGGCGATTATCTTCCTTTAGTTGAGACGAAGTCACGAGAGTTATGTAATGATCGGTGAGTTGCATCAGTTCATAGAATTGAAGGGAGTTGCTATTTATTTCACCCTGAGACAAGACGTATCGGCCAACGCTAGATCATATGTAGCCCGCGGAGAAGACATGTAGCAAGCCCACAATGGTATGGTGAGCAGAGTAAACCACATATTACCTAATAGCGCATAAAGGACACCATAGATGTACCCCTTTTCCCATTGGGAAATATTACAAGTAACACCTTCTCTCTTTTCGCCTCTTTCACACTGCTTGTTGTATATATATATGTTATTGTTTCTCTGTGTGGGGGGGAAAATGTGTGATAAAATTAATTAAGAACAATTCGTGTTTGCCATTACTTTCTTTCAGATAGTCTTTTCCGTCCGTTTATTAAGGTGTATTGCGGATATCCAAGTATAGGGTAGGTATGAATGGAATAAAATTCCGTATCCAAAGAAACACTATTCTTAAAAATGTGCTCAATACAAAGTAGAGCGAATAATATTTATTTAGAATTTATAACATAAATATGTTATAATATCATTACAAACGTAGCCATTTTGTTTCGACACTATACATGTCTTATCAAATGTCGATAATAGAGAAATGCAAATTGGGAATATTTTTTCTTGCCCATCACCACCATTACGACTATTACTCCCGATATCCGTACAGTAGTAGATTAAACACAATAACCCAGTTAAAATTAAGCTCTTCACACGTAAATGCAAGTAGTGGCCGAAATTATCCAATTTCCTCGGTACACCTTGTTTTGGAACGGCTCATGCACCAGAGATAAATCTTCTAAGTTCTTTTTGTTTCCAAATTCCTTAAAACTTCCTCGTTACTGAACTTATATTTGTTATATATCGCCGTATGACGACAAAACAACAAACACGCATATATAAAAATATAAGGTTATATTTTTATTAGTATCGACGAACTGTGTGGAATAGAGAACGGAAAGGGTGAGGGCGCATATGTCGGCTGACGGGAGTGTAGTCTGCCTGTGTTGTCTCTCACTGCTTTACCGGCCGTTCTCTGCTACTCCTCTACTGGCGAATCCGTGTGCCGAGGTCTTTTTATAATCTTCCAGAACCGGGACTTTTTCTTCCGGTTTTGCCTCGCCCACGCACGCCCACGTAATTCTCAGAGACACCTGTTCTGTTTGCCTCTGTAGTTATTTCCGCTGCTGCCGGAAATAAGGTCAAACCACATCCGTTCCTTTCAATGACCGGAAACACCCTCGCTTGCATCAGCCTTCCTCGGGTGGGGCCAGATTGTTATATTACATATTTAAACTTATAATGAGGAAAGACAGCTTGAAGAATTTGAGTCTCACAGGACATATTGAAGGCAAGATGGACAACGGAAACAGTGAATGACATATCTAACAAGTTTGTGTCAATAAATGGATGGCAGAATAGGGACTGGGCAGGATGATAAAAACAAAACTTACTAAGAATTTGAGTCTCACAGGACATATTGAAGGCAAGATGGACAACGGAAACAGTGAATGACATATCTAACAAGTTTGTGTCAATAAATGGATGGCAGAATAGGGACTGGGCAGGATGATAAAAAACAAAACTTACTAAGGGCTACAAAAAAGAGGAAGTTGTGAAGAATACTCACGTTCTAAATGGACACGGTACAAAGAAGAAGAAGAACATTCACCTTGTGAGAACGTCCTTTTGATACTGAATTTTGATTAAGTATTACTCTAGGTCTCATAAAGGGTAAGAGCAGCGAAAGAGCTCCGGACAAGGCTTGAACCCTCGTCCTAAATATCGAGTGTTTTATGAACAGCATCTTAAATAATCCAGCTACAGAAACCTCGAGTCAAATAGAGTACAGGCCGAGTAATGAAAATACTTCAGCTCACAATACAAAAGATATTCATAATTTGTTTATATTTACACTATTTACATTATTCGGACTATTGTCCCCAAGTTTGTTGTTATTTGTACGACGTTTCGGCCGTTGTACACAGCGGCCTTCTTCAGATGCTATAAATTTCGAATCGAACCCCTTATTACAATCACTGAGGTATATCATTCTCATTCCTTGTACACAGAGCCTAGGCTGCTAACAATCGGCCTGAGCGAAATACCGTCTTTATGAATCTTAGGTAGACCATATATGTAAAGTAGTTTGCTGTAACGTTGGGATAACTCCCTGCATGTCCTGTGCTGAAAATGATCCTTGTTTTTTATTAGGATCAGTGACAGCTGTCGTTCTGTTTTCAACCTGGAGTCTTTCTTTACCTTGCCATATCTACCACTTCTAATGAGGTCTTCCAGTTTCTTGATGTATTCAGTTTTGTCCATCACTGCAGTTGCATTGCCTTTGTCAGCCTCGATACGGGCAGTATGGTATCCGCTTAATGTTTGTTGCGAAGATGAAACCCTTGTTCAGCACTGACTCACCAGAGGCACTCAGATGACTGATATTGACAACTGCATTCACAGGTGGGTAATGGACCTCATGTGTCCCCTTCAGATCTTTTAATGTATTTATTTTCAGTACTTAGTGGACTCTGACTGCATCGAATTCTTGCCTGAAGGATTTGTTCAACTCGTGCTGGATCCTTTTCCGGTCTTCTTCGAGCCTCTGGCAGATATCGGAATGTAATTTTTGCTTCATCCATCGGTTGTACTGGATACGTTCTCGGACGAGAGCGTGTCCCGTTTTTTCTGAGACCAGGCGAGCTCTTTTTGAATTGACAACAAGTCTTGATGCCAAGCCTGGTTTTGTCGTAGTTACCTGCATTGGTGTAAGAATTTCAGGCGGTTTGATATTCGTGCCAGCTTCAGGTAGGACTTTTCTATTTGTTTCCATATTTTTGGTGTATCGGGTCCGTACCAATCCTTTAGTATTTGTCTATATTTCTGAGATGAGGTAGTATTTACACTATTTACATTATTCGGACTATTGTCCTCATCTTTTATGCCATTTGTACGACGTTTCGGCCGTTGTACGGCCTTCTTCAGATGCTAGGAATTTCGAACCTAACCCTTTATTACATTCAGTGGGGTATATAATTCTCATGATTCTTGTATGAAACCACTTTTGGTAATCATGAGTTATCTCCCTCTAACCGGACTATAAGTTACTCGTTCAACACTGCTGTAGCCTGGTATTGAACTCAAAACTCTTTGAGTCAAGTAACTGGAACTAACCAACGTCTATATTTGTCCTTAAGGACAAGAACAACTGAATTTCTGGGATTTATAAACCTAATGTTAAGTAACCGTTTTTACCATTGTTCATATTGCAATTTTTGATGTTAATAGTTTTCTCGATTATTTTTTTCAAAGCTCATATTGCAATTTTAGCACTAATGATTTTCTCTGGCACTCCGTATTACAGGTTCCCATATTGTATTCATCTGTATGCTTGGTTGGCTTAGGAGATTTTTGTAGCCTAGCATATGTGCTGATTCCTTAAGTTTACGTAGTTTCCATAGTTCTCTATCTATTATTTCAACTTCATCCTATGGGGGGGGGGTGATTTCCTTTCTCCCTCCATATGTGGTCAGCTACACCTGATTTTTCTATCTCCCCTCGTGTTACGGCCTTGTGATGTTCTGACAGCCTTACTTTAAAGGACGGTCTGTTTCTCCTTTATATTTCTTTCCTTAGCTACATGGAATGGCGTACACAGAGTCCTTAGTCATGTCCTCCTCTGTTGGTAGATCTTACTCGGGAGAGGTACCTGCGAAGTTTAGAACCACTTCTGAAGATCGTCCTGATGTTATATGGACCACAGATCCTTTGTATTTTTTCCGATAACCCCTTCACAAAGGGTAGACAGACCGGGGGTGTTTTCTGAGAGTTGTTATCCGTACGCACCCTCCCTTCCACGTATGTTGGAGTTGTTGTCATGTACCCTGGATAATGTTTCGTTGTAGGGTAATACTTATACTGACCATTTCCTGTTCGTATGTCTCTGGGTCGCCGCTTATGACTTTCGCTCGATGTTGAAGGCAGTGGAGGATCCCTTTCTTTACATTGTATGGGTGGTGACAGTTGAAGTAGAGGTTATTGTCCGGTGAATGTTGGCTTGCGATATATGAATGCCTTGAACCCCACCTTTGTTCCAGTTATTAGTACATCTAGGAAGGCTATTTTGTTGTCACTCTCTTTTTCCATAGTTAACTGTATGGATGATCTCATAGAGCTCAGTCAGTCAGAGTGCCATACGTGATACACACTTGGGCGATCATGTCTCGAGAGAGACATGACTGACTGGGCAGAACATTATCCCGCAGTAGGTTGCCATTGCTTTCTGCGGTAGACTGGTTGCCGACCAAGGCTATAGAACCCAATCTGTCCTGTTATTTAACCCATAACTGGAAGGAATAGGCGGATTAATACCTTTCCCAAGGGTATTTGCGCGTAAGTGAATGCAATGAATTCAGCTGGAATTCGAACTCGGCTCCCCGATTTCTTGTTCCGAGCCGATATCCAATGCACCACAACGCACATCCTTATAGAGTTCACATGGTCCAAATAATGTAAATGGCGTAAATACTAACTTATCTCAGAAATATACTGACTAGACAGAACATTTTTCACGTAGTAGGTTGCCATGACTTTCTGTAGTAGACTAGTTGCCAACCAAGGCTATGCAACCCAATCTGTCCTGCTACTTAACCCACAGCTGAAGGGAGAAGAGAAGGATTAATACCATACTCAAGAGTATTTGCACATAAGTGAATGCAATGAATTCAACTGGAATTCAAACTCGGTTCTGATGTCCATTGCACTACAATGCACATCCCTTATAAGAGAGGGAGGAAAAAACTAACTGGTGTAATTCTGTCTCTAATCTTTTGGCACTCGACTTTAATTTGCTGAAATTGTTAAGAAAATGATTTTAAAACAGGTTTTTTTTGCATCTGTTATGGTTTATAAAATGGCAAGTGTTCTAAAAATAGAAAAAGGTAGACACACTGACGCCAAGAATTCAAAATTGGGCGGCAAAATAAGAAACCGTTTCTTTTGGTAAGAGTAGGAGTAGGAAGTAGGAGTTAAGGACAGTAGTTTTTGTGTAGGAGATTTGAAAAGAGGAGGACGCTAGTCAGTTGACCACTAAAGTCCAGAAGGGATAGGCTTGTTTACTACTAGATCCCACAGTGAAGAGAATTTAGTTAGTCTGCTCCTGTATCCACACAAAATTTAAACGTTGTAACTTGATGGAAAAACCTAAAGTTTTATACCAAAAATAAACATCATTAATTCAAGTTTGTGTTATCTTCTAATTATACCAAAACGAAGCAACACAACACATCCATTTGTATATATTTTTCTATCTATAATTACTTTCAATTATCTTATTTGATTACGATTACTAACAATTTCCTTTTTTGATGTTTTCTAAAATTAAAAAAAAGTTTCAAATTTTTGTATATATGACCTTGTGTGTGATCGCAGCGATCAATTCTTTTGCCTGTAAATAATAGAAGTATCTTGTTCAATCACGATAGCTCACAAATTGACAGATTGTCTAATTTGTTTTGCACCTGTGGATTTCTAGCATGACAAAGAATTCTTTTGACTTCCTGTTTCTTTGACTAAAATGGAATGTTTTTTATGTTAGTGCATGATCATAAATAACTCAATACCCATTTAGCATTTAACAATATTTTGATGTATTATAAGGATATAAATAGTTAGCGAGAAAGTTATACTGATGCTTGTAACATTCTATTTTTTTTTTTAAATCATATCACCCCAAGCAAGGAGGTAACACCACTAATGTGCAGGGGGCTACATAAGAGTAAAAGGATTAGAGGAGAGTGAAGAGAAGCACGAACCAGTTAGAAAGGAGCAAGAGAAGGAGGGGAATACAGGTGTGATGACAGTTGCAGAGGTGGAGAGAAAGAAAGGATATACAGGGTGGTGAAGAAAGAACTAGGGTCAAGTGGTTAAGTGATTAGTATTGACCTTGCATTTAAATTTCTGGAGGTTGTAGCCGTCAGGAAAGTAAGAATAAGGAAGCGAGTTCCACAGACGGGAAGTGTGAGAAAAGAAGCTGCAGGAGTAGAATTGTCATCTGCATTTGGTTGATCTAACTGTGAATGGGTGAGACCCAGTTGCCAGCCTGGTTGCATGAGTAAACACCTGTTGCAGAGGCACCAGTGACTTAAGTTCGTTGGAGCAGAAGCCATGGAAGTATTTATAGAACAGACAAAGTGAAGCCACATCTCGTCAGTGGGAAAGTGGCTGTAGTCAAGCCGCCAAGTCAGTACCTATCACATTACTGATTCTCCTTTGGAGCCTGTTAAAAACACGGAGATGAACAGCAGGGGCACCTGACCATATATGGCAGCAGTACTCTATGCACGGACAAATGATTGATTTGTATATATGCAGGATGGTTTCAGGTGGGAAAAACATCCTGGCCTGACCCAGTGACCCAACCTTCCTTGCAGTGGATTTAGCTATTGACTCGATGTAGTAGTTCCACTTGACATCAGAAGAGAGGGTAAGGCCAAGGAGGTGCAGAGTATTGCTCTCGGGGAGACTCACTTGATCCATGTTTATGGGAGGCAGGAGAGGTTGCCTGTGATGATTGACAAACAGCAGCTTGGTCTTAGACGCATAGAAATTTACAAGCCACTTCTTACCCCAATTCACTACAGTGTGTAAATCTCACTCAAGATCAGCAGTGAGATTATGTTTGTCTGTCACACTGGGATTCTTTCTGATGCGGGAGTAAATTGTGGTGTCATCTACATAGATGCCTACCTGGCTCTTGATCTCATCTGGGAGGTCATTTATGTAAATAAGGAAGAGCGTTGGGCTTAGGATAGAGCCATGAGAGACACCAGCATTTGTACAGTAGGGTGTAGAGGCATGCCCAATCAGGACGACCTTCATTATGCGGTTATGTAGGAAAGACTGGATCAGATCATGCAATCGTCCGGTAATACCGTAACCCCATATCTTGCATAGAAGGCCAGTGTGCCAAACCCTGTCAAAAGCCTTGGAGAGGGTTCAGAGCAACAGCACGAGCCTCGCTGGACTCCTCAAGGGTCTGGAACATGTACTCCGTAATGGTTGTTTGCATGTCGGCCGTGGATCTGGTAAAGCGGAAGCCATACTGCCTGTTGGATAAGAGTTAAGTGCCATATGTGATACACGCTTGGGCGATCATGTCTCCAAAGAGACATAACTGTCTGGGCAGAAGATTATCCCGCAGTACGTTGCCATTGCTTTCTGCGGTAGACTGGTTGCTGACCAAGGCTATAGAACCCAATCTGTCCTGCTATTTAACCCATAACTGGAAGGAAGAGACGGATTAATACCTTTCCCAAAGGTATTTGCGCGTAAGTGAATACAATGGATTCAACTGGAATTCGAACTCGGCTCCCCGGTTTCTCACTCCAAGCCGATATCCACTGTACCACAATGCACATTCTCATGTCTTTAAATAAACAGTTTGTCAGTATCCTGATGCTTATTTTTATAAATTCATCCCCAAGCAAGGTGATTATGCTACAAAGATGCAAACGGCTACTGAGAGTGAAAGAGAAAGAGAAGGCGTTAGAAGGAACTGAAAACCCAATTCTAAAAAGTAAGCATGGAATAAATCTCTAGTCCTGTTCAAAAGACCGTGGAGAAGCGGGAATTGGATGATAGGTGAACCTATCTACATCTGATATACAACTAATTTGTTGCAGTTAATATCCAGATTGTTAGTTAAATGATAAAATGAAAGAAAATCCTACATTACTCATTTTGACCTTAGCAGGGACTTCTTCAGACTAATAATGGTGTTATGAATAAAATATGTATAAGTAGTGGGGAGAAATACAAAAAACACTAGTTACAGTTTTATAATGATAAACGCTAATGATACAAAGACACTTAGCTTTAAATTTTAATTGTCTTTTTCTTGAACCTGAGTAGAAGTGTTCTTTTCATTCCAATTTTCCATCAAACTTCTTTGTTGCTCACATGTTCTGTCCATGTTATTCTCAACTTTAGTTTTTGCTACAAAAGTTAAATAGCAGATTCAATTTAAATTTAGTCATGTAACTAAATTCTCCCATATCCAGTTTTCTACATTTCTTATTGTTTGTTTTCAACAAAATATTAAACACTATTAGATTGTTTATTTACAAAAATTATTTTATATTTAAATCATTCTAAAAAAACTAATAAAATTGTATTAAAACTAATATAATGTAGTATTTATCATTTACCAATTTATCAATTAGCCAATGATTTGTCAGCAATTCCAATGGAACATCTAATAGTGGCTAATATTTTTGTTGTAAATTCTCAAGATAAATGTATAAATTCACTTTCATGTTTTTTTTAAAATTCTAACAATCACTTTTTAAAGCAATAAACATTGCCAAGGAGTAAAGGTAGTTAAAATAATAGCAGTGTCAAAGAAATAACTGTCCTTTTGACACATTAGTTTTTTTTTTTTGTTTTTTTTTTGGGCACAATATTTTTACTGTAGTACTTTATAGTTTTTTTTCTGGCTCCCTTTTTCCTCTACAAATTTTGTTTATCATTTTACACTATTGACTGATTTGCTGTTAAGATTGTTGATAAATAATAACCAGATTTAATCAATAAGATAAATAATAATAGGATTAAAAAATAAATAGGATTAAATAATAGGATAATAATTGGATTAAATAATAGGATAATAGTTGGATTAAATAATAAATAGGATTAATGATAGGATGATAATAGCATTAAATATTTAGGATTAAATAATAGGATAAATAATAAGATTAAATAATAAATAGGATTAAATAATAGGATAAATAATGATAGAACAATATTAGGATTAGATAATAAATAGGATTAAAGAATAAGATAGATAATAATAGGATTAAAAGGGACAAACTAATCTGACAATCTAATATATCACACTGCAGCACTCTTTTCTTTGTTTCTAATGAAATTTTCTTGTATCTTGATACTTTGCTTGAGTTTTGAAAGGCAATTTTTGCTATTCCAATGTACCTTCTCATTTCTGTCACATTTTCTATCATCAACAATAACACTTCCCAGATAGTTCAATTTTATGAAATATTATTAAACAAATGCAGGGATTTCATATGCATTAAAATAGGGCATCATGAATAGAAAATAAATTGACAAATAAGTAATACTGTTGGAAGAAAAAAATCTTTATTGAAACACAGTAGTCACGGTAGTTGTCCAAATTTACAAAATTTGGATATTTGTTTTTACATGACTGTTTATTTCTTTTGTTGTTTCAATTCAAAACATTATTTTTATTTGAAAAAACAAAAAAAAAATCACTCTCAGCCATTTTTTTTCTTCTAAAAAGTTATAAAATTGTCACAACAATTTGTAAAATGTCTTCACAACACAGCAGTTTACTGAATTATAAAAAAAATGGGACCGAGATGAAGAGAGAGAGAAAAGACAAAGTGTATGAGAAAGAGAAAGAAAGGAAAAGGGAAAGAAAGAATAAAAAAAAGAAAGTACATAAAAAAAATTTTTTTGGGTGGGTGTCGGCAGAGGGTGGGAACTAATGTATAATTGTGGACCTAATTCTGTGATAGGTCGAACTCATCCTCAGCAAATTTAACCAATGAAAAATTGTATCAAAAATAAGAAAAAAAAAACGTTTAAATTTTTGTTTTTTGTTTAGCTTATATGTTCAACCTGGTAGGGTAGTGCAATATTGCAGCTACCAGCAGCTACTGCACTGCATCAACAACAATGACCATGGGCCCCAAAATGAGGCCTTGAAAGATTTCTAAACTGGACGGTGTGACAGATGTGACATAATGAATAAGTGTGGGGGGATTAAACAAGTGAATGAGTGCATAAAAGAGAATAGAAAAAAAAGAAGAAATGAAGAATGAAAGAATGAGTTAAAAAAGAAAGACAAGTATTTCTACTGTTTAACTTTCTTTCATTTGTCAATCTGAGGATTGTTATAAAAATTCAAGACCTCAACAAAGTTTCTGAGACCCACAAAAGGCAAAAACATTTCATATATTATATATATATAAAATAATGCAAACACTAATTTTTTTTCCACTAGTGAAGGTTTTTCTCAAGCATGCTTGTCACTACTTAAGAAAACCTTTAGTGGTGAAAACTATGGTAGGGGAAGGGGTTAGTGTTTGTAATATTTTAATTATTAACTAGCTCTACCCTTTCAATTTTTTGAACTGTGAATTTCAAGATGAACCTAGTCAGTAAAAAACGGTTTTAGTATATATATATATATACGAGAAAAAATCGCAAGATCGCCAAGACCTACCGCGGTTTCGCACAACGGCTCGTCTTGGTTAATCCTTTTTGGTTAGTTTTGTATCGAGCACTTTTCTTTCTTTGTGGTTCGTTCCGTTTGATGTTTTTTTTTCTTTGCTGTGAAGTACTGTATGTATTGTCGGTGCTCCGCAGTTTTCTTTTTTTTTCCCCTCATTGTCCAAAGCTTTATAGCGGTGGACAATAACGGACTTAGATTCTGCCGGTTATTCGTGGTCCTTAAAAATTACTTGTGTAAGATTTTAAGATTTGGATACGTACAGAGTCGATTTTATTATTATTATATATATATATATATATATATGCAAACTTCTTCATATTGATAATGGTTTTTCTTGATGGAATCAAGTTTATATATGAAGATAGTGACAAGGAGAAAAAAATGCCAATTACATTTTATATCAAAATATTAAAGATGTGGAGATACTTAGCCTTTAAATCTAAATTTTGTCATCTGGTCTATCAAATTTTAAATTTACCTGATCTAAATCAGATTTTTGCTGCTTTTTTTTAATCTTTATTGTTTTTAGTTATTTAACATTGTATAAGCAGTTGTTTTGTCACATGGTACCAGATGTAAATTTACTCTACAGGATTCTGAAATCATTGCACTTTCCTATCTTGATAAAATACATTCTCTTTTAATAAAAACTCCATTTTGAGGTCAAAATGATAGCCATACCTATTATGATGAATTATTAATGCATTGTTTTGTTGTTTTGCAAAGATTGTTTTCAACATATTTTTTATCATTTCCACTCCCAAAGAAAGGCAATAAAGCCACTGAGGGATTACTGAATGGGAAAGAATAAGAAAAAAGAAAAACATTATTAAGGTTCAAGAACAATAAAAGAGTAATTAGGAAAACAGTAGCTAATATTGATAGTGCATTTAAATTTTTGAAAATCAAATTTGGCTGGAAAGTATGGAGCTAGAAGAGAGTTTCATAAACAAGAAGTGCAAGAAAAGAAACTGTTAGCATAGAACTTACATTTACATCTCGCCAATTCAACTGTGAATTGATAGGACCTTGCCATCAATGGAACACTGCACTTAAATTCATAAAGTCTATTTACCATATCAGAAAGTTCATCTGAACAATTACGAATAAATTATTTATAGAAAAGGCACAGGAAAGCTACATTACAGCAGTGGGTAAGTAACTGAAGCCAAAACACCAGATCAGGACCAATAATATTATTGATTCTTCTTTACGTTTTATCAAAACTCTCGAAATATAAAGCAAGAGCATGAGACCATATTTGGTAGCAATATTCAAAGCATAGATGAATGTTAGACATATGCTAAATAGATTCTTTGAGAAAAATTGTCTAGCAAGAACTAGGCAGCTTTCTTAACAGCAGACCCAGTAATTAAAACATATTTGAAAAGATGCCTTTCAAAGTATTAAATTTTCACTAATTTTGGAATCTTACACAGTAAATTTACATTTAGGTTTATACAACATATCTCTTTTTCTGACAAAATAACTGTTGATACAAAATTGGATAATTAAAAATAAAAAGCAATAAAAAGATGAATGAAATGAGTTCAACACCAATATACACTGGACATCTAAATTTAAATTTAAAGCTGAGGATCTCTCCCTTTGATATAATTTGTAAGTGTCATTTGAGTATTTTATTTCCTCTAAGCATAACCATGTCAGATATAAGATGAATTCCATTAAGAAAAGCATCATTTGTCTGAAAGAATTCTAGGGTTGGATTGAAACATGTCATTCATAATTTTATTCCCATTTTATCATTGAAGTACCCACTATTTGTTTGAGATATATATATATATATATATATATATATATATATATATATATTCTAAACATATACTGTTAAATATAAGAGACAATGAATGTCTATTATGTTTAATCATGAGCCGTTCTAAACATCTTATTTTGGATTTAATTTCAGTTGAAAATAAAGACAAAAATTCTCCAATATTTGGATAATTTTTTATTAGTTCAGAAGTTGTTTAGACAAATTATGCTTTTCTTAATGGAATCCATCTTATATCTAACATGGTTAGGGTTAGAGGAAATAAAAAATTATCCAAATGTTGGAGAATTTTTGTCTCTATTTTCAACTGAAATTAAAGCCAAAATACAATGTTTAGAACGGCTCATGATTAAACATAATAGACATTCATTGTCTCTTATATTTAACAGTATATGTTTAAAAAATTATTTGCTGCCTCGATATATATATATATATATATATATATATATATATATATAAGGATGTATATAGCAAATCCTTTATAGTTACCAGTATAATTGTTATCAGATTTAACATGCTTAGTTAAAGGTTGGGCTTGAGTTATTATTTCTGCATATTTAAATATTGTAAATTACGTTTCATGTTTCTTTAATGATACTGTGTATTAATTCATAAGAATATGAGTCTCCATAATATATTTTAAGCCTACTGTCAAAAAAATTAAGAACTAATGAAATATACTCAAATATATATATATATATATATATATATATATTAAATATAATTATATAGTTATATATATAATTATATTTAATGTATACATAAGACCATATATATATGCAGATCCTCACTGGGGGTGCTACCCTTTCAGATTTGTACCACATCTAAGCTATGCTTAGTAAATCAGTATATACATAAAAATTTTTATTATAAAAAAATTATTATATAAGTGTTTTGGTACTGCTTATTAGCACCTCATCAGCCTGTCTGATGAGGTGCTAATAAGCAGTACTGAAACACAACAGTCCTTGTGATGCAATCAATTATGTTTTATTATAAACACTTTTAATAAAAATGTTACTATATATATATTGCTCTACTAAGTATCGAGTACTCTTCAAAAAAGTAAACTACTACAAACAGTGAACTGTTAACCCATTTGTTTGTACTACTCCTAATATATGTATATGTGTGTTTGTAGGATGTATAATAGTATCCAAAAACAAAAATGAATATTATAAGACATAGTGTAAAATTTATTAATGATGCATTTTGCCAAGAGCATTTGCTTTCTTTAGCTTCCTCAAATGTGTATATGTTTACAAGTAGTCATAAAAATGGCTACAATGTGTGTGTGTGTGGGTATGGAAATATATGTGTCCATGTATATACACATATATAAAAAAAGAAAAAAATGACTAATATATGTATCTGCATAGATATGTGTGAAAATCTAAATCTAAACTTATTTATAAATGGAACTTTGTGTGTGTGTGTGTGTGTCCATTACCTATAGACTCCGAAATGGCTGAACCGATTTTCTTGAAAATTTACACAGTTGTGCTATAAGCATCTGCAAGTGTTCTTAGCTAGGTTTTGTGTTGAGGTACCCCCGATAAATATTGGAAATCGAAAATTGAAAAAATCGGGTTACAGAAGAAGTGGTCCGATTTTAATCAAATTTGATACACTTATAGATAAAGACATAAGAAACGATATTCAGAAGTTTCAAGGTTGCAGTTTTTACAATAGTGCAGAAAATTTGATATCGATACCAGGAAATCAAAATTTGACTTACATCCATTCATTTTTCTTTCAGTCTACGGTTTCGCTTTAACTGGAAACAACTATTGCTTTTTAGTCTTTTGTGCCAATGTCCAAAGAGTTTGAGCTCCAGGACCATGGATTAGTTTTAAAGCTTTCATTACACCCGAGCAACACCAGTCTATACTGCTAGTATCCAAATAAATAAAAACAAAGTCTAGTTTTGGTAGACTAATTTAAATCCAACACCACCAAATGCCTCTGTTATAGATAAAAGAAACAAGTAGTGGACATGATGACAAACTAAATTTAGCAACAAGGCTCTCTGATTGGGAGGTTTTGAGGAGCCTAGGACCACTTCTAATTGCTGTTGTTAGGGTTCCATCTATGGGCAAATGCTTAAACTGGGTTTCAAAACATTCTGAAAATATAAAAACACTTTAGTATTTGTCTATATTTTTGAGATGAGGTAGTATTTACAGTATTTACATTATTTGGACTATTGTCCTCATCTTTTTTGCCATTTGTATGATGTTTCGGCTGTTGTATGCTCTGGCCTTCTTCAGGTGCTAGGAATTTTGAACTGAACCCTTTATTACAATCACTGGAGTATATCTTCCTCATTCCTTACATTGCTTTTTCTGTGACCAGATGGGCTCTCCTTTAATTGACTGCAAGTCTTGGTGCCAAGCCTGCAGGAATGAGTAGACACAAAGAATGAGGATGATATACCCCAGTGATTGTAATAAAGGGTTCCGTTTGAAATTCCTAGCACCTGAAGAAGGCCAGAGGGTACAATGGCTGGTAGTACAAATGACAACAAAGACAAAGACAATAGTTTGAATAATGTAAATACTCTAAAAATACTTTTTTAGTAAAAATACCAGCAATACATTTTTTGAATAAAAAAAAAATATTGCCAGCAATACATTTTTGAAAGAAATATGTCAATGAAACCTGATCTACAAACTAGTTCTTACAAATACATATTCTCTTTATCCTAAAAATCTTGTTGACATTAAACAATCCATTGAGATTGATATGCCATAAAACAAAATAAACCAAGCAAGCAAAGAGACACTCCCTAGAGTCTGGACATTAGAGGTGACAAGTTAATTTAATTTGATTTATGGTCACTACTTATTCCAAGGCATTTTTCCTACATTACACTTTTGTCTGTCTTTCATTTTAATCTGAGAAAGCCAAAAAGAACAGATGCACTCAGTGAAACTTGTCAGTAGTAAATTTTCCACTTTGTTTCATCTTCATATATATAAAAATATTCATAACAATAATAATTCTGAATCTGGTATGTATAAAATAAATTGCCAGACCTGCCCTTACAATACATTAGGGAAACTTGCAAAACATTGAAAAAAAACATATCTATGAACACAACAGGGAGGTTATACACAACAATATATCAAATGCATTAGATAAACATAGAAATAAATTCCATTACAACTTTGATTTAAAGATTGCCTCACTTATTAAAAGAGAAAGTAACTTGCTTAGAAGGAAAAATTGTCAAGGGTGCTGTTATCAAACCTTATCAAAATATAAATCTATGCCCTAGATTTTTTTCCAATATCTCGATTTCTGAAAGAATTACTATTCAATAAATAAGGTGAATTTTTTGGTATAAGGACTTCTAATACAGATAGAAGCTTACTTTTTTTTAATTTTTATCCTTTACTTCTTTTTCAAAGGGATTTAATTTTTTTTGCAGATTGAAAAAAAAAAATCTTTGAGAGTTTTGGAGATTAACAAAGATAGCAGACCAAGAAGCATGCCCCAGGATTGAACAGAGGTCAGTTATCAAGTTTTTGTTGCTGAAGGGTGCAAACAAGTTGAAATTCATAGGAGAATGTCAACTGTGTATGGTGCCACATGTTTCAACCAAAAAAATGTCTACAAGTGGGCTAAATTGTTTAAAGAAGTACAGAGCAGTGTTGAGGATAAAGATAGGCCTGGGAGGCCTACAGAAAGAAGTGAGGTCACCTGAGGTGATCAAATCAGTCAATGACCTTATTCAGTCTGACAGAAGATGACATTGCAATAACTTTGAGCCTATCTGTTGGGACAGCACACAAAATTGTCCAAGGTTAGCTGCTGGTGGGAGCCAAAGATGCTTACTGCTGAGCACAAACAGAAGAGGGTCAAGTTGTCTCTCCGCCCAAATCTTGCCCCTTCAGACTTTCATCTGCTTGGTCCCTTGAGAAGCATGAAGTTTGAAAGTGATGATGAAGTCAAAAGTGCTGTGAGATTGGCTGAGACATCAGTCCAAAGATTTTTATACTGAGGAAATAGGAAGCTTGTGCACAGATGGGAAAGCTGTGTGACACTGCTGGGAGACTACACTAAAAAAAAAAAAGAAAAAAAAGTAAGCTTCTATCTGTATTAGTTCTTATACCTAAAAAATCACCTTATTTATTGAATGACCCTCATACTTTCCAAAGGCAACAAAAATGATTATAATAATTTTATAAAATTAAAAGAAATCAGTTAAATTTATAACCTCATGTTATTTAAAATATATAACACAAATTAATCCCAAATTAAAATAATTTAATTACTAATTTGCATTTAAAAAAAAAGAACAAAAGTAAATTTCATAAACAACATTTACACACTTTCAGTTATTAAATTGTATCACTTCGCACACTTAATAGCTTACTTGACTTTTTGGTTAACCTGATGAAAATTTATAAGCATTCTTAAATTAAAAAATTTTGTAAAAACCAACAACAGTTTTGCTCTTGTTACAAAATAAAATTCTTGCATTTGCCGCTATAAAGTCTTTTAAAGGATGAAATGCATTGACTAAGATAAGTTTTCTTTTTATCTCTAATCATATTGTTTTTTTACAGATTTATTCTAAATGAAATTTATATATATATATATATATATTAGTTATCTGCATACAAGCCTGTTTCGCTGTATCACAGCTCATCAGTGTGGCTAGACACATCCATTTGCTTCTGGCCGGTATCGAAACTCGACCGATTTGGTGTCAGTCGGAGTCACTACTACCTAAGCCATAGGCGCATGGAATCAGAGAAGGGAAATTTCAACGTGTTGTATAGAAGCAGTGTATACACACGCCAGTCACCGAAAGAACTCAATTCGTTTCTGAAGAGTCACGCATATAGCAGAAGTGGAAACTGTTTTTAAAATTTTCTTCTCCAGAGAGCTCAATCATAATGAGAGCATAATATATATATATATATAATTCAAATGTTTTTTTAATGGAAAACTGTATTTGAAATAGATGTTTCATTTTTATATTAAACAGTGTGCAAAACATCTATCTGCCTGCCCTGCACACTGCAAAGTCTTAATAAAGAAAATGTGTCCAATTGGTCTAAGGTACATATCACACAGTGGTTTCTCCTGTAAAAGAAGATGAAGGTTTGAACCGTAGAGAGCACATTTTTTTATTCAGTATTCTTGAGGGTACGTATGCCATATGTAATACTTCTTCTATTTGCCTTGACCTTTCAAGACATAAGTGATCATGATTTTCCACGTCTCCCTTGTTCTGTCATCTACCTGCTCAGGTCCTCCAATATGTTATCTGCTGCTTTCCCCTGTCTCTTTTTCCCCTCTATCTGGCCTGTTAGTATCAGGTTTTCCAAGCCCTCCTTCCTCATTGCATGTCCCAGGAACTTTAGTTATCTCTTCCTGATGCTCAATATTAATTTCCTTTTTTATCCATATTTTCCAAAACCTCATCATTGCTCACATGCTCGATCCATGATATTCGCAGCATCCTTCTGTAGAACCACATTTCAATTGCTTCAAGTTTTTCCTTCATCTTTGATGAGATTGTCCACCATTCACTGCTATATTTAAAATATTGGTTTAAAAATGAAAATAGGGGATCCATTTCAAATATGGCTATCCATGACAAATAACAGTTTGAATTAATAAAAATGTCAGATTAAAATTAAATCCATTAATCCATATATATATTAGTTAAATAAAGAGGAAAACTAAATTTTTTTGCCTATGTGTTTCATCCTGTAATGGAATTTATCAAGACAAAATGATGAATCATCACTTTACTTCAATAAAGTCCATCACAGGATGAAACGCATATGAAAAAAAAAAAATATAGTTTTCCAATCGTCTTATTTATTTAACCATACTGTTTCTTTCCTCAGATTATAACTAAGTATATTTTGCACACACACACACACACACATATATATATATATATATATATATTTTAATTCAGATACTTCAATCCAAGGGAAAAAAGCAGGAAGGTAAATTCCAAAAAACCAATCCTAATTAATATTAAAAATTTATTTTAATATTAAAAAATGATACAGGAAGAGAGCTCCATGTAATAAAATATTACAGAGCAAATATATATTTCTGAAAGGTTTTTTTCTGTTGCTGAGGTGATGTGTCGTTCCCCGTGGGGATCTTCATATCGAAATGGCCATTCAACATCTTTGAATTAATCCTTTTTTAATATATATATATATATATATATATATATATATATATATATATATAAATTTCCTAAGGTAATAGATTTTTATCACTTTAAATGTTTTTAGTGGTTACTCATATCTGAATAGATCATTTATTTCTTAAACATATTTATTCATTTTCATCTACTGGCCAGAACATGCAAGAAATCAAGATATATGCACTATCTTGTTTCTACATATTTTTCTTTAATAAGATTTCTCAAATATCCAGGCCAGTGAAAATGAATAAATAAACGGTGCATCTACTGAAATATGAGTATCCACTAAAAATAACATTTAAAGTTTATATATATATATATATATATATAGATATATATATATAATGGATAGCCACTCGTATTTGAAGATACCTGTCTATTGGGGCGGCTAAGTAATACCCATTAAAGATGCTGGCACAGGCACATCTGTACTTGTTCAACACCCACAGAGCCCACTTGTGGTTTATACTACAACTCATCTAAGCAGACCTTAGTTACAGTTTAAGGGAGAGAACGCATTATCTAACATGATCAACAGTCTAAACAATGCCAGGACACTCAAACCCTTGGTCAAAATGACTTGAGGCTTCATGCTACCACAGCCATTGATGGCCCCTTAAAGGGAGCCATCTACTTCATTTCACTCACAAGGCTTGGGTCAACCTGTGGTATGCTTTTTAGACACTTTCCAAAAATGCCGCACACTGAGATTGCCTCCTCCAGACTGATAACAACAAGAAATTACCTTCTGGACAAATCCATCATGGTGTGATTCAAACCTAGGCCTCATGGTCAGAAAGCAAACGTTCTAACCACTCGGCCACGCACCCATATATATGTGTGTGGGTGTGTAAATATGAATTAAATGTACATTGCGACATAAAAATTTCTATGTTTCAAGATAGAATCTCTTCATCAGACAATGTTGGATATTGGTTGTGAAAGAAAGTTATATGATTATATTAAGCTCTACAATATTTATTGTATTGAGCACTGTTTATATAAAAAATAAATGCAAGGGGACTCAAAATTATAAAACCTTGGATTTTCTTCACCTGGATTTATATATTTTCTAAACATATAATGTTAAATATAAAAGACAATGAATGTCTATTATGTTTAATCATGAGCCGTTCTAAATGTCGTATTTTGGCTTTAATTTCAGTTGAAAATAAAGACAAAAATTCTCCAACATTTGGATAATTTTTTATTAAGTTGGTTCTAAGCTTTTGGCTCACATGAGCCATCTTCAGAGAGGTTATAAGGATGGTAACACACACACACACACACTTTTTTTAAGATCATCTCCCTTAAAGACATAGGCAATCAAAGCTTTCTACATTTCCTTTTTATTATCTGTAAATTACCTGGACCTTTTGTGGGGAATAATAGTGGAGTGGTTAGCCATTATCTTGATGTTTGTCAAGTGAAGTAGATATCCTGCAAAAAAATTGACCAATATTGACTATGCAGGTGACCTAGCTATCACTGCAGGCATTATTATCAATGATACAGTTCTATATCATCGAGAAAATGCTGCTAGCAATGCTGGTCTCTATGTCACTGCCTCAAGGTAATCAAGAAAATATGTCGAACCTTTTATATACCTCAGAAGCATAAAAAAATTCTACTGAAAAGGATGTGAAAATTTTCAAGCTAAAGCCTGGGTCACCTTAAATGGTCGTAATCTGGAAATCTGATCTACCACACAGGCTTAAATGGAGAGTCTTTAGAACCACTGTAGGTGGTGCTAATATATGGTGCTACTGCTTGGACATTAACTTGAATTTAAACTTAATGGAACCTACACTCAGATGCTGAGAGCTTTACTTAACATCTCTTGGTGATAACATCCAACTAAATCACAACTCTATAGACCCATCCCTGATATTTCTAGAATTTTATGTGGACGCAGAAAGCTCTTTGCAAGATACAGCTGCCAAGTGAAAAAAAGAACTCGATCTGCCCTGAAGACCTAGCCATAGTACAAGACAGATTACTGGGTGACCAATCATGTACATTGACCAACTATGCTATGATGCAAAATGCAGTGACCTTGATGCAGTGATATACTCATGAATGTCAGAGCTGTGAGTCAGTCAGTTAAGTGTCATACATGATACACACTTTGGGCGATCATGTCTCAAAAGAGACATGACTGACCGGTCAGAAGATTATCTCGCAACAGGTTGCCATTGCTTTCTGCAGTAGACTGTTTGCCAGCCAAGGCTATAGAACTCAATCTATTCTATTATTTAATCCATAACTGGAGGGAAGAGATGAATTAATACCTTTCCGAAGGGTATTTGTGCATAAGTGAATACAAGGAATTCAACTGGAATTCGAACTCGGCTTTCCAATTTGTTGTTCCGAGTTGATATCCACTGCACCACAACACATATGTCAGAACTAGCTTGCCAAAATAAAATAATATAAATAGTAATTCTCGTAGAGTAGCTAACAACTAAAACTAGAGACCTAGTCTACTTTACTATTTACCTGATAGCTGGGGGAGAAGAAATTGATACATAACTTTCCCTAGGGCATTAGCATAGAAGTGAGCACAATAGACTAAGCAAAGTTTTGAACCCAACTTGCTGGTTTCACTTTCAATCTTAGTAACTGTTACGCCATCCACTAAGATTATTTATTGTAATGGTTTTATATTTTACAGTTATTTATATTAAAGATTTTTGTCATATAATGTAAAAAAAGTTAAAATTTGATAGAAATTGTTTCATAAATTACATATGAATTTAACAAACATTTATCCTCAACACGCTCTCCATTTGCAATAATTAGCTTTTAAATCAGGAGTTTATTATAGATGTGTGTGTGTTTATTAATGAAAGATTGTCACATACAAATGAATGTTCGTCTTTTTCTGGCCTTCTAGCTGGGATCAAATTGTAGCATCTGTTCTTACTTTCCCTAAAAATAATGAACTCAGCCCTGAAGCATCTATCTCATTGCACTAAAGAGAGAGGGTTGGTAGATACCAACCAACCAATCAATCAATGCCAGAATGACAATGGTTGCCCAAACTAATCAGTGTATGTGTGTGTAATATATATATATATATATATATATATAGTGCAATAGGTAAATTGGTAAACTGTCACCATTTTATATTTCTAATTTCATATATGTGTGTTGTTTTTAATTTTATTGACTGTACAGTATAGTAGTGTTAATTAGGCACCATTTGTGATTAAAGAGGACCATGATGCAATTCACTTTGCCAGAAATCTGGAAATAGCATGCTGTACTGCTTGGCATTTATGCCAGAAGTTCCAGTACAAACATTTCAGAGTGTTTGGGCGTCAATCTGAGGACAGTGCAGTGGATTTGAAAGGAGTTGGATGAGTCTAAAGGTGATTATGAAAGTACTGCAGCTTGGAAAACTGACTGATCATTCTGATAAGAAAAGAAATTCTGAATTTGTCGGTGAGGGCCTCAGACTCAACAGAGGTCTAGATCAAGTTCCTTGATAATGTAGTGCTGTCCTGAGTCAAGAGGGTGGCTGCTGGAAGATTCTATGTCTTGCAACAAGACTCTGCATCATGTCACACGAGCAGGAGAAGCTAGTAATTACTGTTAGACAATTTCTGTAACAACATTATCCCTTACATCTGGCTATTTCACTCCCCAGACTGCATGTCTCTTGATTATTAAGTGTTGGGTGCAGTTGACCAAGAGACCATCAAGATTATTTATAACACCAAAGATGAACTGAAAGCAAGGATTATGGCAGCATTTACCAACTTAAACAAGGAAACTGTCCAGAAGAGTTGCAGAAAATTCTGAAATCATCTGGAGGCTGTGACTGAAGCCAATGGCAATTTTTGAATAAATTTAATCTTTAGTATTTCAATATGTTTTTGTGCAATTTTGATAAATATATCTGCTAAAATGAGATGTCAGTGCTATTTTGATTTTTGCATAATTTACATGATAATTTATCCATTGTATATATAGGCAGCCCACCTTAAACCAACCTTGTGTCATATCATATCCAACTATCATGATTAGGTGGGTATATACCAACAAGGTCAGTTAATAGTCCACAGGATAAAAGAGTCCGAAAAATCAAACAAAAGATTGTGGTATTTCAAACTACTGTTTTAATCTTGATTGATATCAGTCAATTAATTGCTATATGTGATATATGCTGAGGTATCATGTCTTGAAAGAGGCATGACTGACTAGGCAGAAAATTTTCTTGCAGTATATTGCCATTTCTTTCTGTGGTAGATTAGTTGCCAACCAAGGCTATAGAACCCAATCTGTCCTGCTATTCAATCCATAGCAGGAATGAGAAGAGATGGATTAATACCTTTCCCAAGGATATTTGGGCATAAGTGAATGAAATGAATTTGACTGGAATTTGAACTTGGCTCTCTGATTTCTCATCCTGAGGTGATACTCATTACACCACAACAACATGTCAATTAAGTAACCTCTGGCCATCATCAGGTGTCCATTGGTTGTATGATATGGGATATCTTGTTGATGCCAGTTATTGTCAATTCTAGTGCTTCACTATCTGATCCAAGGATTGAAGTCATGGCCACTAGATACACATGCATAAGCAACCTTTGGATCCACTATGTCAAGCTGACAATATGAATCAACAAAAAATATCTTTTACTGCAAGGTAGCACACCTGTAGTAGAATGGTTCAAATTCTAGTCTCATAACTAATAACTGTAAAATCATTCATGACTGATGTCACTAATGATTTTCTGAAATGAAATTTATTACAGCATTAAAAATTGCCACCAATTTAAAATAAAATAGAATAAAATAAATTTTTTGAATTTAAAAAATAATTCTTATGATGATTTTTTTATACTTTAAGTAATACAAATTGAATTAGTGAATATAAAACTGCTCCTCCCTACCGAGCACCCAACATCCATAACCTTGTGTCAGATTAAGTTAAACTTAAATGACCCAATCTTCATTTTCCAGTTTCAATAGAGTCCAAAATTATCTTTGCATCCTTGCGGATGATGAATTATTTCCCACCCTACAACCCCTTTCCCCACAAACAAAATATTCTGAGCCTCTAACTACTCTATCACTATTTTCATGGAAAGTGTTCAGACAAACTACATTCCTTAGTGCCAACAATTTTTACCTTCATGCCATGCACACTTTAGTGAACCACACTCATTCTCTTCATATAACTTTGGTGAGATGTAAATTCCACTCAAGCAGTTTCTTCCCACAAGCCACTATTTTGTGGAACCAACTCCAAAGAGGATACTTCCCCAATCACTAGAATCTTAACCTGCTGAAGTCTAAGGTTAACAGTTATCTACTCCACATAATTCCATAAACTTTGCCTATTACTCTTTAACACTCTACCATGAGTGTCTCTTGGGTAGAGAGAACAATATTGTAAAAAAAAAAAATAAAAAAAAAATTGACATTATTGATAATGTTGCTGAAAGCACTGATTCTTATTTTACCACTGAAGTTAAACAATATTGAGCCTAATCACTATTTAGAAGGAAGACCATTTAAAAACAGTAGGTATGTTTTTTTGTGTGGGCTGAGCAAAGCTTATCAAATAAATTATGACTGATATCGTTCCTTCATTAAAATAACTGAACTATTGTATATTAGGAAGATGCTATGTATTATTTATGGAATTTCATATTTAATCTGGGATATTTTCATTTATACTGAAGGGCATTATTCTATTTTTATTTTATACACAAATAGTTTGATATCATTGATTCAAAGACAATAATATCTGACAAAACAAAATTAAAAAATAAACAAGCAATCAGAAAGTTGAGCTTTTTAATAATAATTTTTTTTTTGTAAAGAACTGAACACTATTTTTTGTTTTCATGAAACAATAAGGCAGTGGTAATATTGTCACATACACAAAAAAAAAAAAAAAAAAAAAAAATGACAATTGGTAGGAAAAATAAAACAAGGTTTTAAAACCCAGAGAATGAGAGATAAAAAAAAACAAACAAAAAAACAAAACAAGAGTGACAGAAAATGTCACTATCCACTGACAGGAAAAAAAAAATTCATAATGTCCCAGAAATGACAACCATAAACATCTTGAGCAGGTGTTTCAAGTCATAACAGAAAAATGCCAGAACATGGGGGGGGTTTGAATATAATTAGAAAAAAAAAAAGAAAAAGCATTAGAAACTACATTTAAGTCAATGAAATAGAAGAAGTAAGATATTAGAAGTTGTTAGACTAAATTTCCTTAGTACAAAAAAATAAAATAAAATAAAAAAAATAATGAAGACAGATCTTACATTTGGCCTTAAAATTTTTCAAACATTTTTTTTACTTGAACGATTTAAATATATTTTCTTTATCGTGGAAAAATTACATTTTTCTGAAAGCTAATAATCTTTCCTTTTGGCAAAGTTTAACATTCATATCTGCAAAAAAAACTGTGTCAAAAGAATGTTTTTTTCCCTTGACACTGCTATTACTGTCAACACTTTTGACACTCAATAATGTTTGTTTTAAGAAGTGATGATCAGAATTTTAATAAAGTATAAAAGTGGATTTATACATTTTCTTTATTCTTGATAATTAACAAATATATTAAACACTATTTAATAAATTGCTTATTTAAAAGAATAGTTTTATATTTACAAGATTATAAAAATATGTAAACAAGTTATAATGAAATATATATTATTTACCATTTTATAAAGAAATAAATATGAAAAAGATCTTTATATTCTTAGATTTATAACAATGTCTGTAAACAAGAAAATTTGAATAAACATTGTTGTAGAGCAGCTGACACCCCTCTAGCACTCTTAATGATGGAATGGTCTGTGGACTAAATAGCTATATAAACATTAATAGCAGTCAGTAATTTGGAGTGTCATTGACGATTATTATTGGACTGTGTTCTCTGCGACTTTAACAACTTAACCTCTGCTCTCTTTCTAATTATTGTTGTTCTGTCTTATCTATGTTTGTTTTGTTTGTACTTGATATCCATTAGCACAGATATTGTGCTGTAGATCTTAAAGCACACATCTGGTATTGTACTGCCACCACGGCAATACAACACACATAATGATGTTTAACTGTAATTATAAATTTTAAAAAATGCATTTTCTGAGCATTTTACATAGTTGTTTTTTTTGTTTTTTTTTTAAATCATTTCACCCCGAGCAAGGCGGAAACGCCACTGATGTGCAGGGGGCTACATAAATGTAAAAAGATTAATTAGAAAAGAGTGAGGAGTACAAACTAGTTAGAAAGGAACAATAGAAAGCTGAGAAAGCAGGTGTGATGACAGATACATAGGTGGAGAGAAAGGGAGGGTCATACAGGGGTGGGGAGAGAGCTAAAGTCCAGTGGTTAGTAGATGAGTATTGACTTTACATTTAAATTTCTGGAGGTTGTAGCCGTCAGGAAAGCAAGAATACGGGAGCGAGTTCCACAGGTGGGAAGTGTGAGAGAAGAAGCTGCAGGAGTAGAATTGTCGTCTGCATTTGGCTAACCTGACTGTGAATGGGTGGGACCCAGATGCCAATCTGGTTGCACGAGTAAACACCTGTTGAGGAGGCATCAGTGACTTAAGTTCGTCTGAGCAGAATTCATGAAAGTATTTATAGAACAGACAAAGGGAGGCCACCTTTCGACGATGGGGAAGTGGCTGCAGTTGAGCCACCAGATCAGTACCTATCACATTACAGACTCTCCTTTGGAGCCTGTCAAGAACACTGAGGAGAACGGCAGGGCCACCTGACCATAAATGGCAGCAGCTTGAGAGCATCTTGTTATATATTTTGATAGTTTTGAGCTGGGATCAAATATGAACTGGAACCTAACAGAATAAGATAAAAAACAAATAGGAAATGTTTATCAATTTAACATATTTCCTTTTTTATTAAAGCTTCAGAGAATGAGAGGTTTTGATCATCTTGTAATTTTGTTAAATAATGTTTTTAATAGAATTATTTCATTTCAAATGTGTTTCTTTCTAAAATGGTAAATAATACATCTTTATTAAAAGTAAATAATAAATATCACATTGTACTTTGTTCACAGTTTTATAATCTTCTAAATAATTATTGCTGAGGGAGTCAGAAGTGTATACAGTAATAGTGGTGTCAAGGGAATAACTGTCCTTTTGCATCATATTTTTGCAGGCATGAAGATTAAACATTGCCTATCTTTGTGTATTCATTTACAGAAATATTTGATCAATTTGATGGTGAGAAAAATGAAAAGCTGAATCCATATAATTTTCCTACATAATTCTTGTTAATAATCTCACCAAATATATTAATGTTAATAATAAAGTAAAGCTGTAGTGATATAAATTTAAAAGTCATTTTATATAAATAAATATCTAAATAAAAATATCATTTTCCAACTGGATTTGAAATAAAAACATTAAGGCAATCATAAATAAATATATAAAATTATAAAAAATTCTTTATACATCATTCAGACTGTTGCCCTCAGTTTTTTTGCCATAGTCATAATGTTTCAGTTATTGAATGTTCCAACCTTCTTTAGTTAAAATACGTCCCCAAAGACACATGGCCCAGTGCATAAAAGCATTGGTTAAGTAATACAAAAAGTGACTTGACCCAAAGAGTTATCACTTCAATATCTGGCCACAGCAGTAAGAAAACAAAGTTACTAAAAGGAATTAACTGATACTAAGCTATCCCCCCCCCAAAAAAAACAATGGCAAACATGGACTAAATAAAGGGTTTAATTCAAAATTGCAATGTATATCAGCTGAAAATGTTTAAAGTGTCAGTCAGTTAAGTGCCATATGTGATACACGCTTGGGCAATCATGTCTCGAAAAAGAATTGACTGACTGGGCAGAAGATTATCCCGCAGTAGGTTGCCATTGCTTTCTGTGGTAGACTGGTTGCCAACCAAGGCTAGAGAACCCAATCTGTCCTGTTATTTCACCCATAACTGGAAAGAAGAGACAGATTAATACCTTTCCCAAGGGTATTTGTGTGTATGTGATTGCAACAAATTCCACTGGAATTCGAACTTGGCTCTCCGATTTCTTGTTCCGAGTCGATATTCACTGCACCACAACGCACATTGAAGTGTACAACAGTCGAAATGTGAATATGGCAATAAAAATGTGAACAACAGTCTGAATTATGTAAATAGTATAAATAGTTACAATATTTTAACTCAGAAATATAGTGAAATAAAAAAATCTTGTTTAGAAAATATTTAATGTAAGTTTTGTTGTTTTTTCTAAGCAGCAACATTTTGGTTATTTATTGATATTAAAAAAGGTTTTTAAATAAAGAAAAATATTTACTGATGTTTTGGAATTTTTTTATGAATAAATAAAAAACAAGTAACAAGGTACATACATAAATAACATGATAATTGACATTTCATCATGTATAACTATAGCATTATAAAACTTAGTCATGTTTTGAATGGATATGGCTCTTTAAATTGGAGAGATGCTTAAGACCTATGGCATAAAGTTAGCAGATATGAAGAACATACATTTTATAATCATTAGATTTATTTTTGTGACTGTTTGCATGTCTTTTCAGCTATATACAAGCATACGGATATACATAACACTATAAAATGAACATATGACATTTACACAACCAATGAAAACAAAACAACATAACATTTAAAAACTTTCACATTATTCCACTTCCAAAAACATTCCTGATGAAGCTAAATAAATAGCAAAACATTAAATTTATGTAAATTTTCTTTCTTGTTGCTTCTTTAATCATTCTGTTTAATTTAATCCAGATCTTCGACTCATCCTCAAGTGTAAAGTCAAGTGCTAACAAGCAGAAGTGTTTATGTCAAATAAGGATTAAATACAAAGATTTTGCTTCTGTTGTTTCTTGTGTGATAACTGCCCAAAATATTTAAACTCTAATCCAATAGTAAAGAACTTTTTAAGATCATTCAAAAAAAAAAAAAAAAAAAAAATATAAAGTCTATGTCTTTTATTCAAATGACTGTTTTTAACCAGAACAAACTGTCTCATTTGAACAATACTTAAACAATTTGGACAGTTGAAGAGTTCTTTCCAAACTGTGCACAAAATCTACAATTCTGTACTGAAAAAGTAACAGCCCAAACATTGCCTATTTTTCAATAACAATTTTTGGTGTATATATGAAATGAATTGTTTGAACATTATTTTTTATCGATGATACTCGTATTTAAGTAGATATTCTGTTTTTCATTAAACAGTATCATATATTTATATATACCGACCTGATTATTTATGATAAATTTTTATTACGAAAATGTGTGTCATTCGGCAGGATTCGAACCTGCGACCCCTATTTACATAGGGGAAGCTACCATTTGATAGGGGTCGCAGGTTCGAATCCTGCCGAATGACACACATTTTCATAATAAAAATTTATCATAAATAATCAGGTCAGTATATATAAATATATGATACTGTTTTATGAAAAACAGAATATCTACTTAAATACGAGTATCGATAAAAAATAATGTTCAAACAATTCATTTCAAATTGTCGGTTGTTTATAACCAAGTTTCGTTGAAATTCATTAATTTCTATAATATATAAGTAAAATATACAGATTGAAATCTGCCAAGATGATAGAATAAGTAAAGAACAAAGTAGGAAAAGCGTCTTAATCTGACTTATTTCACTATATTAAGCTTCTTCAAAGAGCTGTTTAAAAGACAAGAACTTACAAATTTTTAAAAAACAAGGTGACAGTATATTGAAATGTTGATTGAGGCTTGATTCTATTGGTCAGATACATATAATATGTAATAAAACAATTATTTTGCTACAAATTTAAATAGAAATTAATTTTGTTTCATCATTCACACATAATGTTACCGACTTCTAAACACACACATTCATACACTTAACCACTCTAATTTTCTCATATGCATATTTTAAAAAAATCATTTATTGTTTTAATACACTGGACACATGTATTATTATGTACACATACATATATAACAGACAAGCATTTCTATACATACACTTACATTTAAAATAAATGTCTCTTGCTGTATTACACTTGATACATATCTGACCAATAGAATCAAGCCTCAATCAACATTCCAATATACCATCTCTTTTTTTTTTAAATTAAGTTATTGTCATTTAAACAAATCACTTAAGAAGCTTAATAAAGTGAAACATGTTAGATTAAGACACTTTTCCTACTTTGTTCTTTATTCTAAACCTAGATTGCAAAATAACTAATTTCCAAATTAAATTTATATATATATATATATATATAATCTGGGTTCAGTTCAGGTCATTGTTGGAGACTGCTGTCTAACCCGGCATGCTTTAGACTATTCACCCAAAGAGAGCACCGCAGCCCAGCAAGGTTTCAATTATCCTGTTGAAGAATGCACATTCTCTCATTCAGATCTTCTTGAAAGTTATTATCTGCTCATTTTTCATTATCAAAATTGTAAACAAAGCTATTCCTAAGGAATTGAGTTTGAGTTTTGTTTAATGGCAATATCAACTTCTGTGGATTATATAATGCCAAAAAGGTGGAGTTTTAAGGTATTCTTTTTAATGTACAGTTATAGTGAGAAGGTTGAATTAATCAGATTTTTTATATTTTAGAAAACTGAAGATATCTTCTAGTTTTGTATTAAAAAATGTAATGCTGGTAATGATTTTTTCCTTCAAAAATGTATTATGGCAATTTTTTTTTCCTTCAAAAATGCATATTTTTCTATAAAGTCTTTTTTCATGTATATATTTCTATAAAAGTCTATTTTATACTTTCATGTTGTTTTGACCCCGGTTTGTTGGTTAACTATTTGCCTATAGCTGGGACCCTAACAGCTGCTACCACTCTGGGTCAGAGTGAACCTGGGAACAACAGTAATTAAGAGGTGGTTCCATGCTCCTCACAACCTCTAATCAGAAGTCTTGCTGCTGGATGCAGTTTACTGTTGTACGTAGGACCACCTAAGGAATTAATAGCTATTTTAACTGGCATTATTTTCTACTATTGTAAACATTATTTTGTGGGTATCTATTTTTAAGTAGATGCCCTAAACACTGATTCCCTTTGGCTTGAGAAGAATTTTAGTTACATATCTTGATATATATATAAAAAGAAATGGGAATTAAGTCTACCAGTCTGCTCATTAAAGAGGCTTAAAGAAAATGTTCTCTCTCACAGAAACCATCATCTGATCTGTTGGGCTTTATGACAGTGAAATATGCCTGCATACTGTACAGGTTAAATTTAATGACTGTGTATAAGCATGTGTAGCTATCTTTATTTACCATATTTAATGGAATATAACCCCATCTTGAACTCATTTCAGCAGGAAATATCTAAAAGAAAAATTATTGGGTAATCTATTACAAGAATTTTCTTCAGGCTCCTTATTTAGTCCAATAGAAAAGAAGTCTCTTTTCATGAATTTATTAAAAATTTATAAAGTTCTAAGACTGTATGTTTTTGTGTGTGTGTATGTGTGTGTGTGTGTGTGTGTGTGTGTGTGTGTATGTGTATGTACGTGTGAGAGTTTTATATAGCATCAAATACAGTCTATGACAACATGTCAAAAATATCTGAATCTGTTGCTTCAACTAGAGACTGATCATAAATGTAGGAAGAGCTGAAATGGATACTCCAACTAGGGAGTGTAGTCATGAACATACAATTTTACCATTTGTTGTGATTTAAATGATAAGCTCTCAGATATTTTACCAAAAGAAGAGATAAATAAACCTTTTTAGAATATTTTTCTATTTGAACATTGTTATGGGGAAAAACATCTATTCCTCAGATAATGGACTCTCCCTCCTATATTAATAAGAGTTAACAGGAAGTTAACGGGGAAAAAGTTTTTGGGAAGTTCATAGGAGTTCTTTAGAGTTCTATTGGAGTTCAGTAGAACTACTAAGCAGTTGATATTAGTCAGCAGTTAGCCGAATACTAAGGAGTCAGCTTTCAGTGGAAGATTACTAAGTTCTTAACATTTTGTGTGCATTAAGTCGATTAGCAACTTACATGGCATGATTATAACTTTCAGTGCAAAAACTACTCCACAACAAACACTTTCTTAACTCCTGCAGATATTGTATCCTAACTTCCTCACCATGTTCTTATTAAAATAAGTTAGGCCTTGCTGAAAACTGTGAAGCAAGCATTGATCATGACTATTTGTAAACAGCACTTATGTAGCCATCATAGCACCAGGTAAAATTTTCTTATAAAAATATACTTTTCTACTCTGATCTGTCATTGGATCATTGATAGTCTCCTCTTCAAACTTAAATCTTGAAAGATTTAACAGCATTCACTGATAAACCTCACTTTCCAGCCTTGACAGATTTAACAGCATTCACTGATAAACCTCACTTTCCAGCCTTGACAGATTTAACAGCATTCACTGATAAACCTCACTTTCCAGCCTTGACAGATTTAACAGCATTCACTGATAAACCTCAATTTCTGGCCTTCACAGATTTAACAGCTTTACACTTATAAACCTCACTTTCCAGCCCTGACAGAATTCAAAAACATTTGTGCAGCCTTGTGGGATATTGATTACTTTCCACCCTACAACCATTTTTCCACAGACAAAACATTACAAGCCTCTTACTATTGTATAACTATTTTCATAGATGTTCAGACAAGCCACATACACATGGTCAAATCATACTCATTTTGCTAATCATATTCCATTAGTAAAGAGGAAGTTCTAGTCTGCACATTCAAAAGACAGAATAAAGAAAATGTGCTATCCAACAGGGTAGAAACCTGTGTCTTCTTTTGTAAGAGAGACCACCATCTGATCTGGTGGGTTTCATGACAACTTCTTCCTAAGAACCATTACATTATGGAATGGATACCCAATCACTACAATCATAATCTCTTCAAGTCTAAGCACAAAACTGTTATCTATCCTATATATTCTTATACTAGCTTAAAAGCTGCACTCTGTGGTGCAGTGCATATTGACTTGGAACGAGAGGTCAGGGTGCCGGGTTCGAATTACAGTTGAGTTTTATTGCATTCACTTACACATAAATAACCTTGGGAAAGGAATTAATCTGTCTCTTCTCTCCAGTTATGGGTTAAATAATAGGACAGATTGGGTTCTATAGCCTTGGCTGGCAGCCAGTCTACTGCAGAAAGTAATGGCAACCTACTGCGGGATAATCTTCTGCCCAGTCAGTCATGTCTCTTTCGAGACAAGATTACCCAAAGTGTGTATCATGTATGGCCCTTGACTGACTGTAGAGGACAAATTGAGTCTCTGGACCAAATCTAAAGGGACCTCTGGTCAGGCTTAGAAAATAGCACTAATAATTTTTAAGAAATAACTGAATTCTTCTATTCACTTCATGGAACTTTGAAACCTCACTATAGCTCTGATTCAGTCTATCAATCCAAAACAGACAAAAGAGCGATTTGAGTTGAAAATTGAGTTTTTCAAATCACAAACTCCGGATTTCAAAACCTCATGCCATAAAAAAACTAATTCTGATTCCTTGGCATTTTGAAGAAAAAAAATTTGACACTATTTCCATTGTTTGGACTGTTGTCCTCATTTTTACTGCAATGTTTACAACTATTGTAAATGTCGTAAACATGGCAGTAAAGATGAGGCCAGTAGTCTGAACAATGTAAATAGTGTAAATACCACCTGATCTTGGAAGTATAGAAAAATACTGAAATAAAATTGATTTCCTCAATTCACGAAGTATTGGTGATAAATTTTTAAATTCAAAGTTTTTGTGATATTTTAAACCCCGTGTTCTTTCTGATTAAAAAGGTATATGTCTATGTAGAGCAAATGTGGCTTGACACACATATGGACAGACAGAATTTGCCGTTTATTTATTAAATGAAAGATGCATTTCTTACTTCCTCCTTTTATTCCATTACAACAATCTCATTCAGGAATTCTCTAACTCTTTAGTGGCTCTTGGGTCTTGCAATGGGTGAACAAGTAGGAAGAAAAAAATAATGGTCATAGTAATTTTACAAATAGATATGCTTATTGATAAATGTTTTGAAAACATAGTTATACAATGAGTAAAACTATCGTAATAAGTATGGTTTGTGCATAGTAACAGCCACCAGTATGCAATATTACATAAATACAGAATATGTAATAGATGTTATCTCTATCCAGCCATGAAGAAAGATTCTTGTTTTAACATTGATTGCCCAGCAAAGACTGAAATGTTTTGGATACCAAATAAAGAAGAAATCTGGTTATCTTGCAAAAAAAGCAATCTTTGACTGGACCTAAAGAAGCTCAGATAGAAAGATCCCAGAAACTGTCCATGGCAGAACTGATTAAATACAAGGATTTAGGCCAATATCTAATGATCAAAAGATTAGTTTCTCTTCATGACAGACTGAAAGCCTTTTATTTTGATTTGTTGATACATACATCTTGGAGGCTTTTGTCAGCAGATGCTTCTAGATAATAGTACAATTGTAAATTTTATAAGCAACCAAATGTACAAACTTCAGCAAACATTGAATTACAGATTCCCCAGTGCTTTCTTATAGGTTTTTATTTATTTTTTTAATCCTTTCATACCAAGCCTCTAAGATGCAAGAGGTTACTGAGTGTGAAAGAATCCAAGAAAAAATTATTATGGTGGAAAGACAATAAAAGAACAGTAATTAAGACAGAAGATAATGATAAACATTGATCATAATGATAAACATTGATCATAATGATAAACATTGATCATAATGATAAACATTGATCATAATGATAAACATTGATCATAATGATAAACATTGATCTTAAAAAATTTAAATGCAAAGTTAACTGGAAAGTAATAAGCTGGAAAATAATTCCACAAGTGAAAAGTGCAAGAGAAGAAATTGTTAGGATAGAACTCATAGTTAAATGAAGCCATATCAACTGTGAAATAATGAGAACTAGCTACCAATCTTGTACTGCGATTAAATTCATAAAACCGAGGTACCAACAAGGAAAACTCATCAAAACAAGTAACATGAAAATGTTTATAGAAAAGACGCAGGAGAGCTACATTATGATGGTAGAAAGTGACTGAAGCTGAGATGCCAGGTCAGAATCAATAACATTGCAGATACTTTGGATTTTATTAAACCTCTCTAAATACATAGAAGCACCAGACCAGATGTGGTAGCAATATTAAATGCATGCATGAACAGTAGATTTATGAGGGTCATTCAATAAATAAGGTGAATTTTTTGGTATAAGGACTTTTAATACAGATAGAAGCTTACTTTTGTTTTAATTATTTTACTTTACTTTTTCAAAAGGATTTTTTTTTTTTGCAGATTGAAAAAAAACTGAGAGTTTTGGAGATTAACAAAGATTGCAACCAAGAAGCATGCTATAGGATTGAACAGAGGTCAGTTATCAAGTTTTTGGTTGCTGAAGAGTGCAGACTAATTGAAATTCATAGGAGAATGTCACACATGTTTCAACCGAAAAATATCTGCAAGTGGGCTAAATTGTTTAAAGAAGTTTGAAAGTGATGAAGTCAAAAGTGCTGTGAGCAATTGGCTGAGACATCAGTTCAAAGATTTTTATGCTGAGGGAATATGGAAGCTTGTGCATAAATGGGAAAAGGGAAAAGTGTGTGACACTGCTTGGAGACTACGTTGAAAAATAAAAACAAAAAAAAAAATAAGCTTCTATCTGTATTAGAAAAATTCACCTTATTTATTGAATGACCCTCGTATAAATGTGTAAAGATGTATGGCAAGAAAAAATTGTCTAGTATGACACAGTGGACCAACTTAAAGCATATCTATATAAATTTGATGATTTAAAGAAACAATCCCTAAGCACTGATTCTCCTTGGCTTGCATTCTCATCCTAATTAGGATAAAAGGCATCGATCTTAATAACTCAGGAAGTAATGAGAACAATCTCTCATTTCAAAATTTCAGTTACATATCTTGACTTATATAAAGACAAGTTAGATCTAAAAATTTTCAAAACAAGTACTTATAAATGTCTGGACAATTTAAAATCCTCTATGAATTCTAAATGTAATACTTTTAGCACAAGCATTTTGCTTTTATTGAGGTGTGTCGACCAAAAATAGAATGATAAGGATTCTCAATAGTCTAATTATAGTATTAGCCATAGCAGTGTGTGGAGGACAAAATGAAGATAAAGTGAGAATTTCAAAAAGTGGTTTTTATACAATTAACATCATTTGGCACTTAACAGGTAAGGTAGCAAAAACATTAATATCCTTTGGCACTGAATGTGTTAAAAAAATTGTGGAATAATTAAAAGTTATGTCAAACACTGTTACAATGATAGATGACCTGACCCGTTAGACTTTTCATGAAGTTCATAACAAGGGTTATGACAGGTAGTTATTTTATTTGCTTTTTTTTTCTTTAATGATACTTGCAAAGTTGGAATACAGGCTTTTTGCATTTTCATATTAACAAAAAGAGATAAAAAACTGAAGATCAACGTTATAAACAAGCTATCCTTAAAGACAAAAAATCTACAGTCAAGAAAGAAATGAAATGTCATGACTAGCATTCCTCTTGTTTTACAAGAGGTCCAAGTGGCTGGCAAATTCCAATCTTCAGTATAAAGGGGTTATAGTAGTTGCATTTATATATGCATCCATCTTGTTTTACAAGTTAGTTCCTAATTAAATGGAGCATAATTTGCATATTATGATTATGCAATTATTGAATAAATAAATAAGTATAAAATAAATAAAAAAACTTTAGAAAATATTTTTTCTTATTCCCAATCTGGTCTTTTATGATTTTTATAAATAAACAGTTGTTTTGTTAATGGCCTTTATAAGCAAATTGCTTAATTATTCAAATAAAGCAATTTTTTTATCCTGAAAGTGATAACCACATTAACATCTTGATCACATCTTAAGAGTAAAAGGAAATAAATAATGCCGACATCTTTAAAAATATATTTTAAAAATAGGTTATAACATGTGGTACATAAAATAAAACATCAACTTAAACTGCTTTTTGACTAAATACTTATACATGCATTCCTCTTGTTTAACAAGATGTCCAAAAAAATACACAAGCTGGCAAATTCATCTCTCAATATAAGGTGTATAATTTGCATTCATAAATGCATATCTACAATTTGTACAGAATCCATTAGTTCAAGATGAATTGGTTACTGGCTTTAAATTGATTAGACGCAAAGAGTAGAGTGGGAAAGAAGAAAAAAGTAGATTGTTAAGACAAAGAGATGCTGTCAAAGAAAAAATGTCAAAGGACAAAGGTAATGTTTTGCTTAATAGCCACAGACACAGTAAAAAAAATATGGTGTATATTTATTTATGCGAGTATATCAGGTGAATTTCAGAAAAGGGTTGGCAAAGGTAGATTGACAGTGAAAGATGTAAATAATCTCATCAAAACCAAGTCTCTCCACCACTATTCATAGGGAAGCTAAGAATAGAGCAATGTAGTTTAAGCTACTACTTGTAAAATCTATAATACCTTATACATATAAACTTAAAGAATTAAAAAAAAAAAAAAAAAAAAAAAATAACGCTTAAATCATTCTTCTCATTACTTAATAAAACAAGACGTGATTGGTATTTTTAATGTTTTGACTGCTAGTTACTTTATATGAATAAATATCTGTCCATAGCAATAGACTCACCCATCAAGTAATATTTAAAATTTGGTTTTACTATGGAGTAATAAAATCCAGTATCAGGGGAAGAAAGCATACTCCACACCACTCAAAAAAGCATGCATTTTGTTGCCATCACAATGGGTTATATTTATATATTGAGTAAAGGCCAGTATGATATGATAAGCACCTGAAGATTGCTGAAATGCATGAAAGTTGTGCATAAAACATAGGATATATATATGTGGTGTAGATATAGAAGAATCCAAAGGAATATCCTGTACATAAAGTGGTAGGATAACTCTCTAGGAGAGCTCTAAATATATATGTATATAAATATATATAGAGCAAATATATGCAAAAATTAAGACAGACACATTATCCCATGGTTAAGCGGAAGTATAGGCCTATTTCAGGCAAACCACAGTCAGCTTCAGTCTTTATTGTACAGAAGCATTCATGTCAAATCTTCCATACAATAAAGATGGAAGCTGACAATGGTTCGCCTAAAATAGGCCTATACTTCTGCTTAACCATGGAATAATGTGTCTGTCTTATATAACTATTTCATTTGGAAATGAGTTTTTATATATATATATTTTACTATTATATTACTTTATCATTATTTTTAGTAGATACCCATATTTGTGTAAACACTACAAACAGTATATTTATTTTCATATAGTGGCCTGAATATTTGAGAAATCTTGTTCAAGAAAAATATGAGCTCTCCAGCAGGATCCTAAGCAGTTCTCTCTTGTGTAGATAGAAACTGTTGTTAGATATGATGTGCCATAACCATCTGTTCAGACCTTGCTTAGTTGGCAAAGCTTCTTCATAGACTAGTTGGTTAAGGCATGTTAGATCTGATGATGGTTTTTTTATCTGCACAGTGGGGAACTGGTTTGAATCCTGCAAAGAACTCGTATTTTTCTTTAAGATTTCTTAAATATTCAGGCTGGTAGATGAAAATAAGTAAACTGTTTAATAAATAAATTTAGTGTCGACTCAAACACGAGTAGACACCAAAAATAATGTTTAAAGTGATAAAAATATATATCTATAGCTGCATCTGCTGCTAAGAAGTTCAGGTTTATGTATTGGGCCAGAAAATTTTTCTCGTCAGAATCCTTCTTGCACATTTATAAATCTACTATTCATCTGTACATTGAATACTGTTGCCATATCTAGTTGGGTGCTCCTGCTGTTTATCTTGAGGTTCTCGCCAAAATCCAAGAAGTATCTGCAATGTAATCGGTCCTGATTTGGCATCTTGACTGCAGTCACTTTCTCACGGACTTGATGTGGCTTCTCTCTGTCTTTTCTAAAAATATTTTTGTAGCATCTGCTCTGGATCTTTTTTCCCCTGGTGCCTTGATAACATGAATTTACATGTGCTACTAGATTGGCACTTTTCTTGCACTTCCCACCTGTGGAACTCCCTTCTGTATATTTGCTTCCCTGATAGCTACAATCTCCAAAAATTTAAATGCAAATGCCATCTTTTGTCTTCTTGAATCCCATTCATCTTATCCTTTCTTCAATACATCCTGTATCAAATCTTTTCTCCCATAGTAATACTCCCATCTTGCTTGGGGTGAAATGTTTAAAAAAAAAAAAAAAAAAAAAAAAAAAATTACATATATATATATATATATATATATATATATATACATACACACTCTCAAACACTCCGATTGAGCACTATGAAGGAATGGTAGACTTTATAAGAAACAGTAGCTACTCACACATTTACACATTCATTCAGTAATCAATTTGAACATTCTTGGCTACTGGAATGTGTTTACATTTGAATATGCTAAAGTCCACCTTCCTCTACCAAGCGTCCATAGTGCTAACTGATGTCAATTTAATTGGGTTTTCAATCTTAGCCAGAAGCAATCAGATGTCTAACCATACTGATGAGCTGTGATACAGCGAAACATATGTCTGCAGAAGACTATATATATTTTAAAATGAATGCAAATATAGTACTATTTTTTAAATTGTAAAAAAAAAATTCATAGAATTAAAAGTATATCTGAATTTTTCTTTTCATAAAGTGCAGAATAAAATGCAAAGATAGCAGGTTGAATTGTCTAGCCACACAAACAGATTTAAGTTACAGTGCATTAGAACTGAATATATCCAGGTAGCATATGACAGTTGCACAATTACTGAGAACCAGCAAAACATTCTGCTAAGCTAGACAAGATCAAATTAATGTATGCTTTTCAAAACTTGATAGCTTCAAAGAAAATTCAACAATGTTTAACTTTTGGTCCCAAAAAAAAACAAAAAAAAAAAAAAAAAAAACTATGTCTCTGAAGGACTGTTATTCCCTTAGCTGCAGATAACTTGACTTTCTTAGTAATGTCTATTATTTTTAAAAAGCAATGATTAGAATCTCAATAAGACCCAAACTTATGAAAGTGGATCTATACATTTATTTTTTCTTGAAAATTAACAAGATATTAAACACTATTTCCTTTTTAGGTTACTTATTTACAAGAATAATTTTATATTTGCATATGTGAAAAATGCAAATGAAAGAAATTCCTGGAAAATACATTTTTATAATTACGTTTACTCATTTTTGTGTGATTATTTTCATTTTTTTCTTCACGGGTTATTTTATAAATAAACTTTATTTTTTTCATATTCATTTCTTTACAAAATGATAAATAATAAATATTTCATCAAAGTTGGTTCATATATTTATAAAAATATAATAATATTATTAATTAATAATTTGTAATTATTTACAAAAATAATGTTATATTTACAAGAGTATGAAATATGTGAACCAACTATAATGAAATATTATTTACCATTTTATGAAGAAATAAATAGGAAAAGAAATTTTTTTATTCATAAATTTAAAAAAATGTCTGAACAAGAAAATTTAAATAAACAGATAAGTAACTGTAATTATGAACACAACTACAATTTCCAGATGTATCTTGCATTTGTGGTCAACATATAATTTTTTTTTTTTTTTTTTAAATCGTGTCACCCCAAGCAAGGCATTCCACTGCCACTAGAGTGCTGGGGGTTACATAGAGTGATTGGGTATGGGAAATGTCAGAAGGAGGGTGGTAGACGACTTAGGATGTACACAGGGAGAGAGTTGGAGAGAGTGAGTGTGAGTTAGTGTGTTAGGAGGTGTCTATTGACCTTACATTTAAACTCCTGGAGGTTGTAGCCGTCAGGGAAGCAAGCATGCAGTAGGGAATTCCACAGGTGGGAAGTGCGAGGAAAGAAGTTGTTGGAGTAGAAATTGCGGTTACATTTCATCGGTTTCACTGTAAAAGGGTGGGACATAGTTGCTAATTTAGTATCTCGTGCAAATTCACATTTAAGGAGCACCAGTGATTTAAGTTCGTCAGAGCAGAAACCATGAAAGTATTTATAGAAGAGGCACAGGGAAGCCACATCACGCCAGTGAGAGACATACTACAGGCGGTCAGCCAAGTCGGTATCAATCACATTACAGATTCTTCGCTGTATTTTGTCAAGAGCCCCCAGGAGAATAGAAGGGGCACCCGACCAGATGTGGCAGCAGTACTCAATACACGGGTGGATGGTGGATTTATATAATTGCAGGATAGATTCAGGCGGAAAGAATTTCCGGGCCCTGCACAGAGAGCCGACTTAGCAATGGATTCAATGTAGTCATTCCACTGGAGGTCCACTGAGAGTGTCAGGCCAAGTAGGCGTAGTGATTTACTCTCTGGGAGGCAAGCCTGTTCCATGCTAATGGGAGGGAGGTGCGGTTGTCTGTGGTGGTTAATTGACAACAGCTTCGTTTTGGAAGTTTCGTATTTTTGTAATTAAGCAATCTAATAAATAGTGTTTACATAATCTGTTTTCAATCCTTAAAAATAAAGAAAATAAATCCACTTTCATATGTTTTTGTTTTATTAAAATTTGCTTTTTAAAAACAAACCTTACCAAGGGAGTCAAAAGTGTATACAGTAATAGTGATGTCAAGAGAACGACCATGGTTTTAACACACCGTATTTTTGTGGGCATGAAGATTAAACATTGTCTTCTCTAGAGAATTTTCAGCAAAGAAAATTTGTTAGTTGCTTGGAGAAACCTTGTTGGTTATAATTAATTCATTCAAATTCATTATACTGGCAGAACAGTTGAGTTCATTTTGATAAGCAGATTTGACAAGATTGTGCTGTAACTGCCTCATTCAACTTAGCAAATTTCAATAGGCAGCAGCAAAGTTCAAATCACAGCAAAGGCAGTTGGTATTCATTACAATAGTAGTAACTTAAAACTATATTTTTTTTATAATCGTTTCACCCCAAGCAAGGCAGGGCTACCCTATGTGCAGAGAGTTACAGTGAGTACAGGGGATGTCAAAAAAAAGGATGAGAGGTGGATTGGTTTTATGGAGGTAGAAGATGAAGAGGCTCATCCCTTGTTCCCTGTTTAGGATGTGGGTTCTGGCTTTCTCTTTTCTAATCTTTTCACTCTTATGTAGCACCCTACGCATCAGTGGCATTACTGCCTTGCTCGGGGTGATATGATAAAAAAAAAAAAAGGTAATTGATATTGCATTTAAACTTTTGGAGATTGTAGCTATCAGGAAAGCAAGTATATTGAAGAGAGTTCCACAAGGTGGGAAGTGCAAGAAAAGAAACTGTGCAGAAGTGGTAGTTACATTTGATGGTAAAAGGGTGGGGCCTTGATGCTAATCTAGTCAGTCAGTTAAGTGCCATATGTGAAACACACTCGGGTGATCATGTCTCAAAAGAGACATGACTGACTGGGCAGAAGATTATCCTGCAGTAGGTTGCCATTGCTTTCTGCAATAGATTGGTTGCTAGCCAAGGCTATAGAACCCAATCTGTCCTGTTATTTAACCCATAACTGGAAGGAAGAGATGGATTAATACCTTTCCCAAGGGTATTTGCGCATAAGTGAATGCAATGAATTCAACTGGAATTTGAACTCGGCTCCCCCAATTTCTCGTTCCGATCCGATATCCACTGCACCACAATGCACATCCGCTAATCTAGTAGTACAAATAGATTTAGGTGTTGGGGCACTAGGAAAAGAATCTAGTCAGAGAGGAAAAAAAAATATGGTAATTGAGATTGCATTTAAACTTTTGGAGATTGTAGCTATCGGGAAAGCAAGTATATTGAAGAGAGTTTCCACAGGCAGGAAGTGCAAGAAAAGAAACTGTGCAGAAGTGGTAGTTACATTTGACTGTTTTGATGGTAAAAGGGTGGGGCCTTGATGCTAATCTAGTAGCACAAATAAATTTAGGTGTTGGGGCACCAGGAAAAGAATCTCATGAGAGAAAAAAAAAAAAAAAAGACACCATGAAAATATTTGTAGAAAAGATAAAAGGAAGCCACATCCTGTTAATGAGAAAGTGACTGAAGTCGAGCAAACCATAAAACATCAACAGAAATCAATACTATTGCTTGCTTGTTAATCAAATATCAATCATCTTAAAGTATATTATGAGAGTGTTCTTTAATTATTTCTAATTACTTTAGGGACATAAGTTTTGGAAGACTAAGTTGGCCAGCTTTCAAGGGAAGGTTGTTTTGATTATTTTTATAAACACACAACAGGAGACACTGGCATACAGTTCTTTAGTTTTGAGATAAAAAACTGTTTTTTTGCATGTATGTAAATATGTAACAAAGATTTGCTTGTTTCATAAACGGATTGTCAGTAATTGGATTGCCACAGCAGTAATAATAAAGACATGCAAAATGAGATGCTGAGAGATTGAGGGGGCAAGAACAGCAATTTTAGTGATGGAAAAAAAAAAATTAGAGAATTTTTGTAGAATTTAAACAACTTCAGGAGAAAATCTACAAATTCTGAAAATTCTAATTACCAGAAAATGACCAACTATCCTACCATGATTGTCAACAAGTTTTTCTAGCAGACAGTATAGTATAGGAAGTTCACTGTTGATGCTTACTATCGTAGCCCTGTACCAGACTAATAAATGGATAAACAATTAGAAAAGTTCTAAGAGAACATGGTTGATTTGCTTTCTATGGCTTATCAACCTTATTTAAAGCTAGAAAATAGTTATAGATCGTAAGAATTTATGGCAGAGATAATGATTTAATGAAATATGTTTTATTAATTACCCTATAGTTGGGGGGAGAAGAGATGGATTCATATGTTTCCCAAAGCATATTTGTAGATAATTGAATATAACAAATCCAACTGAATCTTAGCTCTCTGATTAAACATTTGAAGCTATTATTCATTATTCCACTCAAGCTTACAGCACATTGTATTCCCAAGCAGTTACCTATTAACTGACTAGGCTTGATGTTGCCTAAACTGGGTGATCATAAGGGAACTGGTGTTTCAACGCTATACAGCCATAAGCCTATGAGAGAACAAAAATAATCAATAGTGAAAAAAAAATCTATATTCCTTTGAACATATCATCATTGCTTTAAACTTTGCAATAAATTGTTGATCGGACATTGTGATTTAGGGCCCTTTCTCTATAACAGTACAAAACTAGATTCAGTGGGGTTTAAAAAGGATAAAGGAAACCCAAATTATGTAAGTAACAAGGCTTCTACTGTATATTTTATTGGTTCAAGTTAGATACAAAGAACCAACTGTTGATCCAGAGGAAGGCTGTACACCTTATTTGTGTAAAGCACAATTAAATATCTAGAGAAAGAAATTTTGCAGTTGTTTCAATTAATTTGCACGTATATATAAGAGAGAGAGAGAGAGAGAGAGAAACTACACACATTTTATTACCACTGAAAGTTTTTATTCAAGTATACTTTAATTATAATATATACTTGTAAATGTACTTATAGGTGTTTACCAAGCTAGTCAATGAAAAATCAAAATCATTACATGAATAAGCATTCATGAAACTTGCCTGTTAAACACTATGTCTAGATAAAGACACCCCATTTGAGTATTGTTACAGAGTTCTTCAAATATTGCAAACACTTTGTAGTGAGTTGATACCTCATGTAATTTACAAACATGACTTTGTACCAATGTTGGCAGGGTTCTGCAGATATTCATGGTACCTCCATCCGCACTTCAAATAAAACCATGTTTTTTTTCATGTTTATACAGAAAATGCTCACTTTTGCACAATTGCCCCATTAGGTAGGGTATAAATTTGTCTATTCCTAAACAATTAACTGCTAAACAGCAGAGTAGACAGTGCACCCTAGCCTTGAGTAGCAACCATTCTAAGAGAAGAAAAACAGAATTCCAAACCATGGGGATGGTAATAGGAAACCAGTCCACTATCTTTTTCAAAGGTTTGCTTTTGTACTAAGGGGACGTAGCATTGGAAAGAAAACACTAAAAGCAAAAAGGTCAAAATGTAAGCCAAGGGAGAAAAGCCTCTGAAATTTTGAATTAAAATTAAAATCTTTAGCTTTGAGAAAGAATTGTAGTTCTTGTGATAGAACTGGTTCATAATTATCACCAATCAATTGCTGTCTGTTTATTTTTTTTTTAGGGTTGAGTGGGGGTTATAGTCCTGTTTGGGAAAAAAGGTGTCAAAATTGGCAAACACAGAAACAGCCATTTAATTTTTCTTTTTTTACTGATGGTCTTTGTAAAATTGCTACCCTATGGCAGAAAGTGACGTCGGGTGTCTTAAGGGGATTGCACTCCGAGGCATCAGTATCCTAGACTGGTTGCCAAACCAAGGCTAAAGTGCCCCTTCCCCCAGTCTACTCTGTTAGTTAACCATAGTTGCATGAGGGAGAGATTCATAAGGCTGATTGAGCAAAGTTAAATGTTTTTGCTGGAGTTTAAAATCTGAAGACCAATATAATTTTTTTGTAGCATTTGAGTGAGTGAGTGAGTGTGTGTGACTGTATATGCTTTTGTTCAAAGAATCTGAATATGTTTTTTTTTTTTATTTCATACAAGATTGGAACGTCATGAATCATCCAATTAGCCTCAATAAATACTAAGTGCAAGTAACAAAAATAGAAACTTATGTTAATTGATTATCATAAAGTAAGCAAATATTACAAGTAAACCTCTTTAGAGAAACTGAATCAACTAGAAGAAAGGAAAACATATTAAAGATAATCTTATAAATAAGATAAAAAGATCAGTGAAATAGATTTGATGAAAGATTTCTCAATTATTATGGATTTAATATTAAAAACATCTATAGTAAAAAATTATAAACAGGCCAAATGTTATGATCAGCTAATTAGTTTATATTATAACAAGTGTAGATAGATTTGCTTATTGTCTGGTTTGCACCACTCCCAACTCTTGTATAGGAGTAGAGTTTTCCAGTTCAGGAGTGGATTTTGGGTTCCTTCTAAATTCTTTTCAATCTCTTTCACTCCCAGTGGCTTCTTACATCTTAGTGGCATTATCACGTTGCTACGAGTGAATCTAAAAAAAAAAATCAAAAATTTTTTGTCAGTCCTTTATTCTATTGACACATCTAAAGACTATTTATGATACCACTTGATTGTTACATATTGAGGTGTATCAAAAGTATTGAATTGCATTTCAAAAAACCTTTACCCCCAAAGCTATGCACAACTTGAGAGAGTCCAAAAGCATCTTTGTCCTAGTAGATGACGAATTATTTTCTACTCTGCAACCACTTACCTGCAGATGAGACATTGCAATCCTCTATTTCCATGGAGAATGTTCATATGAACTATACTCCTTACTCGCTAGTCCTAACCTTCAAGGCCTACCATGCCACACACAAACCCTACTCATTCTCTTCATATTCCCCTGTGAGATCTAAGTCCCACTCAAGCAGCTTCTTCCCACAAACAACTGCCTTGTAGAATCAGACTCCCAAGAAGGTACTTGATCACTACAATCTTAACCTGTTCTAGCCTAGGGCTAACTGTTATCTTCCCCACATATTCATATAAGTCGTGTCTCTTACTTTAACTCTACTCTGAGTTCCCTGCCCCTACCAGGACTTGTACACCACTGTAAAAAAAAAAAAAAAAAAAAAATTAAATCCACTAAATTATTCATATTATATCCTAGTGGTACCTGTTAAAATTTTAGTTTCTCTATTTGAATTTTCTGATGAATTCTAATTCTTAATTACTCCAAAGAAGTTGCTTTCCTGATCACCACAATATTAATCCGTTCAAGTCTAGGGTTAACTTATCGTTCACATATATACATATAAGCTGTGCCTCTTACCACCTAACCTTTCTTTGAGTGCCCCCCCCCCACCGAGACTTGTACGGGGGTGGGGGTGAACACCACTAAAATATATATGCATATAATCTAAGGAATGTCTCTGAATCCACTATGTTTTTCATATTATATCTTAGTGGTAACTGTTAAAATTTTAATTTCTCTATTTGAATTTTCTGATGAATTGTAATTCTCAGTTAACTAATTGAATAAGCTCCTTTCAAGTTTCATGACTACAAAATACCTATACAGCATTGTTTACAAAATATTGCAATAACAATTGTAAAAATGAATGCAGATCATTATTTAAAGAAATAAGAAGGTACAAATGTAAAAACTAAGAATTGACAATTTTCTATCTCAGTGAAGCAAATCTTAAATACATGACTTAAGTTTTTTCTTTTTCTCCACTGCTTCTATACCAATAATTTGTGAAACAGGTGCTAGGTATGCTATTACAAGGTGCAATGTACCTGTAAGGCATCAAGGAACAAACAATTATATTGTAACTACATGCTGAGAATTCTTTGAACTGAGCATGCAAGTAATGAGGAAGTTTTAGAGATAAACAGAAAGAAAAAGGACACTACTACTTATAATCAGGAGACAACTAAAATTTTTATAGCACATCATGAGGAAAGAGAGCTTGGAGAATATGACAACCACAAGATACTGAAGGCAAGAAAAACAGATGAAAGCAGCTAATGAGCTAGATTAATGACTTTGTGCAAATGTTTGACAGAAAGGATTAAGTGGGATAGCAAAAAGACAAATCATATTAAGAGCTACAAAGAACAGAAAGTTGTGGAGAGACCCGATTATCCATAGAAGATGACGACTTGTCTCTGTATAAAACCTAAAAGTGGACAACCAACAGTTGATGATTATAGTGCTTTAAAACAATGTAAAATAGAATCTGACCTTCAGGGCTTGGAAACTTTAAAAGCTAGGATCACTAAAAGATCTATAGAGATTAATAAATTAGCTTAAAAAAGAAAAAAAAAAAGAAAAAAAAAGTGATTCCTATGATTGTAGGTTATTTAAAGCCAGAAAATATTTTTTAGATTGTAAAAAAAATTTTTTTTTTGTGATAATGATTTAGTGATAAAAATTCTTATTATCAGTCCATAGCTGGCGGGGAGTGGGAGAAAAGGTGGATTTAGATCTTTCCCCAGTGTATTTGCATGTAAGTTAAAATGAATCCAACAGGAATTGAAACTCAGATCTCCGCTCAACAACTCAAAGCTGATCACATGCACATCCAAGTTTACAGCACCTGGTATTTCCTAGTGGTCACCCATTTAGAGTACTAACCAGGTTTGATATTGCTTAACTTTGTGATCATAGAGGAACTGGTGTTTCAAAAATATTTTTGATACGCCATTATTATGAAAAGATGAATGGAAAAGTTTTAATGAAAGGTCTATGAACATCAGTCAGTCAGGATGTGCGTTGTTGTGCAGTGGATATCGGCTCTGAACGACAAATCGGGGAGCAGAGTTCGAATTCCAGTTGACTTCCTTGCATTCACTTATGCACAAATACCCTTGGGAAAGGTATTAATCCGTCTCTTGCCTCCAGTTATGAGTCAAATAATAGGACAGATTGGGTTCTATAGCCTTGGCTGGCAACCAGTCTACCGCAGAAAGCAATGGCAACCTACTGTGGGATAATCTTTTGCCCAGTCAGTCATGTCTCTTTAGAGACATGATCGCCCAATGACTGACTGACTATGAACAACAATTCAAAATTTTTCATCTTTGTATGCATTGAATACATAAAGTGAAAGTCAAGTTAATTGAAAACAGAAAGCCGTTTCTTTTATAGAAAAAAGTTTCAAGAGAATTCTCTGGGATATTTTCTTTTTTAAATGGAACAAAAAGAAATAAAATTAAAATTAGCAGAAATAAAAAGATTTTAGAAAAAAAAGTATTTGAAGCAAACAGGATATTTCAATAAAATAAAAAATATATGCAAACAAACAAACAGAAAAAAAGCAAAGAAAAAAAATAGTTGTTTGTATTTTCAAATATTTATTTAACAGTGGCAACATGCCAACAGCTAAAGTTTTTTTATTTTTTCTTGTGATGTATCCAACACAAATGTACTTGCCATATTCATACATGTATTTTTTTTTTATTTCTTTTCCTTTGTTTTTTTATACGACACAGCAGGTAGAATGATCATGTAACTACAATTTTACTTCATCAGTTAATAGCAATAAATGAATAAAAAATAATTTCCCGTAAATTTAAAACAAATCATTTAAAATAAAATAAACAGTATCAGCATGCATTTTGCATTTTCCAATGTTTGGCTTAACCATAGGTGAGAATGAAGAATCAGCATGTTTCACCTGAAGCAAGTTCAAACAGATGAGAATTCTACTTTGAAACCCTGAAAACAAATTTAACAAGAGAACTTCATTCTAATCAAAATTATAATTTCATTCAACACCATTTCATAATCATATTGCAGTGCAAGTTTTGTTAAATGCAAACATTTATCATGCACATATATTTGAATTATTGTAATAAGTACTACACATTTGTTCCAAGAAAAAAAAAATGTACGATGATTAAATGATTTAAACCGTACTGAGTATATTCAATGTTAATTTTCTTTTCTAATCATTTCACCCCAAGCAAGGCAGGACCACCACTGGTGTGCAAGGGGTTACAGTGAAAGAAAAAACAAGGTACAGGGGATGTCGAAGAAAGGATAAGAGAAACATGGGAACCAAGGAGATAGATGACAATTTATGTTGCATTTAAACTTTTGAAGATTGTAGCTATCAGGGAATCAAGCAAACAGAAAGGAGTTCCACAAATGGGAAGTGCAAGAAAAGAAACTGTTAGAGTAGAAGAGATGGTTATATTTAACTATTTTGACAGTAAAAGGCTGGGACCTTGATGATTAAAAAGAAGAGATAAAGGAATCATGCTATTTAGGGACGATAAATCGGACTCATTTTTTTTTTTACATAGCCTTTACCCATATTCTAAAAAATTAAAATACTTTTGGCTAATCTGTGTTTCAAGGTAATAGTGGGGACACAAAAGATCAATGAAATACAATCCCATAAAAACACTGCAATTTGAAGTCCAATGTTACCGATTCTATCATACGTCATAAGATTGTTAACTTGATCTTTAGAGAATTTTTTTTTGTTGACTCCAAACAATAAAAATAATTATAAACCATTAAAAGAAACTAAGTAAAGCTTATAAAAATAAGAAACTGAGAAAATGTGTCAGTCAAGTTTCATTTTTATATTATAATTATGTGCTATACAACAGAATTCATTTCTTTACAGTGTGTGATTGTGTATAAGATCACGTTTTTAAGATTGTACTACTATCAGAAAAACATGACAAGCATATGCATTATAAATGGTTTCACTGTAAAATCAAACATCTAATATAATTTGTTTGGGCTTTGATAAATACAAGGATGATTTCATTTTATTGAAACAGATGGATTATGCAACATGATAGATTTTAGCATAAAACTTTCAGTAAGGCCTATGCTTGACACATTAATTCTATTAAGGAAACATTACACTATACAGGACTATCCTCAGGATATTGAGCATGTCATTAAAAAGAAAATCTATTTAATTGAAATAACATTACATTTCAGTTAAGTAAAGAGTTATTTTTGTTTGTGTGCGTAACTTGTCATAAATTCAAGCGCATGTGGTGTAATGAATAACGGCTCATAATGAGAAATCAGAGTTTAATTCGATTATGCACAAATATCCTTGGGAAAGGTATGAATCAATCTCTTCTCCCTGCAGCTATAGGTTGAATAACAAGACAGATTGGGTTTTATAGGATTGGTTGGCAACCAGTCTACTGTAGACAGTAATAGCAACCTACTGCAGGAAAAAATTCTGCCAAGACCGTCATGTTTCAAAAGAGACATGATCCATCAAGCACGTGTCATGTATGACCATTAAATGACTGATCCATTAATAGTCTGCTAACACTGATGGGCTTCATCACCTCTCAGTTATCATTTCTACCCCCCCCCCTCCCACCGAAAAAAAAAAAAAAAAAAAAAAAATTGTGGATATTGGCTGCCAACAATATTTAATTTATTTGTAACTGATAATTCTTATGCTCAGTTCCCAAAAGAATAGTAAAGATTGTCTGTTTTCCTCACCGGGTACTCCTTTGAATGCTGCCTTGTGGCAAACTTGGCCTAGTACCACAGATATCAAGATTGTCAATACTTCCTTCATTAATAAATTTCTTACAAGATAACACCTGTACAGGCACATCATTGATTCTTCAGCACCCTCAGTTCTGGATCTATACTGAATTACCCATGTCAGACCAATAGAAGTCACATCATGATAGTATTACTAAAATCTCTATAATCCACTTCTGACCCAATAACTATGCACATCTTTAAAGCATTGGGTTGGGTTGGGAGAAATTTAAATATTTCATTTAATTCTTTGATAATAAAGCAACAGGATTTGACAGAATTTGCTAAATCTAACAGGCTTAAATGAAAAGGGTCAATACTTTGCCTTTATAGTGTAAAGTAGTCCTTGCTATTAGGGTTGAATAAGGAATGTATAGTTTGGTAGTAAAAGTGACACTATAGTCTCTTACATAGAGGAGGAAGAATGTAATCTTATCTCCATCTCAAATGTTTCTGTTTTATAGCCAACAGATGGTCCTTTTTGAAGCCTGATCTCTTAAGCAGCACTTTGATCAAAGGGGAATGGGGGGAAAAAAAGTGGATGAGGGGTTTGTGGAGATCAAACAACAAATGGGACACTGATTATTTCCAGGTGTTGGTATATAACAGTTTCACTTCAGATTGAGGAGTCAGTTCTGGCCTGCTCTTGGCAGGAAATGAACTTGTATATCTTGTTGTCCCATTACCACTCATTCTTATAGAAAGCCACATATCAGGATGTGTAGATGGGCAAAGAATTGGTAGGAGAGAAGAGCTGGTATACAAAATCAACATAGCAAAAGTTACCCCAAGTGTCACCTACCTATCTATTCAGGTAAAACCCTGAATAAAACCGCTAAATATTAGAAACATGGTTTGCATGTGTTTGATGTTTTGTTTATTTTCCATCTTCATTACCCTGAAAACTTGCAGTGATCCCTTTCTAGTTTTTAGTGCCCATTGACATGACAAGAACAGAAATTTAACTTGGGGCAATCATTGGCTGGTCGGTGAAAAACCTGAGCAAGAGTCACATATATTTACGGTAAATAAGCTTTATTCTTACATATCAGTTTAACTGTAGGATGTGTTGAACAGCTATTCAGAATAAAAATGCTGTTCTAGAGGAGCCAAACTCTACTGGTCAAGTCCTGCTTGTGGATGATAATTCAAGAATATTACCAATTTTCTGATACCTTTGATTCAAGAACTAAGCCATATTATCCATTTTGTTTAACTAAGAGAGGTCATGCAATAATTCTATAACACACTTCTGACTTAGTAACTACACCAGTCTTTTGCTTTTAAAACAATTGGAATGTTAGATATATTTTTGCAAAAAGAAAAAAAAAATCTTAAAGATCATAAATTTTGCTTCACTCACTTGTAGTCACCCAAGGGAAATAGTGCAAAGTATCTATTCTGCTTAAATAAAATAAATACTAACCCAAGGCTGAATAATCAGCAGTTTTTAAAGCTGTCTACTGATTTGCTGTTTTATACCTAGCAAGGAGTGAAATGGATTTGTATGTTGTTTAAAACAGTCTATTTAACACATGGATTGATCTTGTCCAGTGGAGCCCCTCAACCCCCCCCCCCCAAAAAAAAAAACAGCATTCAAAAGAAAAGTCATTCTTTTATTTTACTATACTATTTCTCATTAAATTCTTTTACAAAAATCTCAAACATGCTTGCCAGAATTTATCACATCTAACAGTCTTCACAGAGAAAAGTATTCTCTGGTTTTCAGGGTGGATAAGGATTTACAGTTTGGTGTGAAGTAAGTTGTATATACAGCTTTTATTTATTTATTTATTTTATTTTTTTTACATAGTCTAGAATAATTTTAGTTTTTTAGTTGGCCTACAGTGCACATTTTTGTCAGCATTTAAAGAGGTACCATACCATTAGATATTAGAAAAAAAAACATTTTTTAAAATGTTTTACGACACTTAATTTGTTTTGTAAGGCACTGTTTTGGTAAAATGGGTTAAAATACATTCACAGAGTTTGTCACCTACTTTGGCCGACAACCCATCTTTTAAGTTAAAAATGGTTTCTTCTGTATGCAACACTAACCCCTAATTCAATTCTAACTATGGAATCAGCTTATCACAGAACAAATTTTGAAGTTCACTTTTTTCACTGGTCAATTGGGTAGTGAGGAATGTTAAGAAACTTGGTAAGTTTGGCGATGGAAAAAAAAAAATCTTTAAAAATTGTATTCAGAGATATGGTCGCACTGATAAACGAAAAGCTGATAAATCGTTTCCTATATTCATGTCTTTCAGCTTACCCTTTTCACAATCAAAAAATAAATTTAATAAGGGTAGATTTTTATCCATTCCCCACTTAAATAAAATATGGTATAAGGCTGGTTTAAAATGCAAGTTCCATACATACATACAGAGTACTAGAAGACAAAAATTGGTTTCGCTCCCTTGGGATTGAGAGTTGATACTGGGATTGATCTCACCCCTCTCTTGTCAAAAAAAGGGTTTGTGTATTTGGTGCCAATATGTGGCTTACCTCTTTGATTCTAGTATAGTATGTGGCCTACTGGGTTTGAATGCGTCTTACCTCAGTAAGAGTATATTTATAGATATAAGTATTCGACTATTTATTGAAACTAATTATTTTCCCTTACCAGAGAGTTATAATACTTCCTTATAATATACTTTCTAAGGTAGGCCATATACTATACCAGTGACAGAATTTTGTAGGGTACATTTAAAAGTTAGGCCACATATGATACTGGCATTGAGTATTATTGTACAAAATTATCTTGAGTATATTTGAATTGAATGCTAATTCTTAAGCAACAGAAACCTATTTTATATTAATGAATAAAAGTTGAATAATATTTTCATAGAATATTGAAGTAGCAGATAACTAAATGGAGAGAAGGAAGAATCAAATCCTTTCTTTAAAAGCTTTTCTTATATACATTAATAATTTGTTTAAAATAGAAAATAAAAATTAATTAAAACTATACATGAAATTCGTTGAAAAGTTGGCACTGATTTTAAAAATGCTATCTGCAAAAGAATTTAATAGTAATAAAAGAGAAATGAAGATTTAAAATAGAGAATTAGTATTTACACTATTTATATTGTTCAGAGTATTGTCTTCATCTTCATTGCCATTATGATGTTTCGTCCAGAGCGTACAATGACTGAAATGTTGTAATAATCTCAATGAAGATGAGGACAATACTCCGAACAATGTAAATAACGTAGAGAATTAATATTAACTTTTTTTTTTTTAAACTAGATATTCACCTAATAAAAGGTGTAAGAGCCACTTAAGATAGAGGATTACTCAGTGAGGTTGTATGGATGTAAGAGAAGGATAAGTAAGTGCAGATTATGAGGATAGATAACTGTTGACCTTAGACTTGAAGTTAAGATTGTAGTGACTGTGGAAAGCATCCTCGTGGGAGTGTCTCACAAAGTAGCAGTTCTAGCAAATAAGCTGAGTGGAACTTTTTATCAATCGAATACAAAGGGAATAGAGATTTGTTCCAGTGTACATGGCAGAACATGTCCTAGCCCTAAATGCCTGAATTGGTGAAATGAAGGAATATAGCTAGTCTGAAGATTTGGTATAGAAAAATGTGTAGATATGCTACATTCCTCAGTTCAGACATTTAGTCATTTAAGATCAATTTGAAAAAAATAATTTAAAAAATACCAACACCTTTTTTTTTAAATATCTTTTTTTTAAAAACAGTTTTTGATACATAGAGAAGCAACAATTGAAACTGGAAACTTATGAAGGACAAATAAAATGATTAAATTACATAAAAAAAAAAAAAAAAAAGAATTAAGCTTTCTTACACCATCTAATGAATTAACCCTCTAGGGCCATTCGTATCATATTTGATACAGTATTTCCCTATAAGGAAACATTTGGTATTCATTGACTGAGCAGTCAGTACTGCTTTCATTTGAAATTTATAAAATATTTCTAAAAAACTTTTCAGGAAAATATTTCTTTCAAGGCTTGTTTTCATACTGTATCAAATATGATACGAATGGCCCTAGAGGGTTAAAAACCTAAAATGCCTAATGGATCTTATAGGAAAGGTTAGATTAATTGCTTCTAAGGTTTAACATTCAGATTTAAGATTAAAGAGTCTCAAATTAAGAAACAACATTTTACCTTGTGTGGTCAGTCCTCTGCCTATAGCATCCATGATATTCATGTATTAATATATCAGTAACTCTGCACTAACTACTATTAATAATTGGATTAATCTATATAGGAATTTGAAAAAAAAAAAAAAAAAAGCTTTGTAATTTACAAGAATGTTATTTGTCAATGACATGAAAGATTATTTCAAAACAGAGATGAAAGTTAATTCATAAAGTCGACAGTGAAATCAAACTTGATTTAAATATAAATTACTATCAAGGCAATGTGGAAACCACTCCACCTATAAAAATCAAAAAAGATCAAGGAGTTTGAAGAGTCATGACCTGTCATATCTCTGAAGGGATATGGTATTATTTAAAAAAATAAAAAAAAAAGCTAATAATTTACAAGAGTGGATACCAGCTAGCCCATTTATTTGAATTTTAAACAGAGGAGATGGTTCGAATAAGAGATGATGGAGAAAATTTCCAAATACAAAATAAAAGTAGGTTGAATAATAATTGGGTAGTGGAAATATCTATTTAAATATATATTTAAAAAATGTTTATCCCAAAAGAATCAAACATAGCTTTATTAAAAATTCACACCAAGCATCAAAGTTCTCTATTTAAAATTCATGAATACAAAGAACTGTTTCACATAATGGTAAGTTGTTGTGAGCATGGGTTATAACTATATTATGGAAGCAGGAATCATCCTTTGCATGATCTTTCAGATTGGCATAAGTTTCACAATCAGGTCTAGAAATATAAATTCACATGGATTTTTGTAGCACACATTTCTTTTATTAGAAGTCTTCTTTTATTTTCCATTTATCATTTTATATCTTCGATTCATACTCATTTGTCATTCAATTCTGCTGACAACAGATTTTTGTAGCTGCTACAAATATTTTTCATGCTCCTCTTAAAATTCACAAAATTTGCAGTAGTAATAGAATGCTTTGTCTATGAATGCTTGCAGTCCAAATTAAGAGTAAGGAAATTTTCTGAAGATTTAAAAAACAACAACAACAACATATGATTGAAAAAAAAAAAAGAAAAAAAAAAGATGCTCTGAGTGTATTTTTCTAAATATCATCATGGCTGGCTAGTCATATCTGAGCATACCCAAATGCTAGGTGGGCTAACGAACCAATCCCTATTGTAAATGCTTGCTTAGGTACATTTGTTTGTTCAACACCTGTGGTTTATACTAGAACTATGCTGACTAGACCTTAGTTACAGTGTCTGTGAAAGTGCATCATATGGTGTGATCAAAAGCCAGTACCTTCAGTCACAATGATTTGTGATTTTGTGCTAACACAGCCATTGACAGCCTCCAAACAGTTCCATCTAACCAATTTTATTAACAAAGCTTGGGGTTTATAGACACTTTTCAGAAGGTGTCATGTGCTGGGATTGCTTCCACAGTCTAATGAAATGAAGTCACCTGACAAATCAACCATCTTGAGATTTGACCCTGGGTTTCATGGTTGGAGAGCAAACGTTTTAACCACTCAGCCACATGCCTACCTATTTGAAACTCAGCAGTATAGACAGTCGTCAACCTATACATACCTTTCTTGGTATATAAACATCTTCAAAACTTTGGATGTATCTCCATTAAGCCATAAAGAAAAGGATTTATTTAGGCTGTCTAACCTGGATTAAATATATAGTTTTAATTTGTAATGCTTCCAAAATTACCTGAAAACCTCTCCTCAAAGACGGACACAAATTGAGGGAAGTATCATGCAGATCCACACTGTGTGTTGGCGGAAGACAATAAAAGAGATCAGCAGAAACCAGAAAAATTACAGACACTGAGAAGAAATGCATAGTGTACAAAGACCCAAGCCATCACTACTCTATCCATATTTTCTGCAATTGTGTCCTTTATGTAGGGGAAAGACTTCAAAGGTCTGGTCTTTTGAGCAGAAGTCGAGGTTTATCTATTTTTCTTGTTTAGGATTGAGTTTCTGGTTCCTTGTAAAATCCACTTCAATTCTGTACTAACACATTTGCCTAAACACTATTTACTAATATTTTTTTCTTCCTTCAACAGGAGCAGATAGGTTGGCTTATTGTCTGGTTCACATCTACCCAGTTTTTTTGATCAGGAGTAGAGGTTTATCCCTTGCTTCCTGTTTAGGAATGGGTTCCTGGTTCCTTCTAATGTTTTCTCATTATCTTTCACTCCAAGTAGCCCTTTACACCACAGTGGCATTATTGAAATGATTAAAAAAAAGAAAAAAAAATGGATTAGCTTCATCACCACCAAATATTGATTATTACAATTGAGGCATTTGGAATTAGAAGGTACTTTCCACCGCAAATTTAAAAAAAAAAATGAGTAAATTGTGTTTAAAGTTTGTCGATTTCAAAATGCTATAACTTTTGATCAATTTGAGATAAACCACACAATTTCTTTTAAAGAAATTAAAAGCATCTACTTTAACATGAAAACATACATGTAACTGATCATATGGTGGATTTGAACATCAGAGTCAACTATTTGATATTGAAGCAGAAATAACATATGGGTAAAAATGGAAGACAATATGCAAAGAGAATTTAATAAAGTGTATTCATTAAGGGAAATTGTTACCAATAGGTAGTAGATTGCAGAAATTATTGCTTGGTTTATTTGGTCATTATTTTGAACAATAGCAAAAATTGCTTGCTATGAATAGATGCTTTAAAGAGATATGTAATGAAAATATAGTAACCCTTCACAAAAAGGGACATAATTATCTGACTCTGAAATTACCACCAGAAAAGATTTGATTAATATGAAACAGCACAGAGACCGGGATGTCTCAACCAGTTTTGTAGCAACCCAGGTTTTTAACCAAATTTAGCATTTGTGAAATGATTTTGTGTAATATATATGTTCAATTTGTACACTGGAGATCTTACAAGGAGTATAGAGCAAGATAGATATCTTGACCAAATACTGATTCATCATAGTTCTGAACTTGATTAAAAAAAAGAACTGTTTTAAATTAGAAAGTTTCATAAAATTAGATTTGTTAAAATTGGACACACATTACAGATATTACTAAAATGCCCAACAATGTTGGTGTTACCAAGAGACAAATTACCAGATGACCAAATATGTTAGAGAAGAAAAAAAGAAAAAGACCAAAAGGCAAACACCTACCTAAACTGTAGATTAAAGTATTCAATACCTATTATTTAGACAGAACAAAAAATACTTCATAACACCAACACTCGATGAAGGAAATGACAGCTTGAGTTTCTACCAAAGTTTCACTCTTGCATGCTGTAAACAAGTAGAATGCTGATAGTTGTGTTTTGATCAGCTGAAGATCACTAGTGTGAATCACAAGTAGGAACTCAAGCTATATATAATTAAATATTCATAGCTCTATTTCTATATTGAGCACAATTTTAAATTAATATTTTTAACATTAATATTTTTGTTCCTTATTCACTTGAATTATATATATATATATATATATAAAAAATTGTATTTGTAGGTAGTATTATGTCTAGTTTCCTATTATGTTTTCTATTTTCATAAATTTAATGAGCTTTTTTTTTTTAATTATATATAGAAAATATGCTTAATCTCCAGAATCCTAATTATTTCATATCTAATGGGGAAAAAGAGAGAGAGAGAGAGAGAGAGATGGAAAGCACATTAAATTTACAGAAAAATTTGCATGTTTTTTCAGGATCTAAATGTGCATGACTCTTGAAAAATTTCTGTATTATATTTAAATTGTATGGTTTATTCTTAGGAAAATATAGTGTAGTAGCCACCCCATTGCTTTTTCCACCATTTTAAATTCATAGTTATCCTAGACTGGCTGCTAGCTAAGGCTAGTGAGACCAGTCTATCATTCTATTTAACCCATAGCTTGGCAGGGTGGGAAGAAGAGCTGGATTCATTCATTTACCAAGAGCATTAGTGATAAGTGAATACAAAGTCTTGACCAAATACTGATTCATCATAGTCTTGAACTTAATTCCACTTTCCCTATCAAAGGTCATTAGGTTACTTTTATACATTTTTCTTAGACTCACTTATCCTTTTCTTCAAATATTATTCCCCCCCCCCTAAAAAAAACAAAAAAAAACTGATAAGTTAAGGATTTCAAAGACTTATAGTAGAGTGAATGTTATTTGTTTAGACTTTTGGATTAAGTGTTGTTTAGAGAAACATGAAGATATTCTAAATCAGGGGTCTCAAACATGTGGCCCATGAACTATCTTTTTGTGGCCTCTGGGCAACTATTTTCATTTTCCACAAATTCATAAATTGGACCCTTGCCCCTTGCATATGTTTGTAATAGCAGTATTGAGTTTGGTTTGACCTACCAACCAAATACTAAGCAAGGCCTGTTCTTGTTCCTCTCCAAGTCAGGGACGTAAACTCCCTACCATATATTCTTCAAGTAACTGATGAGAAGGTAGAAAGATACTTTGTGACAAGACATAATTTTTTAAGTTTTTATTTTTATTATAAGAAATAAATTTGACAACTCATACTAGAGAAAGCGAAAAATAATATCCAATTTTTATATACTTAAAAAAACAAAAAAGTTTTGATAACATCAGTGAAATGATTATAACTTGTTTTGGAAACTTATTGACCCTCCCCACAAATGTGTGCCCCTTTCATCTGTCAATGTGATATAAACTAATTTTAATGTGAGGAAATACACTTCTACTCGCTTCGTTTGATGCCCTTCTCATTGGTAATGTGTCTGTTACACCTCCCCTCTCGGCATCTAGTGACTCCTTTCAGTTTGAGACCCCAGTTCTAAATTGTAGCATAATGTTCTGTGAAAAAAAAAAAAAAGTGTTCTCTTATCTGTATACATCAGCTCATTGCTGAATCTAGAGATGGATTTAAGCCATACGATATGTAATTGGGGAAAGTAAACAGAATGTTTTGGTCTTATAAATTTTCTAAGAACAAGACTACCTACACTGAGCATGAAAGATTAGCCTAGAGTCTAAAACTTACATTTCTGACAATTGAGTAACAATTGAATAACAAAATCATCACTATTAGCAAGTGAGCCACAGCTACAAAGTTCCAACTATGTATTTGTGTCTCTTGGCTATTTCAGAGTTTACAAGAACAAAATAGAATACCGAGTACATTGATCAGAGTTAAAAAAAATTTGCTCCATCACTCAAACGTTAGGTTAAAGAAAAGCATGCTTAGTAAATAAGCTATGACCTTTTGATTACACGAGAGATGAAAGGTAATAATACTGATAGAAAGATGCCTTCATTAGAAAATGTCATCTCGATACTCCAGTAGCAAAACAAAATGTTATAGAAATGATGAAAAACATCAGCTGTTCAGATCAAGGAAAGAGTTTTAGCTCCTCTGGTAAAGGTGTTGGTCATTTCAATTCATTATACCAAAATAGTAGTTTAAAGCACAAATTAAGCAGTCAAAAATGGATTGCTTCAAACAAAGATTGTAATTTATCATTGAAACTTACCTGATGAACTAGGATTAGGTAAATGAGATCCCAGCAAACCTAATGCCATATTTCTGTTTGTTTGAGCCTCTCTGATGCACAAAGGTTTATTGATTGTATTTGCTACTATATAAGGTGAACTTAAAGTTTATAAATATATATATATATATATTTATGCTCTTGTTTGCGATTGAGCCCTGTAGGGAGGGGAAAATTTCAAAAACAGCAGTTATTTACGGCTTTAAGCTATGTTCTCTGGTTAGCGTGTAGAACACCTGTTAAAAGTAGTTATCAGATAGAACACTCTCACTGCTATCTATGCTTACATTTCGTAAAAATACATTACATGCTATGAAATTGGTTTTTCTCTGATGTTGCACCAATGACCTGGTGGGTGAATATCCGACTGCTGTCAAATCAGTCGAGTTTCAGTCCCGGTTTGAAGCAAAATGGTTAATCTAGCTGCACTGAAGAGTTGTGATACAGCGAAACAGGCCTGTCTGCAGTTGGTTTATTATAATACACTCTGTATCTCATACATTGATGGTTGGGTAGGTTGTAGAGTTGAGGTTAACAGTATTATTACTTAATCATCTTTGATTAACACAGAAGTCTCTTGATGGTATGTATGAGAATAATTTTTTTTTTTTTTTACAAATCAAAATAATAAATTATTAATAATTTTATTATTATTATTATTATTATTATTAAATATTAATAATTAATTAATTAATTATTAATATTATTATTAATAATTTACTATTATTTTGATTTGTAAAAAAAAAAAAAAAAATTTATTCTCATACATACCATCAAGAGACTTCTCTGTTAGTCAAAGATGATTAAGTAATAATACTGTTAACCTCAACTCTACAACCTACCCAACCATCAATGTATGAGATACAGAGTGTATTATAATAAACCAACTGCAGACAGGCCTGTTTCACAACTCTTCAGTGCAGCTAGATTAACCATTTTGTTTCAAACCGGGACTGAAACTCGACTGATTTGACAGCAGTCGGATATTCACCCACCAGGTCATTGGTGCAACATCAGAGAAAAACCAATTTCATAGCATGTAATGTATTTTTATGAAATGTAAGCATAGATAGCAGTGAGAGTGTTCTATCTGATAACTACTTTTAACAGGTGTTCTACACGCTAACCAGAGAACATAGCTTAAAGCCGTAAATAACTGCTGTTTTTGAAATTTTCCCCTCCCTACAGGGCTCAATCGCAAACGAGAGCATAAATATCTTTTTCTTTTTTTTTTTTTTTTTTTTTTTTTTTACACAAGTGTTAAAATTATGGTTCTATTATCTTCCCAAATATACTTTACCAAATTATAAATGTGTACTATATGCTTGCATATGTTATGTGGTGCCTTTGTACACCACAGTTAATATGTAAGGAAGATCTTTAATGATATTTGAAACTCAGACTTACCTGGATTTTAACAGTGACACATAGTGCCATACTTGGCTGCTGAGTGTACAATAGGAGCAGCCCAAAGAAAGTGATTTGTATCAGTTACTCAAACATGAAGATCAAACACTCAGCCTAGCTGAAGAGAAGTCACCAAATTGGATATATTGGGCATGGCAGGTTACAGTAGCAGAGAGAAATTAATATAATTATATCACTTGGTAAAATATGTATTTTTCATCATATAAAAGCAATCATGACAGTAGGAACAAAAGATACACAAGAAATTGTGAAAATTAAGTTTGAACATGTAAGCAAATGGTATCAGTCAGTATAAATCATAACAAAGGCTGTCTTAAAAAAAACCCCAAAAAACAAAAAAAAATCCAAAAAACATACACACTAGTATTTTGAGATCCTGACACAAACCGAAGAAAAGAAAATGATGTAATAGAATACTCCAGAAACTGAAAAAAAGAGGTGGAAAGCTCATTAAATTTACAGGAAAATTTGCATGTTTCTTCAGGAAACAAGTGTTCATGACTCTTGAAAAAATCCTGTATTATATTTAAATTATCTGGATTATTCTTGGGAAAATATAGTGTAGTAGCCTCCCCATTACCTTTTCCACCATTTTGAATTCCTAGTTATCCTAGACTGGCTGCTAGCCAAGGCTAGTGAGACCAGTCTACCATTCTATTTAACCCATAGCTTGGCAGGGTGGAAAGAAGAGATGGATTCATTCATTTACCAAGAGCATTAGTGAGAAGTGAATACAACAGAATAGTTTTGAACTCGAACTTCCCCAATTCCACTTTCAAAGTAGTGCCCATAACAACTGGCACACTTGGAACCATGCTGAGGAAGGATTGACTGTCGATGATAGCACAGGATCTATGTGAACTAAGGAAGATGCTGGTGGTTTCAGAAGACTTGATATCACTTAATCTCCAATATTATCCATCACACAACCAATGTAAACATGTAAATATGTAAAAAATAAATAATACTAATAAAAAGAATGTCCTGTAAGATTTCAGCAAAGTAACTGAAAAACTTGAAGCAACTGAAATACGGTTCTCCAGAAGGATGCTGCGAATATCATGGATCGAGTATGCAAGCAAAGATGAGGTCTTAGAAATGAGGGAAACGAAAATGAAATTAATACTGAGCAGCAGGAAGAGACAGCTGAAGTTCCTGGGAAGGAGGAAGGAGGGCTTGGAAAACCTGATACTAACAGGCCAGATAGAGGGGGGAAAAAGAGACAGGGGAAAGCAACAGATAACATATTTGAAGGACCTAATCAGGAGGATGATGGAACGAGGGTTGCATGGTGTAACAGGAGAAGGCATGCTAAGAGCCACCAAGGATAGGGAGATGTAGAAAGCCATGATCGCCTATGTCCTGAAGGGACAGGGCACATAGAAGAACTGATTGTTTTAAGTGGTCCCTTTTCTACAGCTTATCAACCTTTGCAGGTTAAGTAAAACTGGAGAATATTTTCAGATTGCAAAAAAATTTTTTTTTAAAAATAATAATAGCATTAGTGTTACAAGTCTTACCAATTAATCCACAATTTGGGAGAAGTAGATTCAAACCTTTGTTAAAGTATTTATGCATGAGAGAATATAACGAGCCCAACGTGAATTGGAACTCTGCTATCTGATAAACATTTCCAAGCCATTATCCAACTGCACAACCAAGCTTACAGCACCTGGTATTCTCAAGCGGTCACACATCTAGGTACTGATTGGATTAAATTTCGGAGATTGTACTAAAACCAGTGTTTCAATGTGATGTGGCCATAAGACCATAGAAATGTAATTACATCTTCTCTTGTTAGATATTTAGATGTCCTGGAATGAAAATATGAATTTGCTAGAATAAGAATACAATAAGAGATTTAAAATTTGTTTAACATTTTGCATAGCAGATCACCTAAGTTTATGGCTGACAGTTTAGCAAATTTTCAGTTTGGAAGAAAACTCACTTGAATATTAGAAAGAACCATAACATTTAATGGGCTTAAGTTTAACTTCCTGAAAAACTGTTTTAACAAATGGATTGTATAAATTTAGACTGACAATAACAATGTTTGGTGAATGGATACTGAATATTTTCTGTATGGAAATGGTTATCTTGTCATTTCCAATCAAGAATTTTTACCACCTTTGGAATGGTGAAAAATGTATGAGTAGTTATATCACTAGATGATGATCAGAGAGCAAAATGATTAAAACATTACAATGAAAATAGAGTTAATGTCTCAAAATCTCAAAATATGCTATTTATATCAAAAATTCATTATACAAATTTATCAATCAATTTGTTTTTATTGATTTTATTCTTAAAAATATCAAATCTTTTATATGGATTATTTTTTTCTAATTATTCACTGTTAAACGTCTAAACTGTTGATTTAGTTTTAAATTTTAAACATTTCAAGAATGTTTGTTTGAATTTTTGGGATGAGGAGTTATTTACACTATTTATATATTTGGACTATTCTCCTTGTCATGAGAAGTGGAATGAAAACAATCTATGCCCATAGATTAAATAAAGGGTTCAGTTCGGAATCCCCTGTAAGTTACACAGAGAAAGGCATAAGGGTACAATGGCCAAAATGTTGTGATAAAAACAACAATGATGAAGACAAGAGTCTGAATATAAATAGTGTAAATAATTTCAGAAATAATTTTCACAAATTAAAATGTGAAACAAGTCATTTTCAATGTGAGGTCACAGACTTTTACATGAGGCACACACAAATGCAGAAATTGATAAAGTTCCATTAGCTTTTATTGCAGGCATCAGCATATGACATACCTGACATTACCCAGTTGGTTCCATTTTCTACAAGGGAGACAGATCCTCAGATATTGAACTGTTTCTAGTGATAGTTGGCTAAAGACAAATTTTTTTTTCCACATATAGTAATGAAGATTGCTTCATACATTTTGTTTTTCATTTTAAAATAAAATTGTCAACTCAAAATTATTTAAATATTATAAGAAAATAACTACTCCTTAGGCCTTTCTAAAAAGTATAATCAATAAACTTTCATACCTGTCAGCCATACTCTACAAACTAAACACTTTTGAAGTTATATATATATACATACATACATACATACACACTCATGCAGAAAGAAAGAAAAATACTGTCATATATATATATATATATATATATATATTCATATATTCACACAGAAAGAAAGAAAAATATTGGATTTTAAAATTAAATACATATAGGCTAGGGTTAAATAAGGACTTAGGTATTTTGAATCTTTAAAAATATTTCAATAGTTAAACATTTTTTTAGATACACTTAAAAATTTTTTCTTTAAAACAACATTTAAAAGAATTATTACTTTTAGATTTATGTTTAAAAATATTCAGACTTTTGCTTTCTGTATCACGTGACGGACGTTCCTAGCTTAAATTTTAAAATCATTTGTTTCTGATGAAAGGCCTAGGGGCCTAGGCCAGTCTGAAATATCAAATCATATATAATAGAAATAAATAAATACTGTCAAAAAAATACATTTTTAACTTACAACTCTTTAGTAGTTTTTCCTATACATATTAAGACAGTATATGTGGATTATCATTATGCTATATATATATATATATATATATATATTTTAATTCAGATACTTCAATCCAAGGGAAAAAAGCAGGAAGGTAAATTCCAAAAAACCCGATCCTAATTAATATTAAAAATTTATTTTAATATTAAAAAATGATACAGGAAGAGAGCTCCATGTAATAAAATATTACAGAGCAAATATATATATATATATATATATATATATATATATATAGAGTGTGATAGATGGAATCATTGCCATTTTATATTTTGAATTTTGCACACGTGTTTTGTCTTTGCCAACTGCACAGTATAGTAGGGTCAGTTTGGTACCATCAACGAGAAAAAGAGCATCATGACACAATTCATACCACCAGAAATTTGTAAACAGCAGGCTGTACTGTATGAGATTTGTGTTGAAAGCTCCACTATGAACATTTCAGATTGCTTGGATGTTAATCTGAGGACAGTGCCAAGGATTCAGAAAGAGTTTACCGAGTAATGCTGAGTATGAAGTTGTTTGGAATGATCTGATCACTAGTGATGGCAACGTTATGCCTCCACTCATCTTCCCACAGGGCCTTAGACAACACAAATTCCCTGAAGAGGTAGTGAAAAGAAAGGACTCTGCACCATGTCACACAAGCAGAAGAACCCAGTCATTGTCAGACAATTTCTGTAAACACATCACTCCTTAGATCTGGTCACCTGATTTTGTAGACTGCACCCCCTTGATTATTATGTGGGGTACTGTTGAATGAGAAACCAACAAAACTCTTTATAAAACCAAAGAACTGAAGGCAATGATTATGGCAGCATTTACCAACTTAAACATGGAGACCGTTCAGGAAATTCTGAAGTTATCTAGGGGCCATGGTTGAAGGTAACAGTGATTTTGTTGAATAAATTTAATTTTTTGTATTTCAAGATATTTTTGTTTAATTTATATAACAATTTGTCCATTGCAGCCTCTGTGTATGTGAACAAATTTTCAGAATTAAAAAATATGTGTATCTGACAGTTTGGATGTTGAAATAATGCTGTAAGTTGACAGTCAGTGTCATGACTCAACCAATTAGCAGACCACATGTACAGGTTATATATATATATATATATATATATATATATATATATGCGCCACTGGAAACTTGTAGACATGAACTCTAAGCAAAAAAAAAGTGTGTGGTGATACATGGCCTAAAGAGTTATGGAAGTATGAAACTAACAATCACGATGCAGTGTTAAGGTCTATTCCCACAGCCTATATCAACAAATGCAAGACCTTATTATCAAGGATAAGGAAAAGTCTATCTTGTCACTCTTGTCTGAGGATTGGGAGACAACAGCCTCAACATCTAAGTGTTTGCATGAAACTAAGTCTTGGAAAGCAGTAAATTATGACTTGTTTTACTTATATTGGCTGCATTTTGTATATATATTTTTTTAATACATTTTATATAGTGCTCAGTTATAGATCATTTTCTTAGCTTAAATTCTGGTATAGATATTTAGATATAAATTATTTAACATTTGAGTCCTTTCAACTGTTGTTGACCATTATCAAAGATTTGTTTTTTTTATGTTATGCCAGTTTTCTTAATTTTCAGATATTGCACTTTTGTTGGTCTTTAACCAAATTTGTATAAACAAAAAAAATTGCTTCTTTTGTATTAAAGCCACTAATGCCTGTTTGTTAGTAAGGCATCTTTTGGTTGGAACAAAAAAAGAAAACTATTTTTTTGTATCAAAGTCATGAACCTCTGCTGTGCTTGAAATTAGCCCACTCTGAGCAGATTCCTCATCACCTGCTCGCATATGACATTGTACCACTATTGTGCTAATTTAATGTCCAGCAGAAATTGATGACTAATACAAAAAAAAAAAAAAATTTTTCTTTCATTTTGGTTTAAGACATCTAACAAACAAATATATATATATATATATATATATATATATATTATATAATATATATAATATCATTACTTATATAGGCAAACTATTCATCTCTGTAGCAGACACTTTGGTATATATTTCTAATATAAACAGGCTATGTTAAAAGGAACTTAAATTTTAATTGGCCCTACATTATATGTATACATTAAAAATTAGTTTCATTTAACATATTTGTTCCTATTTATAAAATGGGGAACAAGGCAGAGAATCAATTATCTTTACTTAATTTCCTCATTTAGCTTAGTTTATTCAGGAAGTAGTAAGGATAAACAAGAGAATGTAATAACCAGCTTTCGACAAAGTCTAATCCAATTACACAATATTTTTTTGACAATATAAGTAAACTGGTTTCTTCATAAAACATGATTTTTTAAAATTTATAACTGATAAATCATTAACATAACCAAATTTGTGCAGACAATTGAACTGAAATTTTGTTTTGTTAGCTGATTCATTCTATTACCTTCTTCACATAGATAATCTACAACCTCAAGGAATTTAAATGCAATGTCAATTCCCATCTCTTATCCACTTGACTTCAGTTTTTCTACATCACCCTGTGTATCTTGTTCTTTTCCTTTCTCTCTACCTTCACAACTGTTTTCACACCTGTGTTCCCGTCCTCCTCTTGCCCTTTCTCTGACATCCTTGTAACTGGTTTGTCTTTCTCTTCACTTTCCTCCTGCCTAAAATTTTACTTTCTTATGTAGCCCCTGCACATCAGTTATGGTACTGCTTTGCTTGGGGTAAAATGATTGGGGACAAAAAAAAAAAAAAAAAAAAAAAAATCGTTTGTTATTTACATTCAGAGTTTTGTCCTCATTTTTGTGATAATAAAAAAAATGTTTCAGTTGTTTTGTCTTTTGTTTGAACTGAAACATTTATTTAAATTACAGAGTTAAGATAACTCATTTTAATGTCAATATTATAGGGATATCTCATTTTCTTTTTTTAATACTACTCACCCAATTTCCACTAACCCAGAGATCAAACTAACAATTACTATGTTACTAAATTCATGAGCTAATGTTTAAATTCCATAGTGACATCGACAGCAAAATGATAATCTATCTGTAGATGGAATAAAGTTTGAAATTCCCTGAAGATTACTGAGATCAACTTGCACTTGAACAATGCTAGGGGGGCAAAATGGCTGAAATATTGCGATAATGATAAAGATGAGGACAACAGTCTGAATGTAAATAATTTCTCATCCCAAAAATACAGGCAGAAAAAGATTTAAATTTTTTTTCTTTTTTTTATAATCAAACAGAAAATAGAGGTTTATATACTACAATTAGCTGAGCTGTCTGGTAATGCAAGACAGACATTACCAGTATCCAAGACATTTTGCTTGCTTAAAAAGATAAAGAACCAATGAAATCTTAAATTAGAATTACCTGTGCTATCTGGATGGTTGTGAAAATTATTCTGTGTTTACATTGTTGTAATGAACTGAGCTAAATGGTTTATTAGTATCATTTCTTTTTTTGTTGTTTTAGAGAGAGGGGGGAATCATTCACTTTTATAAAATAAGGTCTCCCAACAGGAACAGTCCAATATGTTAAGCTATATTTTAATCTTTTGACAGTAAGTGAACTAAAAAAAAAAGTTAATATCTAATTGTCCCATACAACAGTGTTTATTCATACATATATTCCCAACCCCAAGTGTAAGTAAAATTTTTATATTGCCAGAAGAGTCTACTCCATATAGACATAATGCACCATTTTACATTAAATCTAAATAAATAATACTTCATAATTTATTTACATCTTGCATTATTTATCAACACCAAAAGTGAAATCCGTATCCAAAGTTCAATTCTTAGCTCAATTTTGTCATTCGTTTTGGGCTAATGCCCTTGGTAAAGGCATGAATCCATTTTCCTCCAGTTATAGGTTAAATAGCATGACAAACTTGAATAGGCAATCAATTCAGGATTGATTGAATTGGGGTTTTTTTTTGCTTTTTTTATGTCTTTTCAACCACTTTGAGGGTTATTTAAAAGGGTAAAACATTTTTGATTGTAAGAATAATTTTCTCTATTTTTTTTTTCAAGTAAATATTGCAATAAAAATTTTTTGAGAATGATTTTTCCAAATACAAGTCCTATTTAACCAAAATCTGGAATGAGTGGATGGATTCATACCTTTCCCTAAAGTATTTGTGTGAAAGTGACTGTAACAAACCCAACTGGAATTCAAACTCAGCTATGATTTCTTATTCCAAGCCACTATCCATTACACCACACACACATCAACTTAAAAGATGGAAAATTGAATTCAAAACCAGCTTGTACAGGGAAGAGATCCATAAGGTTATTTTTCCCTAGACACACTGCTGCTGTTATGGTGGCAGTACATTATGACTAATGGATTATGGCACTCGTGATATTTATAGCTCCCAGATATCTTAGGTTCAGGACAAAGGGACAGTAATTTCACAATTGTATGTAAAAACAAAAACTCAAATATTGCTGTTATTCTTTTGATAAAATAGATCAACTAGTGTATAGTCATATATAAGGAGACTCTAAATTTCTTGGACTAAGTTACTTACCAAAATTAGTATTCAAACAAAACAGAATATCAATTTGGGAGAGTGGGATACACCAAGACATTTTCAGTACCCCATCTTAAGTACCTGGACTGTACACCATGATTGTACTGTTTAATGGAAATGCATGCAATAGAATTTTTGATTTCTACTTGTGTTCAGTTATTACATGATTTTGTAAGGTGTTGAAACAGCTCTGCAATCTTTACAACAGCTGACAAATTTGAACAATGTGCCTGCATCAAATCTGGTGTGAAGTTCAGCTGATCTGCTGCCAAAACCCTTGGAATATGTTGCAAGGATTTTAAAAAGGCAAACATTGTTTATCTTAAATACATTTTTTTTTTTTTTTTGAGTGGCAGATGCATATCAAGGCTGGTTGAGTGCCAGTTCAAATTAGTGAGCATTAAGAGTAAAACAGTAAAAAAAAAACTCCATTAAGACATCAAGGAGAACCATCACTAAACAATCCATTTACTCTCACATTATTGGAAGGAATTACAGAGAGTGCCAGAAAATCTCCACAAAAAAACCTGAACATGCAACATTTTCTTGCAAAGTTTTACCTCCACCAGCTCTCAAAACTCAATCAGTGACATCTTGACATATATCTTGAACTTTACAAGAAGAATCATGACAAACCAGATTCTAAGGGAGTAGTAGCCAAATTCAAATATATGAACTATCGTTTGCTGGAGCAATAGTGGAATTTTTCTTTAGGCCTAATCTGGGAACTTTCTGATACCCAATTATCATTAAATGTGCTTCAGGTGTATATTTTATATACACTTGAAGAAGGCTGGAGAAGGAATCAGCCAAAATTATGTAGTAGCAACATCAGCAACACAAGGAATTTAATTTTGGTAGGTTCACAAACTGTACAGAAGGAAAGTAAGTTTTCCAACAAATGTTTGACGAGCTTATGATTTTTTAAAAAAAATTTATTTTTTTTTATTTTGAGCATTTGTTTTCCACTAAGTAAAAAGGATCATTAAAAATAGAAAAAAAAAGTAATCGTTTGACTATCTGATAAATTAAGTCAGAACTAAATAAAAAGGAAAAAAAATTCTAAATTTGCTTAATAAGTTACAGTAAAATGTGTTACCCAACTGTGAAATAGGGATTTAAAAGAAAAAAAAGAAAAGAAAAAAAGAATGCTAACAATTATCAAAAATACATGTTACAATTAAAATATCAATAGAACTAGAAACCAGTAAAGAGATAGTTATCATGGTTGTTCCTCTAAGCAGACTTACCATTTGTTAGAAATTCTATCAAGAATAAATTAATGGCAATATATTTTTAAAAAATATCTGAAATGCAATGAATATCTAAAACATGTTTGTATGAACATAAATGTTTATACGAAATGATTAATCAGGAGGAGGGCCACAGAGTCTGATCAGAGAACTTAAATTGTTATAGTAAAATTTTGAAGGTGCCAAGAGTGGATAAGTTGAATGGAATCAGTGTTCAAGCATGCCAGTGTCAAATGATCCCAGGTCTACAATGTCACCTTATGGCATCATTCAAGATTTTGCAAGTAGTTATTACAATCCAAAGTTTGTGTCTTAGCCAAAAAAAAAAAACAATTTGGTGTGGGGTTGTGTGTGCTGGTGTCAGATGAATCGGGGAGGTTTTATACCAATATGGCATATAGGCTAAATGAACCAAGTGAGAGAGAGGATGTTATATAATTTTGAAAGAATCAATGGTTTTTTTTTTTATCTGATATTATTACCTACTACTCCAAATTTATTTTGTGGTCACCTACATTTCAGTAGATGCTTTGTTTTTGTTTAAATGAATTAGGTGTTAAAGAACCTGCATCCTCCTTTTATGGAGGAATCGCTATCTGATCCGATGTGTTTTAGACTGCTTGGCTACAGAGTTTCATAGTTCAGCAAAGATCAGCTAGGCTTTTGAAGAATGCACATCATTTTGTTCAGATATTGTTAAAAGCCCATATCTGCTTATCTATCTAAACTTATTTATAAATGGAACTTTGTGTATGTGTGTGTGTGTATATCCGTTACCTATACACTCTGAAATGGCTGAACCGATTTTCTTTTTTTGAAAATTTACAGTTGTACTATAAGTGTCTGCGAGTGTTCTTAGCTAGGTTTTGTGTCGAGGTACCCCCGATAAATATCGAAAATCGATAATTGAAAAAAATCGGGTTATAGAAGGAGTGGTCCGATTTTGATCAAATTTGATACACTCATAGACAAAGACATAAGAAACGATATTCAGAAGTTTCAAGATTGCAGTTCTTACAATAGTGCAGAAAAATCGATAATATATGTATAAATCGATACCAGGAAATCAAAATTTGACTTACATCCATTTATTTTTCTTTCAGTCTATGTTTCACTTTAACTGGAAACATTTTAATCTTTTGTGCCAACGTCCAAAGAGTCTGAGCTCCAGGACCATGGATTAGTTTTAAAGCTTTCATTACACCCGAACAACGCCGGACTATACTGCTAGTTTTTCATATCTGAAAATTAATTTCAAAGATTACTCTCTTGAATGTGCAGGCCAGTAGATATAATTCAGTTTAAAAAATGAGGCATCTACTCAAGCATGTGTATCCCCAAAATATTTGAAGTTGTAGGAAATTTCACACACGACTCTCCCTAACCTAAATTAACTTTTTGAATATCCTTTCCTGTAGCAAAGTCTAATGAATCGTTTTCAGCACAAATTCAGAGACATCCATTATTTCACTGCATTTAGATCTAAATAACCTTGCAATCTCAGTAGATATATGCAAATGTGCAAAGAAAAAAAAAAGTGATGATTTTGCACCCTAAGTACCATTGTTAGAAATGTTTTTTGTTTATTTTACAAATATTAAATGTGGATATTTAAAAACAGGTCATCATTCCTAGCCTTGAAAAAAACTTTTACAGAATAAAGGATAAAAAAAAAAGAAAAAAAAGGAGAGTTTGGTTGGGTGGGTTTTAAAGCCTAATATAGCATACCATTAGATGTACCTAGGTCAAGTAAACTTTTTTTTATGAGAAAGGCAGCTACAATATGAACCTCTAGTTAACTAAGGTCTAATATGTAGACAGGCTATGATCACAGGTGTGGGAGGATAATATTAAACATACCAGTAGGTAAAGTGTCAACATGATATAAATAAATGGTCAGATCAGCGTTGTATAAAAGGCAAGCCTGGTTTGGTATGTTTCACAAGTATGAGATGATCTAGTATCTCGTATACAGGTCTTTCAATCATCTCTTATTGCGTAAGTAATTGTAAGAGTTGGGATCATATTTTTTTATCTCGGGTGAATATCAGGTACCAACAGAAAATTCATAATCAGGCATATAGATATCAGCAGAGGTCAGAACTTCCAATTCCTGAATGTGCAAGTGAGATGAATTTAAATGATCTGTGATACATGAGCCAGATAAGATTCTTACTTGATCCTATCTCTAGTGATACAAGAACTAGATTCAGGGATTTATATGCAGGTATATTCCATGGTCTAATAGACACATTGGATGAGTTGGGATCTTGCATATTTGAATCAGAAGTACTTGATTTGTATTGGCAAATGATGAGCTTGTATCTAGGTTATCCAATGTGGGTCTCAAGTGAAACACAATCCAGTATCAGTTGAGCTAGGTTCCAATCTCTTGGCATTAAATGAACTAAGATCCACTGATTTAATTTGTTTTTTTGTTTCTTTTTTTTTTTTTCCTTTTTTTTTTTTCATTTAGGAGAACAGCAGAAATTTGATTGTGATCTGAAGGTGAATCAATGTCCAGTTTGTAGGGCCAGCACAAAGGATCAAGCTGAGATTTAGTCTGTTTCAAAAAGAATGCAGGTTTCTTGCATTTTGTTGAACTGTTGCAGCAGAGATCTGATTATGGGATGTTGCTTGCCAGAGACGACCACCACATTTTCACGGTTGATGTTTGCAGCTGACCATGTATAGTTGTAGGAGCCAAAGATAGCCCTGTCCTCATCACAAATGAGGAATTTTTCATGTGCTAAACCCATTGTGGCACCAGTGTTTCTTTGATAAGGGCCAGTGCCACTGTTCAGGCAGATATTCAAGCCATCAGGAACATTCAAGCAATTCTTGCCAAGCATCTTCAGAAACTGTTCCACCTGAAAGAGTAAAGAAAAAAAAACAAAAAATAAAAGAAAAGATTCTATCATTCAGATAAAAATGGTGGAAACAATATAAAAACAATGAGTAGGCCTGTACAAAATAAATTTTATGTACCTACTATTGAGTATCTTACATTAAGACATAAGGGAAAAAAAAGCCAAACCCCTGAGTGTGACAGGAGGGAAATGTGCATGTATGTATGTATGTATGTGTATATACATATATATATTCTTCACTACTCAATGAAAAATAAATATTAAATAAAAATAAAAAATAAATAAAAAAGACACTGTTCAATTGGTTAATTGGTAGTAAAGAGGAATGAAATGAGCCAGTGCTACCTTGCTATTGTCTCTCTATGAGTGCAACAGAAGGGAAATACACACACAATGTTCTTTATTATAACAGAGGGATAATTCTGTAATTTTTAGACTTGTAGTTCTTAGTTTTACAATGCATATACAATGGAACTATTTTTCCCAGCAATGTCATTTATGAGAGAGAGAGAGAGAGAGAGAGAGAGAGACTATTTAAACCAAAATTAATTCTTTACATAAGAAATTAATCGATTTTTTTTTTTTTTTTTTTAAATCAATTTCCATGTTATATTAAGTGAATTTTTTTTTTTAATTTTTTTTTTTAATTGTTTTACCTCAAGCAAGGTGGTACCGCCACTGATGCACAGGGGGCTACATAAGAGTAAAAGTTCAGTCAGGAGGAGAGTGAAGAGAAAGATGAACCAGTTACAGCAGGCATCAGAGAAAGGACAAGAGAAGGATGAGAACACAGGTGTGGAGACTGTTGTGACAGTAGAGAGAAAGACAAAGAACAAGATATACGGGGTGATGTAGAAAGGACTGGAGTCAAGTGGATAAGAGATGGGAATTGACATTGTATTTAAATTCCTGGAGGTTGTAGCTGTCAGGAAAGCAAGTATATGGAAGGGAGTTCCACAGGCGGGAAGTGCAAGAAAAGAAATGGCTGGAATAGAATTGTCAGTTGCATTTGGTTGATCTAACTGTAAATGGGTGGGACCTTGTTGCTAGTCTGCTTGCACAAGTAAATTCTTGTGGTGGGGGCACCAGTGACTTAAGTTTGTCGGAGCAGAAGTCAACTGGCTTGGATCTGGCTGGAAGGCACATTTTCTTAAGGCTCAAACATAGGCCAGCAGACAGGTTTACACAGTTTAAAAAACAGGGATGTATATTCAAACAAGTGTATTCATTATTCACTTAATATAATGTTTGAAGTGGTAAGATATCTCTCTCTCACTCACACACACACAAAATTTTAGCTTTGGGAAAGCTAAAAAAGACAGGGAACTACATCTAGACTGAAGGGAAGCTGTCAGAATTTGGTGAGGAAATGTTTGTCCAAAATCCCTGAAAAATCTATTTGCTCAGTTACACAGTAAGGAAACTCATTTAATAGTCTATCACTACTGACCAAGTAACCTAATGGGAGAGTATCTGTTCATGTGCATTAATGTTAACTCTGTTGCCAAGTTATGTCAATGCAGTAAATCTGATTGCCAAGATATTTGAACAGATTGAACCCATTCTGGAATAGACATTCTATATTCAAGGACAAGGAGGAGGGAAAGGTTTATAATGATCTGTTTATTTTAAAAATGAAATGCAGCTTTAAAATACCAAATGATACAATTCCTATGATACAATATGCATATACTTAAATCTATCTTGACAGCATAATCATAAATTATGGTGAATCAATAGTATGTGCTAAAAATTTATACTTGTAAAGCGGCCAGTGAGGATCAAATTCTCACTTGTACTGTTATTCATTATTCAACAGCAGCTTTCTTTAAATAGCCTTCAAAACAAAACAAAAAGAATTCAAATAAAAATAGTTTATAGCTAAGAGTTTAAATCTAAAATCCTGATCGAAAAGATTAAAGTTCAAATGAAGGATCAGAGAAACTTTTAAAGTTTATTGAATAATTACTTAAAAATTAAACTAATTTAAGCAGGTCCTTTTATCTAATGTTACTTGGAATTTCAAAAATATTACAGTGAAAATGAAATTAACAACCTATAAAAAGAACAAAGTAACAACAAAAGTCACATATCATCTATAAAAGTACATGAAACATTGATATTGATCCTAAGATCTTGAAAGTGGGAAAAATAAATCAATAAAACAAAACACAGGCAGGGTCGGTTGCTACCAACTCCGGTGGGGGACAGCAACAATAGCAGCAGAAAACAGTTTGTTGTTTAGAAAACCAGCTTGAATATTTGCATAATATACAACCTGAATAAATATATTCCTACAGAGTGCACCAAGTAATTGAGAACAAGTAACATGAAGACTAACAAAAAAAAGACTATTGTCCTCATCTTCATTATCGCAATGCTTCCTCCTTCCAATTTCTGGCCTTCTTCAGGTGTTTATCAATCTGGGTAACTTTCAGGGAATTTTCAACTGAACCCTTTATTTAATCTACAAGGCTAGATTATTTTTTGCTGCCCAGGTTATATCTAGTCTTGATCACATTTTATTACTGCTCAGTTAATCTTCGAGAACACATCAGTTCACGAATCTGGTGATGCCAGAGTTCACCCCCCCATGCCCTGCACCAGGCATAGTAATCCAGAGAATTCATATTAAGAACAGATGAGATCAGTGATGTGCATTGTGGTGTGATGGATATCAGCTTGGGATGAGAAATTGAAAAACAGAGTTCAAATTCCAGCTATGGGTTGAATAGCAGAACAAATTGGGTTCTATAGCCTTGGTAACCAGTATGGCAGAGACTTACCTTGCCAAAGCACAATACACTTGTAGACATGGACTTGTGAGGCAAGCTTCGTATCACTGGCAAAAGCAAAAGCTGTTACAAGTGAGAGATCTATTTCTTGCCTGAGACTGAAGACAGATAAAAAAAGCTGACTTTGGTTTCAGGGCAATTGGCATTTGATTGCCATGAAGGCTACATTTTTTTTTTTTCAATCATATCACCCCGAGCAAGGCAGCAATGCCACTGATGTGCAGGGGGCTACATAGGAGTGAAAAGATTGGAAAAGAGAAAACCGGAAACCACATCCTAAACAGGAAACAAGGGATGAGCCTCTTCACCTGTTCAATAGACGAGGGTGGAGTGTGAACCGGGCGATAGTTTAATCTTAATAGCAATATCAATACTGAGCTAGTAGACAGTGGTTCTTGCCAACTGCTTTATATATTCCATGCCGAAATGTCTGATATGCACTATATCTAAGATATTGGCCTCTAGATTCTGTGGAATCACAACTTTTGATCCTTAGATGATGCATCTGCAGTAGATACTGATTGAATCTGACAACTTATGTCTTTGTCTATGAGTGTATCGAATTTGATTAAAATTGAACCACTCCTTCTATAACCCGATTTTTTTGATTATCAATTTTCGATATTTATCAGGGGTACCTCAACACAAAACCTAGCTAGGAACACTCGCAGATGCTTATAGTACAACTGTGTAATACATTGTTGTTTGAAAGAAAGAACGAGCAAAAATACTATTGTTTATGGTGTGCAGGGAATGAAGTCCTGAGTGAAGCATTGTTCTGGTTTCCATGTTAGCAATCGGCGAGAACAGATTCAAGCGGACATTCGTTTTTCTACCATTCACACTTCATCAAACTACCACAAGCTATTTCTGCGCATATCACACTTCTGATAGACGGCAAGATTTTTTATGCCTGGCTAATTCCAGAGTTCAGTGGCGCAGCAATTGATATGCCAATTGTCGATAGAAACAGAGTCTGTGAACTTTGCACTGTGGACAAAATTGATCGTGTTCTGCTATTATGACTGAGGCAGTGATCTTACTATATGTAGGCACCTCAGTAAGGAGCAGAAAGTGGATATGGAGCAGATTAAATGGGCCCTCATAACCGCGTATGCAATGGATGTATTCGATGCATGTGATCAATTCATGGTTGTGACTTCACCTGGGTAAAACAGTGGACTAGTTTCTGGCTGAACTGCATTGGTTAGCTCGGCCGGTTGAGGGATCATTGCCTGAATGGTGAATGACATGTGCTTTTGTTTCAGGTTTGCTACAACATGATAGGCAACTTCTTCATGCCTCATCCAGGATGGATACCATAACTGTGAAGCAGCTTCTAACTCAAGCATAGGCTATCATGACCGACGACTAAAGCTGTAAGGAATCAGTCACTGCATCTCACTGGCAAAACACATTCGAATATAGAGTTACTTCCTGTTGATTCATGCAGCAAGATCTTTATTTGCTACAAGTGCTCTGGGCCCAACCATATGGCAAAGGATTGTATGCAAGGATGCCAAGTGAGGTCAGACGGCTGAGTGCAGAAATCTTGCTGTGAAACCCAATGCTTTAAGTGCAATAAACTTGGGCATGTGTCATTAGAGTGCCAAGGAGAGAAGACATCAACACCAGTCTTCTCCCCGAGCAAGTGAAAACCAAGAAATTGCCTGTCATAAAGGTATTCAAGGATGGACAAGAGTGCACAGCTCTAGTGGATTCCAGCTGCTCACAGATGCTCGTAAGCTAAGCTGTGTGTTGCCATTGGAGACATAAGGAAGAAAGAGTGCTGACAGCTATGAAGTGCCAGGGGTATGACAATAAGGGTTCAGCCCATGAATGTTGAGGTCCTAGCTGTGGATGGACAACTGTTGGGTTTTGACCTCCTTGGGATCAATGCGGTCAGAAAGCTAGGAGGCATTTGCCTAACTGAATTGGGTGAAGTATACTTTGGAGACTTGAATGGATGCACCACCATTTCAATTGATGAGCCAGACATCAGTATGACAATCAATCAGAGCCAAAAAGCGTGGATTGCATCAGGGAAATTGGTGAGTGGTCACTCGCCCAGTAAGCTGACAAATAGCGTACAAGAGTACACTGACCCTGTATAGGATGTGTACGAGAAAGATCTTATACTATGACAGCATAATGGATGATTGTTGCCATACCCTGAGTAGGAAATTGGCCTATCCAAGGGTCTGATTCTCTTGATGGCAGTCGTGCAAGAGCAGAAGTAAAAGATCTGGCTGATACTCAACAACCAAGAATTAAATGGATTTGTCAAGGCATTCACTGCTGATGCTGAAGTGTGTGCACAAAAGCTTAGAGAACGGTGGCAACAAGGAGCTGATGTCACTTAGATCTGCGAAATGTTTACCTACAAATCCACATTGACATGTCCACAGTGGACATGTCAAATGATCATTTTCAAGAGCAACTGGTTCTGCCTTACATGATTGGGTTCTGGCCTAAATGTGGTGCCACGCATCATGAAATCTGTTGATGACAATATAATTTACCAAGATTGTACAATCAAGAGTGCCACATCAGTTTACATTGACAACATTTTTATCAATGAGAGCCTGGTTTCAATAGCATGTGTGCAACAGCACTTTTTTAGATTACGGCCTAGTCTGTAAAGACCCAAAATGATTAGAAGATGGAACTAGGGTTCTTGGCCTGCAGGTGTGGGGAGAGAATAGCACTCTCTAATGGAAGTGGGGCAGACAGGTCCAGAAAGCAGTTGAAAATAGAATCATCAAAATGCTTGTAATAGATAAAAAAAGAAAAATTGTAAAGACCAGTAAAGATTAGATTATAAAAACGTTATCAAAAAAGGACAAAAAATTCCTGACATGGAAGATACTTCTTACACCAGCACATCGTCTAGCCTTGACTAAACAGGATCTATATAACAAAGAGTATTATAAAGGTAGAATACAAAGGTCAAAGAATGCAAATTATGTCTTAAGAATATTCCAAACTACTGTCCTAATGCAATATGGCGCAATCCTAGATGTCAACCCAGATCAGAAAATGGGAGAATGGCACCATTACCAAATGATGGATGGCAAAAAAGTTCAACATGATCTCAAATGGATGTCAAGGGTAAGAGAGTGCCAGTTATTGTGTCACGCCTAAAGCCAGCTTGTTGGCATTGTGGAAAGATCAGCCACTTATTTGCTGTTTGCCCCATAAAATAAAATGGATAGTGCGAAACATACTGATTCCTCAGTAAGATAAACAAAAACAGAAATTGACAGCAATATGGCTTCATTTTCTTCATTGGTTGTAGAAGATGGAGAATGGAAGACTGACTAAAGAAAAAAAAAACCTACAACTCTACCAATACTTACCACTAATGAGACTACAAAAAAAAAAAAAAAAAAAAAAAAGAAAAAAAAGAGACTTATGCAGAGACAATCAAAGCAATTCCAGTAATAATACCAATTCTAGGCACAAATCTCTCAAAGGAGATAAAAATATAGATTAAGAAAAGAAAGTTGATTCTACCAGGAATAGTTCCAAAGAGAAAACTGCAGTAAATTGTCTTTCCTTAAAGGTAAATATAATTATTTTCATAATGCTATAAGCATATCACACCTTAAAGAAAACCCTGGGACTAAATCTGTATCTCCTACTACAAAATCCTTACCCCTAAGAAAAACAAAAGAAACCCACTGACCCCATCACCAATCCATTACTCCCTCCTCCTCCACCACCAGTACCTACAAGCAAAAGACCACAGAGCTCCCTTGTAGGAAGTTCAGAAGAGATACTGCAGAAAATACCACTGACAACAAAAAAATTAAAGAGGATGTAATCCACGTGAAGGTTCCTGTTTTCATACAGCCATCTCTCTATAGAGCTATTAATTTAACCTTTTCTAGTGACAGGGGTCTGTCCCAAGATGGTATCTTTAAAAGTGAAATGGGCAAATGTTCCATGGAATGGGCTGTTGGTGTCTCGACCCAGGCATGTTCATTCTGGAAGTGCAATACCAGCGAGTGTTGATCATGCCTCTGGTTAGCAAGCTTGAATGGCTGAGGGTTGAGATCAGAGTTTAAAAGGGTTCAACTGTCTCACAATCTTCAACACCCAGATGTGAATCTCTGTTGCATCCAGGAGACATCTTATTGCAAGTGATTATGAGGGTGTGTTAAGGAAGTTCGCCTCTTCTCAGCATATTTGAGAAGCCTTTTGAGGGGTGTTTCCTGTCCACTGGTTCACTTGTCTTCGGATCCAATGGCTAGATTATGCATGCTGGATGTTACTATAAAAGGTGAAAACGTTTCAGGCAATCAGTCCTTGATCTTGGGTTAGTACCCACACTAACACCAGAGATCTAACATTCCCTCAGATGTAAAAACTTTCACAAATTTGACACCAGACCCAATCTGGTTGATAAATTTCAAAATGAACATCCAAAGCAAGTAGAGTGAGCTTGGATGGATAGCTAAAATTTCCTAGATTATCCAAGCTTCCATAGTGCAGTTTATTCAGATCATAGTCTCGTCTGGGTCTGCATAATCTTAAGGCTAGTTCGGCTAGATACTAGAAATTCAACACTTCTTTGTTAAATGTGAAGGATTTCTGGAAATGACTATTGCTAACAATATAGCAGGAACTGACAGTTCTGTGTTTGAGAATAAGTGGTAGGGAACAATTTAAGAATACCATTAGGTATTTTTCTAACCAATTATAGCAAGCAACTCAATTAAGATAAACTAGCTGTGCAAAAGTCTTTAGAATCTAGGTTAGAGGGCACTGTGAAATAGGGAGATAGCAAAGAGGTAGTCATAGCTAAAGCTGCATTGGCTTTCTTGCTTAACAAGGACCAACCTAGTATAGTTAAAGCTAGGTTAAAAAGAATGTCTACTGAGGCAACAAATATAAATGCAGAATTGTGTGTGGAGGAACTTTGCATCTCTAATCAGTACATTGTCTATGTCAAATTGTTGGATGGGAGTACTTTCCCCAAGGATATTTGTGTGCAAGTAAATATAATGAACCCAGCTGTTATCTATTACCCCTACATGCACATCCAATCTAACAGCACCTTCTATTGCCCAGCAATTACTCATATAAGTACTATTCTGGCTTGATATTGCTTAATGATTTTACAAGAACTAGTGTCTCAATGTGATGCATTTTCTTTTTTAGTGAATCCTTTTCTCTTATTTTCAGACTGGCTTTTAAGTCAAAATTATGGTCAGATATCTAAAATTGAATATGGCCGTATCTGACTCCCGGGCATGGGTCTGGGCCAATCCATGCAATCATAGTGAAAATCCGGGCAAGGAAAAATGTCTTCGTCAGAAATCAAACTAAACAATTCACAAAGAAAGAAAGAAAGAAAAACGAAGAAAACATCCAAATGAGCGCAGTAAAAATCTGCTTATACTCAAAGTCTGAACCTGATTTCCTGCTTTTGTTCATGTTCTGTGCCTAATTTCTATTGGAATAGCCGAAAAAATCCGCAAAAAAAATCATAGTTTCTGGAAACAGATGATGTCATCATATTGTTAACTAATTAATCCAGGCAATTTTCTGTGCCCGTTTTTTTTTTTTTAGCATCAGCTACGGCCCTATATATATATATATATATATATATATATATAGTTCTGTGCAAAAGTATTAAGACAAAGAACTATTTTATCTTATCAGGACATATTGACAGAAAATAAAAAATTTAATTGAAGTAATTTTATTTGTTTTACTCAACAAATGCTTTAAAAAGAAAAAAAAATACTTGCTACAAAATAAATTTAATATTTTGCTTTGATCACAGTCTTCATTCTGTCAGGCACTGACATCACAAGCTTCTTCAATGTATCTAATGGTATTTCCTGTCAAGCAGCTTGTATTTGTTCCCAAAGTGTGTCTTGCAAAGTAACATTAGATTTATCAATTTTTTTATCCAAATTGAGATCAGGGCTTTGTGGAGGGCCAATTTAAATTCCAAAGCCTTCCTTCCACTTTAGTTAAATAATTCTTACAAAAGGTTTGGCTTTTCACCCTATTTTTTAACTTCAGCGAGGTTTTTAGGAAAATTGCTGTCCTAATACTTTTGCACACTACTGGTAGTGTGCAAAATTGTTAGGACAGAGGTGATTTTAAACTTTATTTTGATGCCTCAAAAGAAAAAATAGTTCTTGTCCTAATACTTTTGCACAGTACTATATATATAGTATGCCTCTTTACTATAGTGGCTAATCCCTGTTGCAAGCACCTTCTCAGGTACATGTTTGTGTTTGTTCAATACCCAGAGAGTTCGCCTGCAGTTTATACAGCAATTATGATCTGCAGACTGTAGTTACAGTTTTTGGGAGAGAGTGCATTATCTGGTATAATCAGCAGGCTAAACAAGGCCAGTACACTCAAATCATTGATCATGAGGACTTGTGATTTGTGCAAGCACAACCATGGATGGCTTACAAATAGTTCTAGCTAACCAATTTTGCTCACGAGGTTTGGGTCAATCCTTGATATGGTTTTCAGGAATTTTCCAAAAGATGTCACATGATGTGGGGTCACTTCTCCAGGCTGATAAAGTCATCTTCCTGACAAATCAACTATGGTGAGATACAAGTTGGAAAGTGGATGATCTAATGACTCAGCCATGTGCCCATACTTTATATACAAGAAGTTCCCCACTACAAAAAAAAAAGGGAAAAAAAAAAGAAAGGGAAAAAAAAAAAAAAGGGAAAAAAAAAAAAAAAAAAAAAAAATTAACTTTTTGACTGCCTATAACTTGAATTATTTTTATTCTTCAGATTCAATTCATTAAATTTAATTTAATATTAAATTTAAACTATTAATCTTTATAAGTCAAACATAAAATTTAAAAAATTTTAACCATTAATCTTGCAAGTCAATAAACACTGCACTTATTGTCATTTAATGTAAGAGTATATATTTTCATAATATGAAACAACCCTTAAATTACATAAGAAAAAAAAAAATCAAAAACAAAAATGTTAGTTTAAATATTTAAAGTGAAATTGTATATTTATCACAAGTTTGTTAAGGTCAAATTGACAGCTAATCTCAAAATTGACCTAAAAACTGCTATTAATTGGGGCAAGGAAGGGCTTGGTCATTTTAATGCCTCCAAAACAAAACTGAATTTCTATTAATCTGAGAGACCCCTTTCTGCCTTCCATCAGCATGACTGATGCTAACCTTCAAGAGAGTGACTCATTGCACTTTTGTGCTAACAATCTCTGCTGACAGAAAGTGGAAAGATTACATTGAATCAACTGCTTAGTCTTCTGCTAGTAAAGTTGGTTCATTGGGTTGTGCTAGACAATTTTTCTTGCCAGAATCTATCTTACATATTTATAGGTCTACTTTTTGTCCATGTTTTGAATATTGCTACCGCATATAGTCTGATACTTCTGCTAAATATTTGGATATTTTTGATAAAATTCAAAGCATCCTAGCATCTCTTGTGGCATTTTGTTGCTTCTATTTCTTTACTATAATTTTTTTGTGGTAATTTTTCAGATGAACTTTACTCTATGGTACCTACATTTCATGAATTTAAGTGTAGTACTAGATTGGAAATGAGGTCTCAACAATTTACAATTAAATTGGCTAGATGTAACTAAGTTCTTTGCTAACAGTTTCTTTTCTCGCACTTGTTTGTAGAACTAACTTGTTGCTTTCTATTCAACTTTGCTCTTCAAATATTTAAATGCAATGTCTGTTCTCTTGTCTCCTTAATTCCTGTTTTGTTTTCTTTAATGTTTTTCATTTTCCCCATTCTTTCACTCAGTAACCTCTTGTCTTAGTGACTTTATTACCTTTTTCAGTGGGAGTGGGGTGAAATGATTAAAAAATAAAGAAAGATTAATTCTGATGCAAAACTATCATTTTCCTTTTTCAGGTAAAAATGTTTGATTAGATGGTCTTTTCATAGAAATTCTATTGTTATGATGATTTACCAACAGTTAACATATTTCCATTATTTTGAGCAGCAAAGCTTTAGCCAGAAAAATTAAAATGAATCACTTGTGTTGGCCATGATTAAGATTTAGACATTGTTTTGCTTATGTCCTAATGGTGAGGAACCTTTACCATTTTTGGGATGAACATTATGTCTGGAAGAAGAAACCAAAAAAATGCTTAAGTCTTGAAGCATGTAATGCAAGATTTCTGTTTCTTCATTTCCATCACCATTCCTGATTCCCAAGTGAATGACTCACAGATTTCTTTCTTCCTTGCATTTCTTCAGTCACCCCATTTTGGTTCTTGCATCGGGAATAGCTGGAATAACTATAACACCACCAATGATTCCTACTGGCAGACTGCCAGGAACATTAAAAGTTTAAAGGATTTTTTTTTTTGCTTTTAAAACTAAAGATCTGATAACAAGTCTAGAGCCACATACAATTTAAAGTTTTACCTTTTTGTCCCATATTTATTACTTTTTTAACTTCAAAATAATTTTGGATTGTTTACACCAACATAATTTTGTACTTGCTTGTTTATTATGTTAAAATATCTATAATAATCTGTGTCATAATTTTAAAAACTTCAATATTTGAACATGCTTACCTGCCATCTTCAAACATCTCCAATCAATATAAATATAATTTCCTATTTATATAATTTATAATAATTTACAAAAACTAATTATCACAGATCTATTATTAAAGTGTTATATGCCACTATGGCTTATGGAGGAGAATGCAGATATTTCTGGATTTTTTCCTGATTATTCCTCTTATTTTTCTAAGAATAACCTGAGAATTTTTTCCACATTATATTCAAATAAAAATTACTTGGAAATTGATAGTATGAGTTAAATTTCTCTATTCTCCAAGTTTATACAGTATGATTAAAAAATGGCATAACAACTTGCACTACAATGTGCTATTTTGCTGAGTTAGGGTATCAAAAGCAAAAATCAGATTATTATAATAGATAGCAAAGTTCTTTATTTTTACACTTATAAATTTCAACATCATATGCTGTGTTCGTTGGTTTAAGACAATATGAATGGAGCAGCTAATAAAGAACTCATGAAGCATGCAAAAGTTTACTTCATTGCAGGTGCTTTTCATGTGGGAATATGAGTAAAACTGGATAAAAATTCAAAAGAATGATAAATATGACAATATGAAAAAATTTTGGCTGAACATATTTTGGTAGTAGTCTGACATCATCAGAGCACTTTTTTTTTACCAGCTAAATTCTATATCACCAAATGTTTAAGTATCGATGTTGGTAATACAGATTTGAATTTTTTATCTTACATTACTATAAAATTTAATGTTGGAAAGTAATGCATTTTTTATCATATGATAAAGCTTTTTATTCTCGATTCTGTAGTGCTGTTCATAGGATCTAATGAAGGACTCTTCACGATCAAGAGGATTGATTTGTTTCCAGCCAATTTTAATCATTTGTGATCAAACAGTTGTATAGAACTGATAGTTGAAACATTTTGTAACTAGTTGAATGTTACATGACAGTCTAGTTCTGATGAGGCCATTTAAAAATATGACTAGATCTCAGGTTAATATTTAGGTTAGAGAAAGTTTGATAAAGGTTAGAAAAAATAATCTTTTTATTAATTAGGATGTGCACATGGCATAACAGTTATTGGCATGGAAAACAAAATTGGTGAACAAAGTTAGGTTCTCGCCTAGTCGGTTACATTCACTTTACTGGCCTTGGGAAAAGAGCACAAGTCTACTCCTAATTATAGGCTAAATAGCAAAGACAACTTTACTCTCTAGTCTAGAAGGGAAAATGATTTCCAAACCATGGAGAAGATAAAATAACACTACTATCTTTCCCAAGAAAGCATAATTTACAGATTAAAAATGGAGTCATGAATGCCCACGTTCTGAAGGGACATGGCATAAAAAAAAAAAGGATTATATTGGCAGAAAATAGTGTTCATGTTATTAAAATGTTTCCTGGATATTTAACACAAAAGACGAAATGTGACAAGGTATTTTTAAAAAAAGTTTTTTTAAACATAGGGCATTCCGAGCATGTAAGCTCCTTGGGCAAAAATTTTGTTGACCTTGCATAAGCAGGATAAGGTCACGTCTACTTTTCCCCAGATGAGATTCTGTCCTTTGGCATAGCCTCGTCTGGATTCCTCTCTGGCTGAAGACAGAGAGTCTGACAAGGTTGGTGTTCATATGGAACTCTGGCATGTTCCTAAAATATGTTCTTGTAATAATCCAAGTTAGGTATCATGACAAGGTGGTGCAAGTATCAAGTAACAGTATGAAGGTGGTTCTTGCATTAAACTTTTCTTGCAAAGAAATGAGGATATGTAAGTGGAGTAATGGATAGTGGTTCAGAATAAGAAATTGGAGAGCAGGGTTCAAATTCCAGTTTGTCACATTCACTTACGTGCAAATGAACTTGGGAAAAGTATGGGTTAAATATTAGTACTTGTATCTGGAAAGATTATTGAGAGAAAAAAAAAAAAAAAAAAAAAAAAAAATCAACTCTTAGGATTCAAAATGTTTCAGTGTTAAATAATACCAAGCATTGAAAATATTTGATTTTTTTACATCTTACAAAAAAAAAAACAAAAAAAAAAAAACAAAAAAAAAAAAAACAAAATTCTACATATTCATCCAAACTGAAAAATTTAGACAAAAAATAAAATAAAAAGCAAAGAAATAAAATAAAATTAAATTTTGGGATCAGGAAATCAGTTTTCTCCAGGTGAATGTGAATGCATTAGCTTGAGCACTGCATCAACTGTTTATTTTTCTAAATAAATGCAGATGATCTGGAGTTTCCAGATTATTTAAATTGCTATAAATTCTTAATATAATGGAATGACTTCCATTGCGTTAATGGTTTTAAATTCAGATTTGTCCTACTCCTAGACTGGCTGACAAGGCTAGGAAGCTCAGTTTACTATGCTTTTTAACTGATGGTTATGGGAGAGAATATATATATTTGACTCACCGATTTTACTTATATTATTATTTACACATTCTGACACCACTGTAAGCTCTCACTTAAGAAAACTTCTATTGAGTTACAAGTATTAATGTAGTCAAAATATTTCTAAAGAAACAAAAAAAAAAAAATTATATATTTTCTAAACATATGCTGTTAAATATAAGAGACAATGAATGTCTATTATGTTTAATCATGAGCCGTTCTAAACGTAGTATTTTGGCTTTAATTTCAGCTGAAAATAAAGACAAAAATTCTCCAACATTTAGAACGGCTCATGATTAAACATAATAGACATTCATTGTCTCTTATATTTAACAGCATATGTTTAGAAAATTATTTGCTGCCTTGATACACTAAATATATATATTGCAAATTTGTAAAACTTTCAAGCCGTGAGCTTTTAAGCAAACAGTTCACTATTCTAATCACGAGGCTATCTTACAGCATATGTGTTACAAATAGGAGCAATTCAGAGATCTACAAAAGTCATCATTATGGACTGGTTCCAAAAGGTTACTGCAAATGCATTTTAGGCTTCTATTGTAGATGATCTATTTCCAGATGACTAAAATGCTTTAGTCATTAACTGATATTTTGAAATAAGAGAAACCATAATAACATAATCGTCTTGAGTGATAGTTTAGCAGTTATGCACAAAATTGAATACCACTAGGCTTACAGTTCAATCAGTTATAACATTTACAATTATAATGTCGTGACATGGATATGTAAGAGTCACTTTAAAAGTAATGATATTATGGATTAAAACTAATTTTTGTTGGTGGTATGGTAGTAGAAAGTAAACCTTCCTGAAGGATTTATGTAATTGAACCTGACCAGACGTCTTGACTTCAGTTGGTTTCTCGCCAAAGTGAAGTGGCTTCCTTTGGTCTTTTCTACAATTATTTTACAAGTAATTTCCGATAAGCATTTTCACTTAGTATCCTGAGTATGTGAATTCAAGCATGCTACTAGATTGGCAATTAAGTCTCACTCTTTTATTGTTGAAATAGCAAAATGCAACTGATACTTCTAATCCAACAGTTTTTCCTCACACTTCCCTGATAACTACAATCTTCAAAAATCTAAATGCAACGTCTATTGTCATCTGTCTTTAACCTTATTTATCTTTTGTCCTTCAAGAAAAAAAGAAAAAAAAAAAGAAAAAAAAAGAAAAAAAGAAAGAAAAAAAAGAAAAAAAGAAAAGATATTTCGCACTAAGAAGGATGGTAATATGTCATTAGTAGACAGGGGTTTACAGGGAATGAGTATAGGGAATTCAGTTTTCTCTTTCATTTTTATTCCCTGTAACCCTGTGTACTCATGGCATATTACCATCCTTGTTAAGGTGAAATATATCTAGCCACACTGATGAGCTGTGATACAGCGAAACAGGCTTGTATGTGGATGACTAATATATTATGCTCTCATTACAATTGAACTTTCTGGAGAAGAAAATTTTAAAAACAGTTTCCACTTCTGCTATATGCGTGACTCTTCAGAAATGAATTGAGTTCTTTCGGTGACTGGCGTGTGTATACACTGCTTCTATACAACACGTTAAAATTTCCCTTCTGATTCCATGCGCCTATGGCTTAGGGAGTAGCAACTGACATGAAGTCGGTCGAGTTTTGATCCCGGCTAGAAGTAAAGTGGATATGTCTAGCCACGCTGATGAGCTGTGATACAGCGAAACAGGCTTGTATGTTGATTAATATATATTACCTTATTACAGAAATCATTTTGGCAAAATAGTATCTGACACAAAAGTGTGTATAGAAAAATTGCACCTTCAATATTTGTTGAAAATTAACAGAGACCAAATAGTGAATGTGAACACAGTTATTTTGAGGATGTATTTTAGTACATGAAAGGGAAAATAATATAATCTAAATGTTGATTTTTCATGCTACCTTAAACAAAGGGTTAGGAAGGAAACTAATCAATAATACAAGAGTTAATGGATTTAAAACAGTTTTTCAGGTAAATAGCCTGCTTAACAGAAAGAGTCTATAAATTTCTATGTTTGGTCAATGAATTGAAACAGCCAATTTCACCATTACAGTGATGCACATGAAAAACCACATTCCAAATGGCCCTGCATAGCTGGTGACATAAAACAAGACTTTTTTTTAGTAGAAAACTGACTTTATGCAACAGCTTTATGCTCTCTGAATCTTGTATTTTTTTTTTCTTCAGAAATTTTAGTGCGTCTCTCACATCTTTGATGATTTATGAAGAACCCCTTTTTTCCTCCAACTCCCAAAAAATAATTTGTTGAATCTTGTATATAAAATTTAATTGGTAGACTAAAGTTTATCTAGACACTAAACTACGAATACTTTTATCGAGCCTAATTCTATAGTAATCCCTGTCTGATATTGTAGAACCACATCTGTTGCTTGAAGATTTTCCTTTATTTGGGATAAAATTTTCCAGCATCCATTGCCATATAAGAGAATTCATTTTTCTTAATCTAATCTAAACTTATTTATAAATGGAACTGTGTGTGTGTGTGTGTGTGTGTGTGTGTGTGTGTGTGTGTGTGAGACACCTATAGACTCCGAAACGGCTGAACCGATTTCCTTGAAAATTTACACAGTTGTACTATAAGTGTCTGCGAGTGTTCTTAGCTAGGTTTTGTGTCACTTTGAATTTGGAACACTGATCATTTGACAGAATATCCAGAAAACATTTTTTCAATTCTTCCTTCAAATTTTCACTTTTTAAATTGGTTGCTTGTCCACTTACATTTTTGCAATAAGCATTTATAAGCAAAGCTCAAATAATTCCATTTAGTCAGTACCAAATGAATTTGGCATATTTTTAACACAAGCCTTAGCTTTTACACACTTGTTATGGAATGCAACATTATAAGCCATTTTGTTAACAAAAAATAATTTCTTACCAGAGACACTACTCTTGACTTTTGAAGTCCTTAATATAAGACTTCTGATTTCTTTCAATGTGGCATCATTAATTATTGTAATATCATCAGCAGTATCTAGTTACCTTTTCACATTCAATTTTCTTTTGTTTTCTTATATTTTTCCATCACAATTTTTTGCTGTGAGAATCTTTTCTTTGTTTAGTTTTACAGTGTAACTTATGTCCTACTTTACTACACTTATAACATTTCAAATTCTTAAAAGGAACCGTCATCTGAGATGTAACCTTCAACATCTGAAATATGGATTCTTTTTTGCCCATTTTTCTTTTGTTTGCATTTATGCACATTTCTTCAGCATCACACCTCAGATTTAGGATTCTGACATTTGTCCAACATTTCCTGTAAGATAAGTTTATCATTTTTTTCAAGTTTTGTTAGAATTCCAGTCCTTATTTCTGTGTCTTTCTGCTGTTAACCCTTGAACCAAAAATAAACCTTTAAACTTATTCAGAGTCAGTTCATTTAATCATAATCTTTCACATTCCTTGTTAACGATTCTAGCATATAGGACAAGATCTTTGTCTTTTTTTTTTGTAGTATTCATACATTTTCAATGAGTGTTGAACAAAGAGCTTTTGTCACTAAAAATTATTGTCAGAATATTTGTTTCTTCAAAAATTACTCCAGTTTTTTGGTAGTACAATATTACAGTATTTTTCATGTTCTACTGCTGCTATCATTCAAATGTTTCAGTTTTTCTTTTGTCTCTGCAATTGTTGTATTTTTCTGAAAATTTGTATGTACAAGAGTAAACATAAAACCTAATTCCGTCATCTGAGATTGCACTTGCGACAAAGTTGGGAGTAAAAGGAGTTGGAGAATTTTCTGTTTTCTTCTGTATTATCTCAATCAACTTTTGTTGTTTCTGCAGTTCCAACAACTGCTGATATTGCTGAATTTGTACTCCAGAACGCAATATTTCCTCCATATTTTAATACTTTTTTTCTTTCTACACACCAAAGAAAAATTTAAACTAATATGGATCAAATTCTCATTGTCATAGTATCCTGTGCACCAAAGAAACAAGTATCTTTTTGCTACTTGTTATAGTGTGGTTTTGAAATATCCTTGTACCTCCAGTTAAAAAGCTTTGATCCTCATCACCACCATTATAACTTCTAGTGGTCATAATATAAGTCTTACTGAGGCAACTCACTGATGTTTATAAGAAATACTATGAAGATTGACTCCAACAGAAATTTTAAGACTCACTGGAGTTGGAGTTCTTTAAGTGTCTAGACTAGCCCATTTGTGTCACCAGAGGCGTGTTATTTACTCTTCAACACTATATAATAACTACAAAATACAACATTATGTAGGAAGCAGTCTATAAATTAAAATTTATTATCTGAAATGATAATCTAGACAGTCTTCATGCAAATCTACACTTTGTGATGAGACAATTATGAGGTTTTTAAAATGTTGACAACAAAACCTTGACAAATGCTTGAAACATTACTTGCCCGAGTAAAGATAATAACGATTAAAAAAGAAATAATTTTGCAGCACAGAAACATCTATATGGGTCATAAACAGTTTCCTATTTATTTAGTGAAAAAAAAAAAAAAAAATCATTTTGTTTCAATGAAAGTCAAATGATAGATTTTTTGCCAGTTCAGTTCTTACTGGTGTCAGATTATAATTTGTTACATGAAAATAATCAGGTTATGCTTTCCAATAGGTAAAGGACATAAAGCATGTGTTTGTCATTTGGCAAAAGAAAATGAATATTCATTCTGTTCTCTTTTTTCGACATTTAAAGCACAATAACAAATTGTTTGAATTGACATCTATTAACAGTTCAAGGCATAAATAACAGATGTTATTATATTGCTATTAGTAAGACTAAGCTAAAATTGATACACAGTTGCAATCATAAAGCACCCACTCTACAGGGACAGTTACATAAAATAAATGAAGTTTAAAATGGCTTAAACTTATCAGATTGCTTTTTGACTAGATATCTATATATGCATTCCTTTTGATTAATACCATGTCTAGATTGCAGACAAATTTCTTCCTCAGTATAAAGAGTGTATAATTTGCATTCATAAATGCATATCTACACTTTGTACTGAATCCATTAGTTCAAAAGGAATTGGTTACTGAGTTTAAATTGATTAGAAGCAAAAAACAAAATGGGAGAGAACATTAAGGCAAGGAGATACTGTCAAAGAAAAAAAAAATTCAAAGAATAAATGGTAATGTTTTGCTTAATAGACAAAATAAAAACAAAATGCAATGTATATTTATTTATGTGAGTATATCAGGTGAATTTCAGAGAGACAAAATTTGAAGGGTTGGTGAGATTAGCTTGACAGTCAAAGATGTAAATGACCTCATTAACCCCCCCCCCAACTACTATTCATAGATAAGCCAGGAATAGAGTAACTTAAACTAAGTTACTACTTGTAAAATTTACAATACCTTATATACTTTCTTTCCAATATTTTACAGACATGTGAAAAGAGATTCTTAAATAAAAGAGGCTGAAAATGATTGCTGCTTGACAGAGAAACGAGATCACAGTTCAAAAGGAATTGGTTATGACCTTAAGTCGATTAGAAGTAAAGGGTAAAATTGGAGAGAGAAAAGAAAGTAGCTTATTAAGGAAAAGAGATGATGTAAAAAAAAAAAAAAAAAAAAAAAAAAAAAAAAAAAAAAAACTTTTTTTTAAAGCAAGCAGTTTTTGCAGTTATAATGAACAATATCAAGAGAGTATTAATTAATAATAAAATTGAATGTTCTCTTGTCTCCATTCCAAAAAGTAAACATTTGCTCACACACACACTGGAGTAATTGGCACCTTGTGTTGGTGTAATGGTTAGCAAGCTTGTCTCACTAGAATCATTACAATTGAGTAGTGAGTTTGATCCTCACTGGGTGTCCATTACTTTTGGCCGTGTGCCACATCTAAGCTGCACTTAGAAAAATCACCATATATAGGAGAGTAATAGATAGCAGTTCAGAATGAGAAATTGGAGAGCTGAGCTTGAATTTCAGGATAGTTAGCTACATTCAATTATATGCAAATTCTTTTCTCCCTGCTCCTCAGTTCTAGGTAATAGTAAGACAGACTAGGCCTTATAGGCTTAGTTAGCAACCAGTTTAGGACAACTCTGAATTCAAACCTGATGAACTTTCTTTGGTGACCTTGTGGTACATTCTTACAAAATGTGTGGTTGATTCTGCACAAGCCTTGACTACTATTATCAAATCGTATATGCGAGTAATTTGGTTGCTCAGCTCAAAGAATGAAGCTGCTCAACCCTTGTTCGTCTAGCAATGGAAGAGCACACATACAGTGGCCAACATGGTGTAATAGCTAGCAAGCTTGCCTCACTAAAATCATTACAATTGAGTAATGAGTTTGACCCTCACTAAGTGCCCTATATTTTTAAGCCTTGTGCCACATAAACTGTGCTTAGAAAATCACTATACACACATGAGGTGAGATGAAATAAAAAGAACCTTAAAAGAAACATTTAAGTAAACTCAATTCTATACTTACAAACATAAATATTAACAAGAGAATCCTATTCTAAGTCTGTGATTAAGAGTTACCATTATTTTCATTCCGATTAATGTCCACATTTGTGTTATCACAACGCTTTGACTATTGTGCCTTTCGATCTTGACACCTATTTTGTCAACTTGGGTAACCTTCAGAGACAAACACTTTAAGAATACCGAAGAATACAACAAATAAAACACTGTTATAATAACAACAAAAATGACAAAATATGTTCCAGCATTTCAAGGTTTACCCATATGATATTTGTGCTACTACTAAATATCTTTTTCTGATGTTTGACAAATTTCTGGGCTGGTACAAACTTCTATATTGAACCTGTATGGAAGTTTGCCATGTGAACAAAAACCTCAAATAGAACAAAAAGGGAGAAGCCTATCTAAACAGTAACCAAAAGTGGTCAATGCCTAGGTAATAAGAAACACAGCTTCACAGTATCACACCTCAAAAGAGAAAGTTTGAACCACTACTTAAGTTTCATGCTCTCTTCATTTATATAATCATGTCACAATCATTGCCAAGAAAAATGTGCCCAAAATTAACAGCAGAGGAAATTGAGAAATGTAATGAATATAAAATGTGAAATATAATAAAAGCCAATATCTCATCAACCTTTGAGAAATCATAAGAGAATGGGTGTTGCCTAAAAAAAAAAAAAAAAAAAAAAAAAAAAAATCAGACACCAGCCTCATTTTTGCTGAAAATACAGAACAAATATGATAAAAGGAGGTGGGATTCTATTGCAAAAACTTACATAAATTTGCTGTCTATACTACATACATTGTTCTAAATAAATTATGTTAATAAACCACTGACGATAGTATATTTTTGTTTCTTAATCTACATTTAAAAAATACGTAGCAATTTTGCAGAGTAAGCCATTTTTTGTTCTTTACTTATAACTGGTTTTGGTATTATAGATTCCTTACAGGAAGAAAAAAATTAAGATCATGACTAAACTGAACTTGGTTTAAAAGGTATGGTTAACACAAAGAAAAATTTGGCTAATACCAAAGAAGAATGCATTTAAACTTCTGTATGGAAATTGATATGATCCAGCACAATGATAAATTGTGTCCAAGAGAAATAACTTTATATAATCATCCAATGTTACAGGTTTTTGTGCACTTGAACTGCTGGCGTTTTAGTTATTTCAGTGTGCTTGAAGAACAAAAGTTTCTTTAATATATGAAGAAAAACCGAAAACATTAGTGAAAAAAAAACCAACAGATAACTTGCCAAAAGAACTAACATCCTAATCAAGAAAAATTTTGCATAAGAAAAGAAAAAAGAAAAAAAAACCCTAAAGGCTAACAGCAACCTACTCAGTAAAGTGGCAAGTGACTAAATTACTAGACAGAGCAAAAAGTGTTTCACAATGTTAAGTCCTATCAAAAGACAGGTTAAGTTCTTACTTGCAGACCTAGCAACCAATCCTGATTGATTGTTTTGCAACTGTCTACATACAGGAATTAAATTTGCTCCCACTTTCTAGCATCTGTTGATGATAGTTTGCCATGAATGTTCATGTTGAACCAACATTCAACCAGACTTGTAATGTGTATTCGACTCAAAAACCTTGTTTAATCTAATTAAAAATTTTCAATAAAAATTAAGCATTTTGATGCTCTCAATAATAAATTTGTTCATTTTTGTTTTATAGTCATTTTACTCCAAGCAAAGCAGAACCACCACTTGTGCACAAAGGGTTACAGTGAGAGGAAAAAAAGGCGGGGACAGGGGATATCGAAGAAATGATAAGAGATGGCAATTGACATTGAATTTAAATTTAGAGATTGTATCTATCAGGGAAGCAAGTAAACGGTAGGGAGTTCCACAAATGGGAAGTGCCAGGGAAAAAAGAAAGAGTAGAAGGCATGGCTACATTTAACTATTTTGACAGTGAAAGGGTGGGACCTTAATGCCAATCTAGTAACATGTGGCTGAAGTACCAGGAAAAAAAAAAAAGCTCATCAAAGCAGTTGCCATTAAAATACGTGTAGAAATGACAGAGGGAAGCCACATCGGATCAGTGAGAAAGTGACTGAAGGCAGACTGTATATTGCAGATCCTCTTTTGGATTTTGTCGAAAACCTCAAGATGAATGAAAAGGAGCATCCAAACAGATATGGTCACAGTATTCGATGTACAGACAAAATGAAAATTTATAAAATCTAATCAGGTATATTACTCTAAATTATCAGAATCATTCCAACACAGAATTAAAACCTCATGTGTTTATATTAGCTGAACATTAACATAAAAGGTCACTGATGATACAGCTCGATTACAGTAAATAATCACATATACAGTTAAATATATTCTTTGTGCTGTGTCCTCTCCATAATTACCTGTTCTTTGTAGCTCTTAATAAATTTTGTCATCTCAAACTTTCTTTCACTATCCATTTATTCAAGCTTGCTAGGTAGGTTATGCAATATTTTCTTCTGTCCCTCTGTTCTGTGACTATCAAATTTTCCAAACCTTTCCTCATTAAGTGCTCTAAAAATTCTGATGTTAAATATGTGTTTTTTTTTTTCCAATTTTTTATAAAAACAGTCATTGCATACACATTCAGTCCATGGTATTCTCAGCATTCTTCTGTGAAGCCACATTTTTGTTGCTTCAAGTCTCATCTGAAAAGATTGTCCAGCATTTACTGCTGGATAGGAGGACTGATATTACATAACAGTTCAGTACCATTTTCTTTGTTTCTAATGAAACTTTTCTGTTAAAACTTTATTCAACATTTGGAAAACAACTTGTGCTATCCCAATACACCTTTGGATTTCAGTGGAAGTGTGTTGTGGTGGAATGGATGTCGGTTTGGAACAAAAAAAATCAGGGAGCTGAGTTCAAATTCCAGTTGAATTCATTACATTTACTTATACACAAATACCCTTGGGAAAGGTATGAGCTCATCTCTTCTCCCTCTAGCTACGGGTTGAATAGCCTTGGTTAGCAACCAGTCTACTACATAAAGCAATGGCAACTTATTGCAGGAAAATCTGCCTAGACAGCTATGTCTCGAAAGAAACATGTTTGCTCAAGCATGTATCACGTATGGCAATTAACTGGCTGACTGATATTTCTTTATACAGACTTGTGTTCTTGCATGCATTTGATTATACAGATAATGAATACTATCCTATTATATATATTACTTCCCACTTCTTGCACCTGTTAATGCAATAAATCAAGAGATACAGGTGGGTTAAATGGAGGAGCCAGGTGTTGTCCCACCATGTTCCACACAGGTTCAATATAGGAGTTTGTACCAGCCCAGAAATTTGTCAAACATCAGAAAGGGATATTTAGTAGTAGCACAAATATCATATGGGTAAACCTTGAAATGCTGGAACATTTTGTCATTTTTGTTATTATAACAGCGTTTTATTTGTTGTATTCTTCGGTATTCTTAAAGTGTTTGTCTCTGAAGATTACCCAAGTTGACAAAATAGGTATCAAGATCGAAGGGCACAACGGTTGAAACGTTGTGATAATAACAACACAAATGTGGATATTAATATGAATAAAAATAATGATAACTCACAGACTTAGAATAGGATTCTCTTGTTACTATTTACGTTTGTAAGTATAGAATTGAGTTTTCTTAAATGTTTCTTTAAGGTTCTTTTTTATTTCACCTATTTTTGTCTCTACAATGAATATATCATTAAAATATTGAAAAGATTTCGTAAGTCAAATTTTATTTTAATTTAACAATGATTACGCTGTCAGAAAATTAGCTAACCTAACCTAATCATATATAATAAGTTAGATAGAATTGTTTAAAATGTTTTCCCAATATGAACTGTCAATAAAACAAATTTTTAACAAGATAAAAAGTCAGATAGATATTGGCCAAGTTGCTTTTATGGCTTATCAACCTTTTGCAGGTTATTTAAAGGCAGAAAATATTTTTAATATGTAAGAAGTTTTTGAGATAATACTAATTTTTACTGGAACAAGTTCCACCAATTAACCCATAGCGGGAAGTAGGAAGAGAATAGGTGGATTCATACCTTTCCCGAGTACATCTATGTGCAAGACAATATAATGAAACCACTGAAATGGGAACTCGGCTCTCCAATTTCCAGTTTCGAGCCACCATTCATTACACCACCCACACATCCAAAGCTGACAACATCTAGTATTCCCAAGCGGCCACCCATCTAGATACCGACCAGACTCTCTGGTGTTTGTATGAGAACCGATATTTTTACGTGGTATGGCGGTAATAAATAGATAAACTTAGATAGATAGATAGATAGATAGATAACTTTAATATATAAAGTTATATAATTACAATTATAATTATAATTGTATTATGCTTTACAATATTGAGCACTTTTATAAACGAAAGTAAATGTAGGAGTGCTCGGAGTTGCAAAACTTGGTTCTCTTCCCCTGGATTTATATAAAGTTATATATAATCTTATATTCTGCATGTCATTTTTGTTGTGAACCAGCTTTCTGGTATTTTATCCACACAGATACACCTACACTACTGGCCATAATTATTAGGCTACCCCAGGTTTTTTTTAAAAGAAATGATGCATTTCATACTATTTTTAGTATTTATTACCAAATGAAAATAGAATGGTGCTTTTGTTATTACTTTGCAAAATTTTACAAGGTAAGGAAGCAAAGATGAACTCGTACGAATCATCCTAAATTTTATTCATTTTTTCATGGATGAAACTGTAATATAGGTAATTATTAAATATTTACATATTCATTTGATGCACATGTTATTGTCCAATATTCACAAAAGAACCATTCTATTTTCATTTACAAGTATTTACTTGGCAATAAATACTAAAAAACGGTATGAAACATTTTTTAAAACACTGGGGTGGTCTAATACTCATGGCCAGTAGTGTACATACACAAGCATGCGGGTGTGTATGAGTCTTGACACTCTTTTAATGAGTGTAAGGAAATGAAATATCACATGTAAAAACATGCATGGGATACACTTCAATTTGCAGGTCCATACTGTTGAATGTTTCTTTGTTTCGGGTGTGAATGTTTAATAAGGTGTGACTAACAGACCAGATAGAGGGGAAAAAGAGACAGGAGAAAGCAATGGATAACATATTTGAAGGACCTAATCAGGTAGATGACAGAACAAGGATTGCACAGTGTAACAGGAGAAGGCGTGCTCAGAGCCACCAGGGATAGGGAAACGTGGAAAGCCATGATCGCCTACGTCCTGAAGGGACAGGGTACATAGAAGATGGAACAAGTGAAGTACAAAACTGTAATCTGGTATTTTTCTTTCAAAGGCAAACAAACCACAAACAATTTGGGTGGTGGGGATTATAGTGAATGAACAAGACATCAGTTTCATTTTGATATCGGCATTTCAAATGTGCTCAGATTTCAGTTGAAATATCCCCCTTTCTCATCCCACACTAAGTCATCCTGTGACAGTGACACTATCCAACAAGTGAAGAACACTATCTTAAAAGATTGGAAAATCTTCATTGATCGCTCTCTTCAAAATGTAACAGACAGATTTTAACCCTCTAGGGCCATTCGTATCCTATTTGATACAGTATTTCTCTATAAGGAAACATTTGGTATTCATTGACTGAGCAGTCAGTACTGCTTTCATTTGAAATTTATAAAATATTTCTCTTAAAAAATTTTTCAGGAAAATATTTCTTTCAAGGCTTGTTTTCATACTATATCAAATATGATATGAATGGCCCTAGAGGGTTAAAATATCACAAGCCACTTTCCAAACAATTTTTGTAAATTGATGGTTTAACTACAGTAGCTGCTATTCTCTTGTGAGTCCCGTAATGATAGTCGTAAACGGCTTGAATTTTTCCTTTGGCTTAGGATTCAGCTGTAATGAAAGCAAAGGTAAAGCACTTCAGTGATGAGCTATGTTCTCGTAATTCCGGTAGAAATTTCAGGGAATTTTGTTTTGTTTTCTTCTCAACTCTCAGTCTTTTTCAGCCATTATTTTAAACAAGTGAGCCTGTGCTGTCAAAAATGCCGGAAAAAATATTTATATCAATATGCCATCTAAAATGATGGCAACATATTTATTGATGTACCAAGAGCGTTGATAAGCTCAAAGAGCCTGTCACTTTAAATGAGCAAGTTCCTGTTCAAAGAGACATTCTCTTTGTGCTTATTAATGCTCTATTTCCACCCCGATACCGAGCACTTTATGATAAAACAAACTCGCTTGCTAAAATACATTAGCAAAACCACTGAAAAAACAACATTGGCACTAAACAATATCACAACTCAACACTAATATATATATATATATATACACACACACACACACACACAAAAATAAAACACAATAGTCTTTATTATAATAATAGAGAAAATATATATTCCTCATTACTCGATAATTATTGCAAAAAAAAAAAAAAAAAAAAAAAAGGCACTGTTAAAAATAAACATGCAGCAAGAGCCTTAATAACTGGTAGTAAAGAGAAAGAACTGAGCCGACGCTGCCTTGCTATTTTCTCTCTAATGAACTGATCCGACCGTTTCGCTATTGTCTCTCTACATGAGCATTACAGGACACACACACACACAAAGTTCAGTTGGGTGAATTGAACAATATTCAGAACAGAACTTTTCAAGGTTTCTACCATAAACACCAAAGGTAAGCTAGAGATTTAACGTATCTACACTCCACCATGATGCCAGGTATCAAACCTAAGTATTTTAGGCAAATTCACTCTGAAAGCTAGGAACTGAATGGCTTTTCTCACTCCCCACCAACAAACAATGCTGTTCACTCAATACAAAGCCCAAGAGCCACTCAAGACAGCAGGTTATTGAATGAGGTTGTTTTATGGACATAAGAAGAGGAGGTAAAAATTGTAGATCTACTGTATGATTTTCCTTTTGATATGGTTAGATATAGTGAAATATTAGAAAGGTGAAGAGATGAGGTAGTGAATATCAACATTCTCAAGTAGTATGGATCAGTTGTCAAGGGTGCTTTGTTAGATTTTGTTTAACAGTGTGTCAACCCTTTTGGGTCATTTTGCAACAACCAGGTGAATATATTTTTTTTCCCCCCAAATAGCTGGAAAAGCTCAGTTTGGTAGCTACAATTCATTTTAAATAGATTTTATAATCTGCCAATTTGGACAATTTAAATCAGTCCTTATCTAAATCTAAACTTATTTATAAATGGAACTTTGTGTGTGTGTGTGTCTCCGTTATCTATAGACTCCGAAATGGCTGAACCGATTTTCTTGAAAATTTACAGTTATAAGTGTCTGCGAGTGTTCTTAATTAGGTTTTGTGTCGAGGTACCCCCGATAAATATCGAAAATGAAAAAAATCAGGTTATAGAAGGCGTGGTCCGATTTTAATCAAATTTGATACACTTATAGACAAAGACATAAGAAATGATATTCAGAAGTTTCAAGGTTGCAGTTCTTACAATAGTGCAGTAAATAATATATATATATATATATATATAAAAGGCAAGATGTTTGTGTGTGTGTGTGTTTATCTGCCTGTATGTATTTTTTTCAACTCTTTTATTTTAGCTTTTGCTTTGGGTTTGGCTGTAAGTAGGTATAATTGTAGTTCTTAGTCTCAGCCATGATACCATTTACTCAGAGGACTTATTTAGCTTTCAAAATTCAGTTTATGACGAAAAAAAACTTATTTGATATCGATACCAGGAAATAAAAATTTGACTTACATCCATTCATTTTTCTTTCAGTCTACGGTTTCGCTGTAACTGGAAGCAACTATTGCTTTTTAGTCTTTCGTGCCAACGCCCAAAGAGTCTGAGCTCCAGGACCATGAATTAGTTTTAAAGTTTTCATTACACCTGAGCAACACCGGGCTATACTGCTAGTATATCCATAGATAAACAATATTTAAAAAGAATTTAGCAATTATTATTTCTTTTAGAAATCCTATTATCTGGTAAGGGGCAACATATTTAGAAAAATGTTCTTACATTTATACCATTGTAGCATTTACTACATTTAATCTGATAGCTTTTTACATCTGATCAGAATGCGCTTAACCCTATGATTGCAATATGTACATCAAGGTACATCCTCAACTCTTAGCAATTGTACATTAGTCTTGTATATTGAATATGAACTCTAGTTAAGACAGGGTCCTCTCTTTGCCCCTTTTAGTAGTTTTGTGTTTTCATGTCCGATGCTTGGTTGGTGTTCATAAAGTTTGTTTTCTGAGGGAATGTGTTCCAGACTGTCATTTGCTTTAGGTTCTAGTTAATTTTGTTTTTAAAATCTATATACAGAATTTTTTTATATAAGTTATTTTTAGATTACAGGTGTTCTTTTTGCTAATTCATTTACTTTCCCATTGCCCTCTATGCCAACAGGTCTTGATATCCATGCTACAATTATGGATATTTGTAATTTCACCAGAATGTAGTTGTCAAGGTGTTGTGTTATCAAGAGACCAGATTCGCTTCACAAAATATAAACGTAGTAACACCAAATTACACACTTGCTAAAAGAGTAACCCTTAAAGAAAGTTATCTTAAGATTTGGATCTCAGACTATTCAACAGATAATGCCAACCCAGAATAATGGTAATCTCCAACATCCTGACTGAAGAAACAAACAATCCAGAAAAGGAAATACAAGAATTCTACCTGGAGCAAACATGTCTATCCAGATATTCAAAGGAGCAGAACTTTTTCTTGAGTCATAAACATCATGCCTATGCTGGATGCCAGGCACCAAGACAAGCTTGCTTGTATGTGAATATATGAAAGAAAAGGGGGTTATAAAAGCTGCTCAGGGTGAGCAAACATCCCCTACCCTCATATTTAGAGTATTCAGTGATGAGGAAAGGTTCTTCATCTATTTTTTTTTCAAGTTTTTATTGAGGGGTTCAATTTACAGAATAAGTATAATGCTAAACTGGACCTTTACTTTCTGTCCATTAGGTTATCTGAACTGAACTATTTTTTTGTAAAATCATATAAAGTAAACATTCAGCTAAAAATTTCATATACAGAAACCAAAGTTAATTTTTTTAATAATTTTTTCTCCTCAGTTATAAAAACTGGAAAGTAAAATTGTTTTTGTTTACAATAGTATAATCACTTGCCACTGAGGATAGCTAGTCTGAAGAACAATATTTACAAATCCATAGTTAAAAAAAAAAAAAAAAAAAAAAAAAAAAAAAAGAGAAAGTCATGGTTGTATATATTGCTGTAATAAAAATTCAGTAGAATAAACTTTCAATTAGTCCTAATATATAAACACACACACACAAAAAAAAAAAAACAAAAAAAAAACAAACACTCTGGCCATAAAATCTCAGAACTGTCAAACTACATGTAAATAGTTGATTATAGTGGTAAAGGCTTCTGCAAAACTATCCATAATTTTTAGAACTGAATACAGAGAACAGCTCTCCTCAGGTATTTGAGAGAAATTATCCTTCTCCTAGGCTGGTTGTCAATCAAGGATAAAGAGCCGCATCTATCCTATTTAACCTATAGATGGAGAGGAAATGGATACATACCATTCAAGGGAATTTATATGCAAGTTAATGTAACATTAATGTTATTTACATTTAATGGCAAATGTTTGAATTCCAGTTGAATTCCTTGCATTCACTTACACGCAAGTATCCTTATGGGTTAAATAACAGGAGAGATTGGGTTCTATAGCCTTGGCTGGCAACCAGTCTACTGCAGAAAGTAATGGCAACCTACTGCTGGATAATCTTCTGCCGAGTCAGTCAGGTCTCTTTCGTGACATGATCGTCTAAGCCTGTATCACATATGGCAGTTAACTGAATGTAACAAACCTCACTAGAATTGGATGTTTGGTTTTCAATTTCTTATTCAGAGACATATCCGAATAAAATCAAATGGACTAGATTCAGTTTGGAATAGAGAAATTGTTTTTGTACAAGAAACTAGGCTGAAAAATTAACAGAAAGAAAAATGTGTGATAGTTTTATGCAATTCTGATAGTGAGAATTGAACTTATAACACCAGTTTAGCAGTAAAGCTATGGACTATTGTTCTCATCAGGTTTTAACTGTTGTTCCCTTTAGTTTTCATCAGGTGTATCTTTATCTGGTAACTTATGGGAATTTCTGAATCTAATCTTGTTTAATCTGGGGGTGGGGTCAGAAAAGAGTTAGACAAGATATTTTAGTCAATAGTGACATTGCAAGCAATACAAAACATTTTAACAGTATATCAGACAGAGTAGCTTGGATAATAATCAGTTTATGCAAACATGACTCTGAAAATGATCTAATTATATACAGAAATTCTAAAAGTTCAGATGAGGAAATTGAAGGGCTTGATGATATCAGTAACATTATAGATTGAAAATATACTGTTTTGATGAGTAACTTCCATAAAAAAGTAGGGACAAGCTAAGAGACACAAAAATGTTAATTATAAATATATTTTTTCAATAGTGAAGAGACCAAATAAGGAAAAATAAAAAATAAATTGACTTGATATGGTAGTTAAGGGAGATAAAGAAAGAAAAAAAAAAATCAATGAATTTCAGGAAGAAATCGAGAACAATTTCAAGATTTTGAGGAATAACCGAAAATATGAATATCTAATTGGTAACTATAATTAAGCAATCAGCAATGCTAGATGAATTAAATGAAATACCAAGTTAACAAATATTCAAGGTCAGTGCTAGAAGTAATGAAAAAGAGGAGAAATGGAGACATAACTATTATAACGAAAATTAAAAATGTAGAATTAGCCTAATCAACAATAAGAGCTACGGAAAAAGAAAAACAAACTTGGAAAGTGTGGAAGAGGAGTTAAAAAAGGTAAAAGTTTAAAACATGCTCAATATACAACCAAAATAGAAAGAATGTGAGTATATCACCAAATTTAGGTACAACTTGTTAATAATCATAACACCAGTAGTTACCCCAGTAGACACTGGTGAATTTCCTGAATTAACAGCATACAACAACAACAAAAAAAAAAAAAAAAAAAAAAAAAAAAAAAAAAAAAAAAAAAAAAAAAACAGCAAAAAAAAAAAAAAAAAAAGAAAAAAAAGAAAAGTGGTCTTGCTCTATAAAAATATTTCATTTTCTATCACTTATTCATTCATATCACACACAGCATTCATCATCATAAGCATTTTAATACTAGCCCATTTTAGCTTGAGTGACTCTTGAAGCTTGTATTAGATTGACATTAGTAAAAAAAACTTTCACTTTTATATGGGCTTATTTATACATCTTTACAAAAATGACATTGCCTGCTGTCACACCACCTCAGGTGACAGCAGGCAATGTCATTTTTGTAAAGATGCATATAACATCTTTTGTTGAATAATATAGACATATTGCATGTTTGCATTGATCCTTTCCAGTTATTTGATCAGTTTTTTGATGGTGAGATGAAATCCACCCAAGAAGGAGGTATAGTTTTTTGTTTTGTTTTTTTTATTCTAAGTACTTTTGACCTTTTCTAAGATAATCTTCAGAGATAAGTTACAAAGACAAACATGCTATTGTAACTGCAATTATATATATATATATATATATATATATATATGTGTGTGTCATCTGCAGACAGATCTGTTTCACAGCTCATCAGAACAGTTAGACATCTGATTGCTTACACACTTTTTTCAGATAACATGAAATGCTAGTTTATAACACAAATACTATGGACTAGTGCTTTTTTTTTCCAGATTAGTGTAGATATATAGTAATGTGCGATATTGTATTGGGGATGTCATTTAACTTAGTCTGCAGTGTATGAGAAAGAGAGAAAGAAAAAAAAAAAGAGTGCCCACCACAAGTCACCATCAGTGTATCTTATTTCTAGTAAATGGTAATTTCCTCTTTCTTCAAAATGAGCCAGTACAGCCAGGCAACAATGCTTCAATGAAAGTGTCAACTGAAGAAAGTTTTCTGAAATGGAAACCATACTTGTAACAGTAGCAAAAAGTCAGTGATGTTTCAGTCAAAAATGTTTCTAAAACTCCAGTAAAATTATGTTATCAATTGATATATTATCAGTTAATGTTGCTTTGTTAGCAATATGAATTGGGAAGGGGGAATATTAAGATATAGGACAAAATTTTACACAGTACTTAATAATAATAATAATAATAATAATGTTTACTTTTTAATGTCATGGACAGATAATGATATCGCCAGAATGAATCTTTCAGATTATTGCCAAGGAAGTTACTAAAAACAAAAATTTCTTTGACATTTTCTTACTGATTTTATAATCTAGCAACTATTGATTTTTATACTTTTTAATTGCTATAAAAGAAAAAAGGAAAAAAAAAATAAAAAAAAGGAAGGTATTTTTCAGAACAATTATTTGCAGTCAAATTTTCTTATGTGTATATTGGCATGCAAAAGTTTACATTTACTGGTCTGAATATCCAAGAAATCTAGTTAAAAAGAATGTGTCCTCTGACAGGAATTTGACCTGTGTAAACTGTCATTAGATCTGACATGCTTTATATTATTCAGCTATATAGAACTTCCTGGTCAAACAAAGCTCGAATAGTGCTTTTGAACAGGCTTATAGATGTAAATAAATATACTGTTTAATAATAAAAACAGGATTTACCCAAATATGAGTATTCATTAAACAATGTTTAAACAAATAAATATATGTGTGTGGTGGGGAGGGTCTGTCATCTTCTAAATATGGGGGGGGGTCAACAATCTAGCTTCTAGAATTTTATTATAGTGGATGAAGGCTTGTGCAGAACTATCCACACTTTTCAGAACTGAATACAGAGAATCAGTACACATGTACTACAAGACCCACCCACCTTGTTCTTCTAGGTCATGAATTCAGAATTTTTTTTTTTTTTTTAGATTGATTATCAACCAAGGTTGAAGAGCCCAGTCAAGTCTGCCCAAGTAATTGCATGTAAGTGAATGTAACGAAATGGACTGGAATTAAAGTGCGGCTCTCCAATTTCTGTTACCATGCCGATATCCATTAAGCATACCACCTAGGATAGATAAATGACAATGATTTCATGAAACTTTCAATGAATGTTACTCTTTTGATCTGACAAGATTTTAAACTATCAAAGTTTAAATAACACTCATAGTTTTGGTTAATAATATTGTAAAGAAACATTGAAACAAAAACAAGTGAAGAACAGGTTTAATAAACAAGAGACATGACTAATCATAAAGTAACAGAATACTGTAGTTCAGTATGGTAATGTATACAACTCAAATGCTATGTTTTGCAACTCACACTGCAATGACCATTCCTATGGGCAGATGTTCTACTCGTGCCAGACAGACCAGCATATGTTCAACAATTAATGCCAAGAAAAGTTGACAGTCTTTCTACACAACATAAACACAAAGTAATTTTTTTCTCATGAGGTAGAACAAATTCACCAACAGTATTGTTATGGAGAAGATAATTTGGTCTATTTACTGATATTTTCTTGGGAAATCTTAGGCTTTTAAGGCATACTTATAATCTCAAGATTAAAATTCAATAATCAAATTAACAAGTATGTAGTGAACATAAATTCTAGATTTAAAAATTCAAATGCTAAGCACTGACTCATTAATTTTGTTAGAAATTAAATTTTCTTGAAGTTGCAGACTTTGCTTAGCACACACAAAACTTGGGAAATTTCACACCTTGATGCAAAGTTTTTTTCAGCTAATAGAAAACTAAGAAACATCTAAAAACAAAATAGAAAGGCCAGAATCACATCTGGGAGTGAATTCCCAAATGACCTATAAACTATATAAAAGATAGAAGACGACCGTTGCCAGAGAGATAAGATGACTAGCGAGTGTAATTAACACGTCCCTTGACTAACGTCAAGTAATTGCTATTATTGTCTATCTTTTTCTCTCACTACCTTCCTTTTCACCATTCATCCTGAGCTATAACTTCAAAGACAATCCTACCTAACAATAAACACATACATACATGTTTCTGCCTATGTACACACAAACTCACTCTTGCAAGGACTGCTACAAACTCTTGACATGCTTAACTTCTTAATACTGTTTCTCAGTGAGCATGAACTTCTACCAATTCATGTTATTCTTTTCCATTAATAAATTTCTATTTAAACATGCAAAAGGTATACTTTTATTCTTCTACACATTCTAATCTCCAACTTTCTGATGATAGCAAATAACCCTAAGTTGTAGGGAATTCGGTTATGTATGACACATGGCCAATTCAATTTGGCCATCTTCCTACTGCTTCAAGCATAAAAATAAATTTTTGCAACATCTAACTTCCACTAGTTTTTCTTTATATTAAAAAAATTAAAAGAATTAGTTACACAGTTTATCTTTGTTTGCCAATCAGACTGGGCAGTCAGAAAGGAAAGAAAGATTTATTTAAAAAGTTAATTTTTATTTTGACATCTGGCCAACTTAAACTGCATTGTTTCAGTAATGTTACTCATTGCATGCAGCTGCACAACACACCTGTCACACCTGTGTATATAGATGTCAGTCTTATAGATGCACACTTGGTAGCAATCAGGTTACTAATGTGACCAAAGATCAAAATGTTTTTGACAAGGATAAAAACAAACTGGGTTTGAGCGACATTTTAGAAAAATCAAAGAAATACTAATAGATTTTTTAGTCTTTGTATTACTCAAACAACTTTCGTTGGTACATCAATAAGTCCAAAGACTAATAAAAATAAAATATATACCAGGTTCTCGATAAGAATGGTGAAGCTAGAGCTGTTGCACTAGATATCTCCAAAGCATTTGACAATGTGTGCAAGCTACAGGGCTATGGTATAACTGGACACTTGTTTAATCTAATTCAGTCGTTCCTTTCAAATCCTGTAATGAAGGTAGTATTGAAGGTGCATGCTTCCAGATACTATCATGCACATGCGGGTGACCCTTATTCTAGGTTCTACTCTTTTTCTGATCTTTATCAATGATCTCCCGATGTAATTTAATCCTAAGTAGGCATGTACATTAACACCACCATTTACTTCCACCTTGATAAGAAATATGCCGAAGTTGCGAAAGCAAGCCTCACTGCTGATCTTGAAAAGGACCACCAATCTGTTAGACTGGGGTAAGAAATGGCTCGTAAATTTTAATGCTTCCAAAATGAAGCCGATATCTTTTAACCAAAGAAAATTGCTCCTACACCCCCCTCAGTATTGATCAGGCTAGTCTCCCTGAAAGCAAAGCACTGAACCACTTCAGCCTAACTCTCAGCTGACCTCAAGTGGAATGGCTACATTGAATCCATAGCTAAGTCTGTGTAGAGCCTAGGAAGTGGTTCTCATTTGAAGTCATCAAGCATATATACATACATATATATATATATATATATGTATGTATATATATAAAAATCTACCATCCGCCCTTGCATTGAATACTGCTGTTACATCTGGTTGGGTACCCCTGCTATTAATCTGGGGGTTCTTGATAAAGTCAGAGAATCTGCAATGTAATCGATCCCAACCTGGTAGCTCAACTTCAATCACTTTCTCACGGGCGTAATGTGGCTTCCCTGTCTCTTCTACAAATTCTTTCATGGCTTCTGCTCTGATGAGCTTAGCTCTTTGGTGCCCCCACTCCCTGCATCAATTTACTCTAGCTACTAGGCCCAACCCTTTCATAGTGACACCAATCAAAAGTAACTAACTTCTACTCCATCAGCTTCTTTTCTTGCACTTCTCGCTTGTGGAATTCTTTTCCGTATACTTGCTTGCCTGACAGCTACAATCTCCAAGAATTTAAATGCAAAGTAAATTGCCATCTCTTATCCCCTTGACTTCCACCCTTTTCCTGACAACCTTTTGTATCATGTTCTTTTCACTCTACTCTCATGCAGCTCTTTTCACACCAGTGTTTTCATCCTTCTCTTATCCATTCTCTGACACCTCCTATAACTTGTTTCTCTTTCTAATGACTCCTCTTATGTAGGCAGGGCTTCCTTGTTTGGGGTGAAATGATTATTTAAAAAAAAAAAAAAAAAAAAAGAAGAAAATACTGGAAACAGAAGCTCAAAATGGGATGCAGTAAGAGTAGCAAATGATATCATCCCAAAGGAAAAAGCACATCGGAAATGCAGACAGGCTAAAGAAAGATGGCTCAACGACAAATGCACTGAAGTAGAAAGAGACTGAACATGACAAATAATGGTGATATGCATAAAAAAAAATAAAAAAAATAAAAAAATAAAAAAAAAAATAAAGGAACTAGCAAGATAAAAAAAACCTACTCAACAACAGGATGTATAAAAGCAAATGATAGAACACTCATACGAGAAAAAGAAAAAATACTTCAGAGATGAGACAAGTATGTTGCGGATCTCTTCCATGATGAGAGAGCAATCAACAATACACAAAAATACTGAAGGACCAGAAATGTTGAAAACCGAAGTGAAATCAGCAATGGCAAAATTGAATAGAAACAAAGCAGGACCCAATGGGACTGTAAGGGAGATGTTCATGTCCTTAGAAGGCTTTGGCGTAGACAGACTCACAGAAAAAATAAACAAAATCTACAACAGCAGCAATATACCGGAGCACCCAAAGCAGATCAATTTTTATAGCACTGCCGAAGAAGCCAGGTGCAAAGGAATGTGAACTCCACTGAACAATCAGCTTAATGAACCACATCTGTCATTTTGTATAAAAGTGAATGCAGGATGATGTCAAGGATGAAGGAGAAGCTTGAGGCAGCAGAAATGTGGTTTTATAGAAGGATGCTGAGGATACCAAGGATGGAGCATGTGAGCAATGATGAGGTATTGAAGAGGATGCAAACGAGAAGAAAACTCATGTTTAACAGCAGGAAGAAACAGATGCAATTCCTGGGATGTGATGAAGAAAAGAGGGTCTGGAGAATTTGATACTTACAGGACGGATAAAAGGAAAAAGAGACAGGGGAAAGCAGTGTTAGATCTACTTGATAGGCTTGAGCAAATGGATAGAGAAGTGGGGTTTTGGGAGAGATACTAAGAGGAAAAATATTGATAGTGACAAGAGACATAGCCAAGTGAAAGTCCATGATCACCTGTGTCCTGAAGGGACACCAGCCTAGGAAGAAGAATGATGCTCAGGTTCTCCAATTGAAAAAACTGCATAATTTTGTGCAGCAACATCTATATGGCTCATAATTGTTCCTTTTTACAGTGACAATTTTCTTTTTGTTTCAACAGAAGGTTAAATTTTAACCAAAATTCTTTCCCTCCAAAATCCCAGATATCTTGATTACAGAATGAAAACTTAAGTCAGCTTTTATAATAGATTATCAGCATCAATGACAATGGTTGTCAGTAAAAAAGAACAGCCTGGCTGTTATGGTGAAACAAACCTATTCTATAGTGAATCAACTCTCCCACCTAATTTAAGTAGGAGTAGTAAGGAGGAACGAGGGTCAGTCAATGTTGGACGATAGTAGTCGACAGTCAATACTAAAGTAGTCAGCGACATGGCAAGATTACACTGCGTAGTACATATTATATCCTAACGTTTTGTATGTCGAACCTATTAGGACTGACTTTAGCACAAATACTAGCCTCTACTGCGAAAATAACTCCACAACACTGGCATAAAAATCATGAATTGAAAATGTCAAAATCAACAAGTATTACAATTTAAATATCTGGGAAGTGATTTAACCAGGACTGTGTATGGAGACAGCAAAATTTATCTTTCAAAAGACAAGGTATTAAGTAGGAAAATTTCCTTAGAAACAAAGAAAAGAATTCTGAATTTTTATGTAATATCAGTCCTTCCATATGACAGTGAATGCTGTATAATCTAACCAATTAAAAAACTTGATGCAATAGAAATGTGGTTCTATTGGAAGGATGGTGAAAATAACATGGACTGAACATGTGAGCAATGAGAAAATTTCAGAGAAAGTACAAACAAAAAGGGAACAATAACTTATCAGAAAGACAGGAGTTGAAATTTCTAGAACACAATGAAGAAAGGGATTGGAAAATTTGATAATCACAAAACATATGCAAGAGAGAAAGAGAAAGCAGTGCATAACCTACGTAACTAGTTTGTGTAAATGGATGGCAGAACAGGGTTTAGGAGAGATAGAAAAAAAAAAAAAAAAAAAAAAAAACACACACACACACAAAGGAGCTACAAAGGACAGGAAAACTAAAGACTGAAAAAGCAAAGCACAGAAAGAGATATTATGATAATATTCATGAGGAAAAAAAAATCTAACTGGTTACATTTTAAGTGGTCTTTTTCTTTTATCTCAAGAAAAAGAAACTAAAAACAAAAAAGAACAAAAAACAAAACAGAAAGTCACATTTTCAAAACAATTTAATATAAAGCCTTCTCTGGCATTGTATTGCCTCTCTGTAGAAGAAACATCATATGATCCAGTTTATTCTATTACCCACAAGGACATTATCCGGTCTGCAGATTATCAGAAAGATTATCACACAAATGCACACATTCAGTGACAGCTTCAAGGTATTAAAAGTGTCCACTAAGAAAATTTTGACAAATGCTTGCATAATTACTTTGCTGGGTAAGGATTTTAATTTGTTAAAAAAGCACATTCTTCTTTATTATTCCACCTTACCTAAGGAAACCAGTAAATTGAGACATACCTTTTTTCTCCTCCCATATATTTTGATTATTTTGCATAATGTTTAGATTTTCTTTATTTTAAATGAAGAGATTCTGGAATATTTCAGTGAAATTTGCTTTCCAAAATTATAGCTAATGTATGTGTGTGTAGATGTAGGTGTATATGTATGGGCATGTGGGAGAGTGATTAGAATGTTCACTTTCTGAATGTGAAGCCAGGGTTTGAATCTCACCAGAAGATTTACCAGGAAGGTAACTTCTTTATAGTATTGGTCTAGAGGAGGTGATTCCAGCATGTGACACCTTTGGAAAGGTGCCTGAAGGCCATACCATGGGTTGATCCAAGCCTTGAGAGTGAAATTGTATAGATGGTTCTTTTTTGAGGAGCCATTGATGGTTGGGCTAGCTTGAAGTCACAAGTCATCATGACAGAGTTTGAGCGTTCGGGCTTTGTTCAGACTGTTGTTTATGATAGATAATTCGCTCTCTTCCAAAAACTGTAACTAAAGTTTGCTCAGCATAGTTACAGTATAAAACAGAGGTGGGCGCTGTGAGTGTTGAACAAACAAGTATGCCTGAGCAGGCATCTACAATGGGGATTAGCTGGTCACCCTAGTAGATGAGTACCCTCGGATATGAGTGGCCAGCCATTATTATATGAGTAAATTGTTGCTATTTTATTTCATTAATTCTGCTCATGCACATTGTTTTTGTTGACTACACAGAACAGTAGTGCCAATTGGGCACTGTATATGAGAAAATGAGCACCAGGATGCAATTCACCTCACCAAAAATTTGGAAACAGCATGCTGTACGGCATGGCATTCACACTGGAAGTTCTAATATGAAAATTTTAGAGTGCTTGGTTGTCAATCTGAGGACAGTGCAGAGGATTTTGAAAGCGTTAGAGAAGTGATTATAAAGGGGTTTGTTGGAGTGATCAGTGATAGCAATGTTATGCTTCCATTCATTATTTCACAGACTCAACACAGAGGCCAACATCAAGTGCCTTAAGGAGGTAGTGTTGCCCTAGGTCAAGAGAGGGGCTGCTGGAAGACTGGCCACCTAACTCCCCACACTGCAATCCTCTTATGTGTGGGGCGCAGTTGAGCGACATTGAATAGACATATTGTTTGTTTGAAAGGAAATCATGCAAAATAAGATGCTTGACTGGTTCAGTCTTGATTAGAGCCTCAAGTACATTGCCAGAAGGAGGTAACAGACTAATAAGGGAACTATAGAAGACTTCCAACAAGATGGAAAGCAAGAAGCAGTCAGGCATTTGTTGTACAATTTGGAGAGAACAGGATCTCCATTTCCTTTGGATGACTGCAGGGATACTATCAAATCCGCATGACTTGTATGAATCTAGTTTAGAAATTGTAGTAGAAACCATGGACAAAGTTATGTGAATATCACTCAGTCAAAACTGTTCTAAAAAAAAAAAAAAAAAAAAAAAAAAAAATCAGGCAGAAATACCCCAGATGACTTACAAGTGGAGTTTCAAAGAATTTCTGAATAAAACACTGCTTTATCTGCTGTTGATACCAATACAAGTTGATTGAAGAGAGGAGGGACTGAGAATTTGCTGTTCAGCATACACTTTTTTTTTTAAATTCATAGTTCTAGACTGGTTGACAACCAATGCTGAAGAGCCCAGTCTATTTTACTATATCTCTTTTCTCAGGGTACTTGTACATTAGTGAATGTAACAAATGACTGAAATTCAAACTTGGCTCTCAGATTCCTCATTCCAAGGCATTATTTATTGCACCAACTGCACATCTATATATAGTGAAAGAGCCCTTCCAGAAACAAAGCAAATCATTAAGAGAAAACTATCATTAGAAACAAAGAAAAGAGGCCTGAACTGTCATGCAGTACTAATCTCTCATATGGCAGTGAATGCTGGACAATCTTTTTCACAAATGAAGAGACCAAGTGACAAATGTGGTTCTATCAACTAATGCTAAGACAGAATATGTAAGAATAAGACAGACTATAGACAGAATATGTGAATAACAAAGAAGTTTAAGGAGGCGAGAAACTACAAAGAAACTACTAACAATCAAAGAGTGATGAAATTACTAGGACATGTGAGAAAAGAACTTAACATTCACAGGACATTGAAAACAAATGAAGCAGAGTGGAAACAGTAAACTAATGTTACACAAAGATGAGAAGTTGTGGAGAGCCATGACCAAATACATTCTGAATGATTATGCTACATAAAAGAACTAATGGTATGTTAAAATAAATGTTCTTTTGTTTGTTTTTATTCACAGCTTTGTGAGGGAAACCATTTCTGTAATGGGTATGTTTTTCTGAAACAGTACAAATGCAGACAGTTACATCACTTAGGTTTAACTGCAATGAAAGCATCTAACCCATCTAAAAATATTTTGATGCACTCGTGTTGGCAGTAAAAATATTTAAGAAAGAGCAATAAGCAGCTTTTCAGAAAAATAGCTCTTTTATTCCAAATGACTAGCATTTTAGTAAGTGAAGAATAGAAGAAAAGCATTTGGCAGTAGTGGGTGTGGGGAGGGAGAAGACAAAAGAACCTCTAAGAGTCATTAATGCAAGAGACAGCATCATCAACTGAAATTACTAATGAACAACTGAAATTTATGTAAATGACTTTTCTGATATTTCACTAATTTGTATATTGTGGTAATGAAGTGCAGAGCATATATATATATATATATATATATATATATATGTTACATCACTTAGGCTTAACTGTAATGAAAGCATCCAATGTATTTAACAATATTTTCATGTCTATATTTTGGCACTAAGGGTATTTAAGAAACAGCACTACTCAACTTTTCAGAAAAATAGCCCTTAAGAAATCAAGAAGAGTAGGGCATGCCAGTGAGAGAGAAAGAGAGAAAGAGAGAAAGAGAGAAAGAAAGAGAGAAAAAGAGAGAAGTGCAAGAAAAAGAACTGTGTGAAATGAGAGAGAGAAGAGAGGGAGAGAGATTGGCATTATGTTGCATGAATTCTTAATAAAATATCTATATCAATGAGATATAACACAGGATTGGTTATACACATTTGTATTGGTTAAAACCTATAAACAAGATGTGAGAAAATTTAAACTTTGAATAAACTTCAGTATCTCTGTGTGTGTGGTAGGATGGCAATGTCTTACCATTATGTGGAAGGTATTTCTGCTGCACTGTGTGTGTGTGTGTGTGTGTGTGTGTGTTTAATGGATTTATTTTTAATCTGACATTTGTTTTACAAAGTGGATACTCATATCTGAAATAGATATCACATCTTTATTTTACACAGTAAGTATTACCTCTATAGGCCTGTGCACTCCAGAAATCCCAAAGAAAGTGTGTTGCTTACAAGAGAAAAAAAAGAAAAAGACATGTGTCACCCGTCCCCCTATTCAGGAGACACACTGCCTTATCTGGCATGCCTCACCACTCAACCATGAAGAACACCATAGCCTAACACACTGTTTAAAACAAAAATAAGGATGGGTGCCTATTTCAAATATGGCTATTTATTATAATAGTGTTTAAAGTAATAATATACGAAATATTTATCAACAATTCCTTCCTTTGTCAAGGCAATGAGCCCAAATGATTCTACAATAACCCAGATCTGTTCAACTCTATATCTTGGTCCTCTAGATATTACTACTAATCCCCCTCTCCCATTTCACTCTAAGCAAGGTAATAATGTCACTGAGACACGGAGTGAAAGGGAATGGAACTTTAGAATAGAAAAGACAACAGAATTCAGGAAAACAGAAGATGGTAATTGACATTGAATTTAAATTTTTTGAAGAGTGTATGTGGCAGGGAAGCCAGAAGTCTGAATCCTATTGACTGACAGTCTGAATAGTTGCAATGAAATACAATTAAGATGAAAAATGTTATGTAGAAAGAAAGTGTCGGGACCAACACATGTTTGGACATGGATCTTTAGGCGACAAATGTTGCTTTTAAATGGTTTGGGCTACTAGGATCACGTGACTATAAATATTAATATATAAAGGGCTCAGAAGTCTGGGTGTATTCCAGTGTATTCTTGGTGGTATTCTGTGTATTCAGTGTTGTGCTTTATTCTGGTGTTGTACATCATTGAAGAGATGGTTTTCTGAGTGCATTACTCAAGAGAATTATTCCGAGAACATTGTTTCATATTATTTGAAGGATTCATATGTTGTCTTTATGCAAAAATACTGAAATATTGTAAGTCGGATATAGTGAGTTACCAAAAGTTAAGTTAACGTTATGAAATGACATTATAAAAGTGGGCGTCAAAAATAACATTTATGCTAATATTATAACAAAAAATATAAAAAATGATTTTTACTATTCCCTCATTCACTCGCTTATGTATATGTTGCATTAAAAATGAATAGTTAAAAATCAAATTATTCCGAGCAAAATTAAATTTGCTACATGTAAATATTAATAAATTAAAGTTTTACAAATGGCTATTTTGACGAAGATAACTATACATACTAGAAATGTGAATATTTTGGAAATATACAATGAACCCCTCCATTTTGCATCTCCATTTTTATTCATGTTGGTATGAACCCAAAAACTGGGAAAGGTCCACTGCACATTCACAAGAAAAACAGTTTTATTCTGGACTTTCTTTGCTCAATCTAAGTGGGTAAGTATGTAATACTTTGGATAACTTCTGACATGTCAGGCTAACAAATCAGCTTGCCCATTCAATGCTTCTCCATACCAACTCTCTGCAATTCAATGTCATGATGCTGATATATGACTGACAATACGAACAGAGGGACAGTACCCCTACACCCACTAAGAGTGGACCAGAATTGATTCAATCCCAACTGTGATGGTTAATATTTACCTGAAACTAGAAGTAATCAATATCTGGTTTTGTTGTCCTTTGACAAAAAATCATTTATTTCAGTCAAGTGGATGCCACTTGGAAAATTTGGGCCATAAAGCAATAGTGTAATTATTAGGTTGTCCCAAAAGTTCGTAAACACTTGCGAAATGGGTCTATCTGGTCTAGCACAATTGAGATAAGCAATGGGTTCAGAAAGGGCAAGAGACACAGTCGGTTTCATAACAAGATGGATTTGGCAAGAAAGTCATGTTGTGCGTTTGGTGAAACTTTGAAGGAATCATGCATTTTGAGTTGGTTCCAAATGGTTGTGCTATCAGTGCCGAACTTTACTGTCAGCAACTTTAGCGGGTCTATGAAAAGTTGAAGCAAAAGTACCCGGCTCTGATCAACCGAAAGCACGCTTTGATGCAGCAGGACAAGGCCAAACCACACACCGCCAGGAAGACCAGAGACAAGTTTGAAGAGCTGGATGGCGTTGAGGTTCTGCCACATCCAGCCTACAGTCCTGACTGTGCTCCATCAGATTACGGCCTTTTCCACTCAATGCAACACGAGGCAGCGTGTCAAGAATTCTTTGATTTGAAGCCGGCTGAATGGTACTTTGACCAGATCTGAAAGCTTGCAGATCGATGGCAGTTGTAAGATTGGTGTTGCAGAATATCATACGTGTCTAAACAGGTAGGTTAATAACAAATGTAAAGCAGGTTTCTTCTGCACTCTAAAAACTAAAAGATAAGAAAATCTTTCAGAAATCAATGGCATAATGTGCAGAAATAATTACCATTAATTTATATGGGAAAAATTTCTGAGGGATTACAGACCACAGAAAGCAACTTTGTGAGATTTTTTCAATTAAAACAGAAAAGGATTTTATTTTAAAACATTCTGTAGGTTTTGGATAGGTTAGCAGGGTATTTTTTGTGCCAACAAAAATAAACAAAAAACTGAATTATGAAAAATTTTTTGAGGTGAAGCATACCATCAGATTTCAAACCTCTATATCAGCCACACCAGACAATGAACTTTGACATCAAGGCAGACAAAAATAAGTTATTTTTTTTGGTTAGAAGGGTCTGGGAATAATGAAACATTCCCACCCCTCTCTGTACTATAAATAAATGTTAATTGCTTTTTTATATCATTTTATTTAAAGAAAGATGACCTGAACTAAAGTTATTAAAGTGACTGATTAAAATTAGCTTTTTTGTTTAAGCAATCTAGTCATGTCACTCTGCTTGACTTGCTTTCTGGGGCTAAAGACAGACTCAATGGTAGGAGAGTGGGGTCTATCTACTTGGGCTTTCTCAGCTGACATTTTTATTGGGCACATATAGAAGTCTAGACATTCATTACATTTTTTCATGTACTCCCTGAGGGGAGTTTCTGTGTGGGCAACTGTGGGAACCACTCCATATGAGAGAGAACACAAATTCAACAATATGTCAGCTTGAACAAGGGAGTTTATGCCTTAAATGAGCCTAGTTCCTAAATATCAAGATAAAACTAAGTTTTTTTTTTTTTTTTTACAAGCAAGTGCCAAGAATTTAAAAAAAAAAAACAAAAAAAAACAAAAAACAAAAACAAATATTTATCAGCGTGGTATTCTTAAGAAGTGCAGTATATCAAATGTGTAAAAACCATCAAATCTCTGTATATAAGTGTGCTTGTTATCCTAACAAAGTAAAAACAGTACATTATTACACAATACAGTTAAAATATAACTTTGAGAATAAAAGAAAAATAGTAATTTAAAAAAAAAAAAAAAAAAAAAAAAAAAAAAAATCGATTGGATCAGTGTTTAAGTTATTTAACAAATAAGTATAAAAATTGACAAAAATATATAGTATAAGGGAGATAATTCCAGGTCTATTAACTGCTAATTACAGAGTTATTCATTTATTCACAAAAGGAAATTGTCATTTTAAGTAGAGAAGAAACCTTGTAACTTAGTGACACAAATCACAATTATGAATTCTTTAAATTGAAAGGGACCTAACATCAGTATTTAAGCAAGTAATTATCAAAACTAATTCTATCAGCAATGCTTGTATTAATTCCTAACCACTGACATTTTTTTGTTTTCAAATCAAATCTAACAGGTAACAAAACTAGGCTAATACTACTGAAAAATTTTTTATTCAGAATTTTTTTTTTTTTTACAGCTAGAATATTTTCTTTACTTTTTTGGGTAGAAAATGGAGGAAGCTTTAATGAATAGAGCAGTAGCAAAGCTGTAATATTGATATATATGCCAGCAGCAGCAGCAGCAGCAGGCACTCCCTCCACCATGAGATATTTGCTGCATCCCTATACATATAACCAGCAAAATGAATGACAGCATATTTATTGCCATATAAAGCACACTAGAGAAACATTTTTTTTTAAAGTCTTCTTATACCTTTTTAGTAAGATTACTGGCACTAGACTATAGATGCTTCTACTAGCCAACTGATGATCCCCCCCACTTGTATGAAAAAGATTGATGCTGTGACCATAGTTTAATGTTTGTAAAATAAAACATTTGTATAACTCTAGATACATATATAAAAATTCAAAACATTGTTAAAAGTAAAATCTGCCTTCATAATGGCTAAAAATATAGTTGAAAGCAGTCAGATAATTTGAATATTCTGACAATTTCTACATAATTCATTCACCTGCCAAAAATATAACACAAAAATTAAATTTAAATACTATTTCTTGTCAATGATCTTCAACAAAATTTGCATGAAAGAGGGATCACATCAAGTGTGTTTTTTAACAAAATTTGCAAAAGTTTCAAATTTCTAGCATGTATGGTTATCTTTATCCATTTACCCATCTGCAAGATTTTAATTCATTAGAATTTACAAGTAGCAAAATTATTTAATGTTGCTTGAGATAAAAATGATTAGTCAAAATTAAGTTAACTTAAAACATGCATATAGCTGAGGAAAAGAAAAAAAAAGGTTAAAGTTTGAGAAAACATTCATTTTTGACTTATGCTTTTCATTTTAATTGCATTTCATCACAACTATTCAGACTGTCAGTCCAATAAGTCCATAGCCAGATAAATTATTAGTGGAATCTGGAGTACCAAGATAAGGAATTGTACAGATCTGGGTTATTGAAATAAGAGAAGCATTAGGCTCAGTACACTGATGAGTGGGTGACCCCAGAATGAAATAGATTGTTAGACAATGAATACAAAATAATGTTCAAGTATAAAAGCAGTACTAAACTTACATGTAAACACTCCCCTTTAAATATATTTATCTTCTGATGATTGCAGAGTCTATATATATTTTTAATGGCACAGAAACGTATTATGGCATTGAAAGCAAGAAATATATATATATATATATATATATATATATATATATATATATAGAGAGAGAGAGAGAGAGAGATAAGTATTGCACAGTGTGTGAAGGTGTTAATGAAATAGTGCTTGATGTAATATAACAGAACTATATATATATATATATATAATTTTAAAGAATTGATTTGGGATTACAAATCAAAATTCTATATGGAAAAACAAAAACCAAAAAAAAAAAAAAAAAAAAAAAAAAAAAAGCATAGATTATTTCTTCTGAATTTCTGGGATTAAGAGTTATGATTTATATTTTGACTAATGTCCTCATCTTTGTTCATTTGGGACTTCTTGAAAATATCTGTTGGTATGGATAACCTTAGGGAAATTTTGAGAACAATTTATTTGACCTATGGATATAGATTATTTTCATTCTGTTGTTCATGTCTAATAATATCTTTTGTTCTTATTTAAGACTATTCAGTTATTGCTTGCTAATCTAATAAGTCTGCACTACCCAACTCAGGGATTGAACTCACAAATACTATGTTATCAAGTTTCTCAACCAAAACTTTAACCTACTAGACTACTGTCTTATAATATAGAGTTCATGATGAAGTGTTCGTTTGAAATTATATGAAGGTTACCTGAAGAAGAACATAAAGCACAATGACTGAAATGTGATAAAGATGAGGATTTTAGTCCAACTGTAAATAAACATGGATGACTCATCTGTTAAACATTGCTACATTTTTTTTTCTCCAATAAATATTTCCCGCCAAATTATAAGTGCATGTTATTTGGTAGAAAATATGGTATATGTTTAACTATTAAGGAGAAACTATTTTACAGGAAATTGCTTTGCTTTGGCTCCCAGTATGTTAATGAATCCAACAGTGATTCAAGATGGTTTGCAGAGTCATAAAGGCATTGAAAGCAATAATTGTCCTGAAGTGGCTGGCAAAATATTTTTTAATCGTTTCATTCTAAGCAAGGCAATAAAGCCACTAGAATCCAAGGGGTATACAGTGTTAGAGAATATGAGAAAAACTGCTATAAAGGAGAGAGGACAATAAAAGAACAAGAATTAAGATAAAAGACAACAATTGACATTATATTTAAATTTTTGAAGATTGAAGTTGGCTGGGAAGCAAGAAACCAGAAGAGAATCCCACATGCAGGAAGTGCAATGGAAGAAAATGTTAGCATAGAACTTGTGGTGACATCCAGCTGTTTTAACTGTAAAATGATGAGATCTTGTCGCCAATCTCATACTACTCTTAAATTCATAAAGTTTATGTACGAAAGCAGAAAGTTCATCCGACCAATTATCATGAACGTATTTATAGAAAAGCACATGGAAGCTGCATTACGGCAGTGGAAAAGAACTGAAGCCGAGATGCTAGCTCAGGATTAAAGATGACTAGGAAGGAAGAAACTGGAAGAGAGTTCCATAAATGAGAAGCAGGATAGACAGATTTAAAAAAAAAAAAAAAAAAAAAAATTATGCACATAAATATACATGTCCTAAGCAGTTAATAAATCCTACCCATGATATCATAGTACAGAAATAAAATAATTGGTGTATGATTTTAATTGCGCAGAATATAAAACAGTTTTCACATGAAACCAATGAAGTGGCATATTGATTTGGAGCAGTAATAAATGAAACAAGCAAATTTATCAAATATTTTTCTTTGTCACTCTCCAATGGCACTGACCTGCTGATATTAAAGATGAAATGATATTTTGCCCCAAGTCACTAATAATGTCTTAATTCTTATTTGACTGCTGTTTGTAGGGACATTAAACACCACTGCAGCAACAAATATGCCACCCACTCTCTTAAGCATATTATGTTAGGACACAATGGGGCCGATGCTTGATTGGTCAATACACCGACATAGTTAAATGGACTGTAAAGGATTTAATCTGGCCATGGAGCAACCAACAGTTTTATTAATACCAACCATATTGCCAGCAAAATTGAGGGGAGTTTCAAAGCAACTACCATAAGTAGAGAAAAAGAAATAAAAATGTATAAGTAAATAAATAAAAGTTTCTGGGATCAAGTGACACTCAGCTAGGTAAAAGATTTTGGTCATTATAGATAAGGGGCAGTCATCTTTTATTACTATTATTTTTTTAACAATATTCACCCTGTACAAGGCACAAAGGACACTCAAGGTAACAGAAAGAAGCATAGTGGATATGTGGGAAACAAAACTAAATTTAAACAGCCTAAGATTGTAGTGATGGAGTAAGCATCCTCTTGGGAGTCAGTTCTACAAGGCAATGGTTTGTGGGAAGAAACTGTTCGAGTAGAACTTACATCTCAAAAAAATATGAAGGGATTAAGTATAGTTCACTATAATGTGCATGGTATGGTAGGTCATAGCTGTGAAAGTTAGGATTGGTGGAAATACGGAATGGAGTTCATTTGAACAATTTCTATGGAAACAGCGATAAAGTAGCAAGAGGCTTGCTGAAAGAAAGGGGTTGTAAAGTTGAAAATAATTTCTTACCCACAAAAACACGAAGAGGCTTTTGGACTATCAAGAGCAGAAAGTGAAGACTGGGCAGCTTCTGCTCACATATCACAGTAGTACACCATTTTTGACCTGATCAGACTTTTGTAAAGGTAGAGGATAGAAGAAATTGGGTACTTACTAGAGCACTACAGGGAATTGATCATTTTTCCAGCAACTTTCGGATGTATGTTGTGGTGTAGTGGATATTGGCTTGGAATGAAAAATTGGGGAGCTGAATTCAAATTCCAGTTTAATTCTTTGCATTCACTTATGTGCAAACTAGCAGTATAGCCCGGCATTGCTCAGGTGTAATGAAAGCTTTAAAACTAATCCATGGTCCTGGAGCTCAGACTCTTTGGACATTGGTACGAAAGACTAAAAAGCAATAGTTGTTTCCAGTTAAAGCGAAACCGTAGACTGAAAGAAAAATGAATGGATGTAAGTCAAATTTTGATTACCTGGTATCGATATCAAATAAGTTTTTTTTGTTGTAAACTGAGATTTGAAGGCTAAATAAGTCCTCTGAGTAAATGGTATCATGGCTGAGACTAAGAACTACAATTATACCTACTTAGAGCCAAACCCGAAGCAAAAACTAAAATAAAAGGGCTGAAAACTGATTTTGATCAGATCCGGTAGGATATAGGGGTATCGATTTCCAATATCTGAGTCAAATAAGTCATCCAAGGATAGAACTACAACCTTGAAACTTCTGAATATCATTTCTTATGTCTTTGTCTATGGGTGTATCAAATTTGATTAAAATTGGACCACTTCTTCTATAACCCGATTTTTTCGATTATCGATATTTATTGGGGGTACCTAGACACAAAACCTAGCTAAGAACACTCGCAGACGCTTATAGTATAACTTTTCAAGAAAATCGATTCAGCCGTTTTGGAGTCTATAAGTAACGGACACACACACAAAGTTCCATTTATAAATAAGTTTAGATTAGATACCCTTAGGAAAGGTATTAATCCATCTATTCTTTACAGGTATGGGTTAAATAACAGGACAGATTGGGTTCTATAGCCTTGGTTGGCAACCAGTCTACCACAGAAAGTAATGGCAACCTATTGTGGAATAATCTTCTTCCCAGTCAGTCATGTCTGTTTCAATACATGATCACCCAAAGCATGTATCATGTATGGCACTTAAGTGACTTAATGATGGATTATATGTACAAGTTCTGCTTATGGTCTGGGCTGTGTAAGTCCCAATAGGCATAGGGTTTGCCTGAAAGAGCATGCATTCCTTGCGATTAGTGAAAGAACTGGGTTTGATCAGTGATCACAGAATATCACTAATGTGGTTTTTGAGGCATTGACTGTGACCAGCAAATTCCCCACACCACTGAACTGTTAGAGGAGATATCAGCTGATAAGCTCTGGTCATTTAGGGTTAGAGTCAGAGATGGAATTCTCACTGGCTGAAAGGAAGACCTGGTTTGTTAATGTCATGAGAGAAGCAATAATAGTAATAGTAGCCGTTTCTTTATAAGGAAACATCTGGCATTCCTTAATGAAGCAGTCAGTGCAACTTTAAGCTGAAGTTTATAAAATCTTTATTGAAATAATACATCAGGAAAATAGGTTTCTCAAGTCCACTGTTATCACACTTTCTAGCACTGAAGGTGGATTCTTTCCTAACTTTTTGTTTGAAGTAGCATGGAATATCAAAATCTTAATTATATCATTATTTTCTGTTCAAGTTATGTGCTATCCATTTTAGTTGCTGAAGTCCCCAAGTGATGTGGTTCTCTTATTTGGTAAAGTTCTTTGTTTACCAGTCAACAAGTTTCAAAGAATGGTCCTCATGAAAACCTACAACCTTAATTTGCTCAAAGTAATTTTTAATAATTGATCCAAGAAAGCAATTGTATTCAGTTGACAGTTTAGAGATTTCTGAACTAATTGCTGCACTTAAATTCAAAGTCTAGGTAGCATAAGAATTCATTTGAACAATTACCATAAAAGTATTTATAGAAAAGGCACAGTACATTATAATGGTGAAAAAGGTGACTGAACTGAGATGTCAGGTCAGGAGCAATTATATTGCCAATTCTTTGGATTTTATCAGGAATCTTTCTAGATATACAGAAGCACTGGACAATATGAGGTAGTAATATTCAAAGCATGGACAAATTGTAAACTTATATAAGACTAGCAGTATAGCCCGGCCTTGCTCGGGTGTAATGAAAGCTTTAAACCTAATCCATGGTCCTGGAGCTCAGACTCTTTGGACATTGGCACAAAAGACTAAAAAGCAATAGTTGCTTCCAGTTAAAGCAAAACCGTAGACTGAAAGAAAAACAAATGGATGTAAGTCAAATTTTGATTTCCTGGTATCAATATCAAATTTTCTGCACTATTGTAAGAACTGCAACCTTGAAACTTTTGAATATCATTTATGTCTTTGTCTATGAGTGTATCAAATTTGATTAAAATTGGACCACTTCTATAACAGATTTTTTTGATTATCGATATTTATCGAGGGTACCTCGACACAAAACCTAAGAACAAAAGCTAAGAACACTCGCAGACGCTTATAGTACAACTGTGTAAATTTTTAAGAAAATTGGTTCAGCTGTTTCGGTGTCTATAGGTAACGGATACACACACACACACACACACACACACAAAATTCCATTTATAAATAAGTTTAGATAGAATATGGAGAAAAAAAAGTGAACCAGCTGTCTTAGCAGATCTAGCAATGAACTCAATATAATCTTTTTACTTCAGATAACTCAATACTGTGACTTGGGTCATGCTAAGCTAAATTTTAGTAAATAATTTATGCTGTTTGAGGTGGAAATAAGTAGTTCTCACTGGTGCTAGGGAAGGTTTGGATTGTGAAAAAAAGCTAGGATTTCAAATGCTGATTTTTAGACAGACATACTCATTTTAAGAATGTGCATTGTGGTGCAGTGGATATCAGCTCAGAATGAGAAATCAGAGAGCTGAGTTCAAATTCCAGCTGAATTTGCTTACATGTAAATACCCTTGGAAAGGTATTAATCATCTCTTCACTCTCCAGCTATGGGTTAAATAGCAGAACAGATTAGGTTCTAAAGCCTTGGTTGGCAACTAGTCTACTGTAGAAAGTAATGGCAACTGACTGCAGGAAAATATTCTTCTGCCTAGTTAGCCAGGTCTTGAAAGAATCTAGTGTATGTAAGTATATATGTTTTGGTTAAGAAAATATAAGATGAGTAGAAATGGGCTTTTGAGAAGATGCAAACAAGAGAATGTGCATTCTTCTAAGGAGTAATTAAACCTTGATGGGCTTTGATATTTTTTGTGGCTGAGTAATGTAAAATCCAAATGTTTTTTTTTCTATGAAAGGGAGGTGGGCACAACTTTGAACACTGCTGTACACTATATTTTCTATATCAAGTCTCCCAAATGTACAATCCAGTAGACATAATTTCCAGTTTAGTCTACATAGTGTCTACAAAATAATGGAGAAATAAGATAAGTACCTGACTCCTCATAGTATCTTCTAACATTAAAGGAGTAATATCAGTTCGAAAATAGAGTACTGCTGCCATATATGGGCAGGAGTTGCCTGGTCTTCACTTTTCAGTCTTCAAAAGCATGCAAGTCCTTTTGGGCAATAAATTCTTTTTTCTGCTTTGTCACCATTTTTCTTAATACAAAAGTATGTTGCCTAAAGGTTTCAGATCATCCAATGCAAAAAAAAAAAAAAAAAAAAAAAAAAAAAAAGTCACACTAAAACTAAATCCAATGACTAATAGCACTTTATAATAGTGAGTACTTGAACAAACTTCCACAAATACAAACTACCATTGTTTTCTTTAATCATTCCACTGCAAGCAAAGTGATAATGCATAATGCCACTAAAACCACATTTAATATACTCTCCATATATATATATATATATATATATATATATATATATAAATAAAATAATAAATATTAAACATTCTATTACTACCCAATAAATAAAAATCTTAGAAAAAAATACAAATAAATAAAAATACATAAAACATCAAATTATTCTACAGAAACCAACTACACTAAATCCAATAAAAAACAAAATGACCATCAATAAAACAAATTGTTCTCACGGGAAACTTTTCTGATGATAAAAATTCCAGCAATACAATGTTCACAAAAATCGCTACATTATCTCATTGATTAACTTGCTAATTATTCAATAATAGCTCTACTGTATATCACCAGCCAACGCAATGACTAAAGAAAAAAAAAATTGTGCAAAATACTGACAATAATACCATACTGTTGAAAGTGTAAAGAAAAGACTACAAATGTTAGAAGCCTTAACCATAAAAGACAAATCTCACATCAATAAAATTTCATTCAATTTAAGAACAAACATTAAATACATGTCACAAATAAAATGACAAGAACATAAGCAATCATAGCATACCAGAGATTCCTTTTCTTAATTACTTGTGAATTGTCATGACTTCTTGAGAAACTGATTACTCATTGTCTTCTCCAAAACAACCTTAAGCTACCAAAAACTTTGATAATAGCTTCTACAAGTCCTTTTAGGTTGGCCATCACTCAAGGCTGAAAAGCTCAGTCTGCTTGTATAGATTGAGGGAAGGTGATATGTAGTTATGTCTTTCCCAATGGAATTAACGTAAAGTGAACATGACAGATTCAGTCAGGATTCGAACCTGGCTTGTCGATTTTACATTACATCCAGAAATTATGCTATATAATGTTTATATACATATGTTATGTTTCAAAGGTTGTCCAACCCAGGGTTGATGGTAAGAACTTGTCTTTACTATGAAATTCTTCCAAGGCATGCATCTCAAATAACCTCTGACAAATGAGTTCAACTTCAAGCAGGAAAACAGGTGAAGGTGGACAACTGGTGCCTCATAACCAGCTTATTCGGATAGATGGAGTTCAACAAACCAAGAAAACAGTTAATCTAGGAAAAGGAAAACCCTGATAAAAAAAACCCTGAGTGTAGCCCCTGAAAGTGGTTGGCTGTCAACACTGACAACTTTCAACTCTGGCAGCCAAGCCAGTTCAAAATCTAATGCCCTTGTATTCATAGACTAGTCACACCAAAGGATTAAATTTTGACCAAACAGGACCATATCTTCATATTGTGAAAAACAGATGCCTATATGCATATTCCTAGTTTATGTTTCTGTCAGAAATATAATTACATACATGGTTATGAGAGATTTTATTAAGCAACTCAAAAGGTTGTTCATTATATTGTAAATAAATAGCATAGTTATTGCATTCATATATGTATTCAAGAGAAGAGACCAATAAGTAACTTGACAGTTATTAACTGAATTTTTATCTTAAATGTTCATTGTAGATTTGATTTGAGATAAATGATCACTAAATGAAATACATTTGCAACAAAAAGAGATTATGTAAAACAAACATATAGAGTATAATTTTATTCTTCATTCATCAGTAGCACTACTGCCATATATGGGTAGAAGGGGCAATTCAGCATGGTGCAATGGTTAGCAAGATCAATTATGCCTGAATAGAAAGTTCGATCCTCACTAGAGGCTTCATACTGTTGGCCTTATACTGCATCTAAGCTACACTTAAATCATTGTGGGCACTTTGACATGATATAAAAGTTTAGCAAGCTTGCTCACTAGATCAATTACTACTGAGTAATGACTGATCCGCAATGGGTGCCCCATACTTTCAACCTTGTGTTACAACTAAGTTATGATTTCACTATATGGGCAAGAGCAGCCCAGTCTTCACTTTCAAGTTTTGATAGAGTTCGAAAGTGCCTCTGCTTCCTTTTGGGTGACAAATTATTCTCTACCCTACAATCCCAGTCTCAAACAAAATATGCAAAACTTTGCTCTGTCATCATTTTCATGGAATATTGGTTGGTTAATTCACTTTCTACAGCTTATCAAACCTGCATTTATTAAAAACCAGAGAATATTTTTACATCATAAGAATATTTTTTTGGAGATAATGGTTTAGTAACTGGTGGGGGGTGGGGACAAGAGGTAGATTAATAGCTTAAGAATATTTACATATAAGTGATTAACAAACCTGACTGGAATTGGAACTCAGCTCTGATTAACAATTGAGAGCCAACATCCACTATACCACCACATATCCAAGCTTAGAGCACCTGGTATTCTCAGGCCATCACCCATCTAAGTACTGACCAGGTTCAATATTGCTTAACTGACATGCTTAGACAAGCTACATTTCTTAGTTCCAACTTTCATGGCTAAGAATTGCCATGCTACACACATTGTAAGGAACCACCCACATTCTCTTTGTATTTCATTGTTGAGATTAAGTTTGACTTGAGCAACTTCTACCCACAAACTGGTGATTTGTGGAACAGACTCCCAAAAAGATATTTTCCCCACCTCCAACAATCACTACAGTCTTAACCTGTTCATGTTTAGGTTTTCTTCCCTCAGCAAACTTTGCCTTTTGGGTCTTGTATAGAGTGCGTAAAAAAAAAAAAAAAAAAAAAAAAAAAATGAAAAGACTTCTTTTTATAATTGTGCTTGTTCATCTCATTAGTTCACCCTACCAATATCTCATAATGGGCTATTCTATTTTGATCAAGTGGAAAGAGGGGAAGACACTACTTTGTTTCAGTGAGAAAATGGAGGGGGGGTCATTTCAGTGAATGGAAAGTTGTGAATTTCAAATCTTTCATTTGTACCCACTTAAAATAACATTTTTATTGTAATATTTTGTCGGTTAGGCTCAAATATTTAAAAATGCCATAGGGGAATTTCTACAAATATTTTATTGTTGCAGAACTCAGCATAAGCTTAAACATTAACTTAAGATTTATCAGAATATTAAAGAAAACAAATTTTCATGGCTTAAAAATTAGCTTTTATAAATATGTCATTTTTGGGAAGTGGCTTAGGTTAAGAGCTTTTCAGCAAAGTCTTCATATCAACCACTAAATAGAATAATGCTTATCTATGCTCTACTAGAAAATTTATGCTCAATATTAACTTCAGAGGTATGCCTCAAGATTACGAATTATACATTTCCTCCCGACCTCAGAGAATGCCGACTCTTTTGTACAAGGTGAAAGTTTTTTTCCGTGTTAGAAATAGAAAAAAGATTTCTGAGTCAACCACGAAATTTTGCAAATTTGAGATAAAATTTGCTTGAACAAGTTTTGGCACACAATCAGTAATTTGCGTATTGAAAATCAGAAAAAAATTTCAGTGGCCTGGAATTAATGCAAGTATTACTGACAGACAGATGAGGGCTGCTACCTCTAATGATGATTGGATTTCTACATGCTTGTTACCATAAAACAGCTAAAATACCACATTTTTTTTAGTACAATTCTATTAAAATGCTAACACTAGGAATAAATTCTCAGGCTAATTTGCAACTGATTGATAACAATCATATGCAATCTGAATTTGCACTCAACCTGATAATTCCAATGATTATAATATGGATTATCAAGGGAAATAACTTCAGGCATATGTTAATTATACAGCATTTTCTTTCATTTAGTTGCATATAATTCAGTCAGTTAAAGTGCCATACGTGATACACGCTTGGGCGATCATGTCTTGAAAGAGACATGACTGACTGGGCAGAAGATTATCCTGCAGTAGGTTGCCATTACTTTCTGTGGTAGACTGGTTGCTGATCAAGGCTAAAGAACCCAATCTGTCCTGTTATTTAACCCATAAGTGGAAGGAAGAGATGGATTAATACCTTTCCCAAGGGTATTTGCACTTACGTGCAAATAATTACAAATTCTATAAATACAAAGTTAGTTGGAATCATGCTTAATAAGAGCCAGTGACAGCCTTTAATTAATGAAGGTAGCAATTTAAAGAAAATTTAAGCATGTGATAACTTGTGTGGTTTTCCAATTTCCTGGTATGATTTTAAGAAAACATTAGGCTTAATTTACAGATATTTCAACAATTTTGATTATTCCAGGACGTTTTGTGGCTGAGTAGCTAGTACATTTGTTTTCTGACCATGAGATCTGGTTTAAAATTTCATTGTTGATTTGTCAAAGCAGGGACTTGATGCTATTGACCAGGAGAAGTAATCCCAGTATGTACTGTTGTTGGAAAAAGTTTGAAGACTATCCCATGGACTGACTCAAACTTTTGGGAGTGAAACTGGAATTCTTCAATCAGTGTACTAGCACTAAGTCACAAGTCACCGTGATTGAAGATTTGAGTGTACTAGCCTTATTTAAGATGTTAATCACACAGGATCCTGCAATCTGTCACAGAAACTATATAATGTATGCTCAGCATAGTTTCAGTATAAACCATAAGTGGGCTCTATGGATGTTGAACAAACACAAAATGTGCCTGAGCAGGCATCTGCAACATGGATACTCAGATACAAGAGGCTAACCATTATTATTTTTGCAAGATAACTCAAGAACAGTTTGAAGGATGAAACTTGGGAGACAATGTAGACGACATCTTTACTGTTATTCATTTTGATTGGAGTATATTTACACTAATTTTTTAGTGTTTATCAACCTTTTGAGGGTTATTTAAAGCTGAAACATTTGGGTTGTAAGAATATTTAGCAAATGAATATTGCATTAACAATTTTTTGAGAATAATAATGTTTTCCCCTCTCAGATACAAATCCTACTATTTATCCCATAGCTGGAAGATGGTTCATACCTTTCCTACATGTATTTGCATGAAGATGAATGTACCAATTTCATAGAATTCAGACTCAGCTCTCAATTTTGTCATTCTAAAGCTGCTATCCATTACATGACCCACTGAAAGTGTTAGAGTCTTCGTTAGGTACCACCGCTTTTTTGTTAGAAAAACAGCATAGCATGATGGGAAAAAAAAGAAAAAAAAAAAGGTTCCAAACTTGAGTTTTATCAAAATATTTATTATTAAGAGAAAAGAACAAAGTATTTTTGTATTTTATTAAAATTTTTGAATTCTTTCTAGTATGTTCAAAAATTTTAGTTAAAAATCTTGTTTATTGTCAGTGGTAGATATATTTACGTATTTTTGCACTTTTTCTCTAATGAAAAATACATGCATTTGGAAATTCTTGCAAAAAATAAAATAAAAATAAAAGTTTCAATTCTTATTCATAACTGAATTTATTTTTAAAATTTTGTTTAGAAAATCTTGATTTAAAAAACAAAAACAAAAAAAAACAAAAAACAAAAAACTAAAACAAGATTTTTTTTTATTAATGAGGTGGTGAGGCAATTTCTAAACATTTTCTTGGATGCAGTGTGAAATGTCAATATCTTGATTATCTCATTATTTTCTCTTCCAGTTGCACATGTCCAATTTAATTGTTGCTGTTGAAAGCCTTCAAATCATGTGGTTTCCATTATTTGGTAAAGTTCTTTGCTCATGATTATGCCCTACCAGTCCATGCAGTTTGAAGATGATCTTTGTTAAAGACCTCTATGCTTTACTTGCTCAAAGCCATTTTTGACTATTGATCCAAGAAAGCAGTTTTATATAACCTAATTTAGATATTTCTGAATGAATTTGGCACAAGTTTTTAGGTTAATGTGTGTTGTAGAGTGGCTGACACTTCTGCAGCACTCTCAATGATGGAATGGCCCATAGTCTGAAATGGCCTATTCAAGTAAAGAATAGTAGCATTTGAGCATCATTCGAATAATATTCGGACTGACTACTTCAGCAATTATTGTGATCTAAACCCCTCCTCCCTGTGTTGTAAGTTCTGTCTTGACTGTTATTGTAACTATTATACGGTTCTGTGCATATCTGTTTGACACTGGATATTGTGCTGAATAATACTGCAGCACACTTCTGTGTATTGTATTGATCTCAGTGATACAACAATGTGTTAATTTTGTGGCAATTTGAAATATTGTGTTAGACTACTCCTAGAACAGTTTATTTAATGTTTAATTTCCTTATCTGCTTTCATTCAGTTAAGTGCCATATGTGATACATGCTTGGGTGGTCATGTCTCTTTCAAATCATGACCAACTAGGCAAAAGATTTTCCCTACAGTGGGTTACCATTTCTTTCTGTTGTAGACTGGTTGCTAACCAAGGCTATAAAAACCCAATCTGTCCTGCTATTTGACCCATAGCTTGAAGGAGAAGAGATGGATTAATACCTTTCCCAAAAATATTTGCATGGAAATGAATGCAACAAAAGTCAACTGAAATTCAAACGACTCTCCAATTTCTCATTCCAAGCTGATATCCTATCCATTGCACAACAGCATGTGCAAAAAAAATTAAATTGACAGCAACCTAATTACTGTAATATTATAAAAACTACTGCCAACCCAACTGCAAAATAGGATTAAACACTTTGCAAGCTCTTCACATCAAATGAAGAGCAGTGAATTATTCAGGGGAGAATAAAAAAAAACTTTCCTTGTTAAATATTTGATTCAATTGTTTAAAGCTAATCAAAGAGGATACTGACAATTATGTGACATTTACTGGTCATGTCAATTGGGAATGTGAAAAGTTTAAATTAAATTCCCTCAGAGGAACAGTTTAAATGTTTGACTATCACAGGATTAAAATCCTCTACTCATGCTGATTTTTACACTTGATTTCTTACAAAACTGGAACAGGACAAAGACTAAGTTAAAAGACTATCACCAAATACAATAATTTATTAAGAAAAAAAGCAAAAAAAAAAAAAGAAAAAGAGACACCATGCTGATTAAAAAAAGAGATTAATCAATAACCAGCAATAACCATGAGAGAAAACAACCATGATGGAAAGAAACTTCAAAATGTTGGCATTATGGTGACTGGCATTACACATACTTTTGTTCATTCAAAAAACAAATGTAATATTTGTCACTGAAATGGACATAAAGGATTTTGCAATCCAAAGTCACAAATATTCACCCCCCTCAAAAAAAAATGAAATAGGGACATGTCTAAAACACAATGTTTGAAACATTAAAAGTTGATTATCCTTCAGAAAATATATTGTTGTTTCTGTAAACAAACCAGTTCACTTTCAGTTTGATACAGTGTCAGACATAAAATTTATATTGCATTTGATTTGGGAATAAATTAAAAAGCCAGTGTGTGTCGGAAACAGGTCATAGAGCAATGAGCACATCTGGAAATACAATTCATTTAACTGGCAAATTAACTCGAAGATTCCTTTCAAAATAGAACATTTTTTGGTGTGTGTTATGTTGCAGATAATTCAAAATTAATTTTAATTGGTCTTAACTGAATAGAACAACTTAACCTTTTTGAAATTTCTCTCAAATCTGTATTCCATACATTTAACCTCATGTTGGTGTCTCATATTGAAAATCATTTCATGGATAAACTTAAAAATTAATGGGTAAAATTAAAGCTACTCTGAAATTAAAACCAGATTCTAAGCCATTTTTTTTTTTTTTTTTTTTACAAAAAAGGCCAGTACCCTATGCTATCTGAACAGGGTTGAAAAAGAATTGCAATGTCTTCAGCAAGAAGGTGTAACAGAACCCATTAATTACCCAGCATGGGCTTTTATTGTAGTTGTGAAACAGACAAATGTGCTAATTACTCAACTGATTTAAATGACTCTTTGGATGCATATCAGTAACCACTTCCAATGCTGGAGGATCTTTTCAAAAGACTCAACAGGAGAATTTGCTTTGCAAAGGTTGATCTTTCCAATGCTTTTCTTCAACTGAAAGTTGACAAGGAATTCAAAGAACTATCAACACCCACAAAGAACTATTCAAATTTAACCATCTTAGCACCAGCGATTTTCCAACAGACAATGATGCCACACTGACCTGATTAACAGAAGTTGCAGAATTCATTGATACTATCACTGCTGCAAGAGCAAATCAAGATGAAGTTTTACAACGTTAATTTTTTGTTTTCAGTCAAATTCAACAACATGGATTTTATGTTAAAAGTGAAAAATATGAATTTTACTGAAAACAAGTCAAATATCATGGCTTTATTTTCAACAACAAAAAAAGGTAGACAACTAGACCTGAAAAATGTCTCAATAATAAAAAAAATGCTAGCATTGACAAATGTAGCAAAAGTTACAGTCTTTCCTTGGCTTTTTTATTTTTTTTTTAAAATACAGTCCTTTTTTTTGCCTGAATTTGAAGTTCAGGCACCTCTCAATAATCATTTGAAAGATGATGTTGCACAGGTGTGGTTTAACATGTATCAGATAGCCTTCAAAAAGGTAAAGTCCTTATGTCTAACCTTTTGCTGGTACACTAGAACTGATCCATGAATATTGTTGTGGTCTCTGATTTTATTCAATTATGGTACTAGAGCAGCCATTTCTCACAATTTCCCCCGATGGCAGCCAAAAAGCAATAGCTCACACATTTATCACTAACATGGGTACAGCCTAATTATAGGCCATATTGGGGGGGGGGGGGGGAAAAAGCATTAGCAATAGTCTTTGCTATTAAAAAAGACCACAAAATGATGTTTGGACATAATTTCACTTCAATCACATATCACAAGTTTCATGTTAGTATTTTTGGGATCTAAAAAAAAAAAAAAAAAAAAAAAAAAAAAAAAGACCATCACAATGTATACAGCAAATTGTTTGCAAAAATGGGCTACTATGCTGTTAGATTACAGTTTTTCTATAAAATATAATCCAATAAATACAATTGTTATGCTGATGCATTATTTATGCTCATGACTATACAAAGTACCAGAAGATTAAGTCATCACAGAAAATTTTTCAACTGAATCACTTCAACTGGGATGAAACAATTTATAAGTTAAAACAAATTTTCAGATGATTTGGAGTCCCACAGATGCTAGTTTCTGATAATTGCATTGCATTCACTTCAGCTGCATTTTCAATTTTCTGGGAACAGAATGGTACTCAACACATTAGGACACCATCTTTTCATCCACAATCCACTTTGTAGACACCTTTAAGAGAGCACTTCTTAAACTCAAAGGGAGAGAAGCACACAAGAAATATTAGAAATATTTCTCAGAAGTTACACCCAATCCAAGTGCACCTAATGGAAATTCACCAACAGAAGCACTGTAGAATTTGTTTACACAAAGACATTATCCATCCAACTACAAACTATTTCCTAAAAAGGAACACAATGATGGAAGAAAAATTTAACCATCATCATGGAGCAGTGAAATGCAAATGTGTACCAGAACAAGCTGTACTTGCAAAAGATTGCCACAATAGTAAAGAAAAGTGGATCTGACAATGCATTATACATTGCTCCAGAAATGTTACATTTTTTTTTCTTCTTTATCATAGCACTCCGAGCAAGGCAGTAACACCACTGATGTGCAGGGAGCTACATAAGAGTGAGAAGATTGGAAAAGAAAACCGGAAACTGCATCCTAAACAGGAAACAAGGGATGAGCCTCTTCACCTGTTCAATAGAAGTAGGTGGAGTGTGAACCGGGCGATAGTTTATGATATGGATATACAGTCTTTAGTCAGGGTTCAACATGCAAACCAATTATGATCATCAAACCTTCCAGAGGCCAAATTAAACTCCATTTTCCCACTGAACACCACTGAACTCCCTCAACAAAGTTATCAAGTAACGCCAAAGGACAAAGACAGGACTCCAGTAAAAAGTGCCATAAGTAATCCCATCAGCTATACCCATTGCAATTAAATCCCTGACCCCTCCCAAAAAATCATGAGCACAAGACTGAAAAAGCTTAGATGCTGGGTGTGGGGAGTGCTAACTTACTTCCTGCTATAAAAGACGATAACTGAAAATACAATGAAGTTATATATCTTCTCCACTAATTGAACTGCAACACTTTGGAATCCAAGAAGGTGATAAACTGACACACCTGTGCATTTTATGGTTTAAAGCCAACTAATCTTTGTTCTCAGGCAGTAAAAGAATAAAAGTTATTTTATTATGTATTAAAAATACAGGCTTTTTTTTTTTTCATTTGTTTGTTAATCCCAACAATATGAAACATAAAACACAGTTGGTTATGAATTTAACCATTTTCTTTCAACTATTTTTATAGTTATATATGTCCGCTTGTGATAGGAGTAATGTTTTTGAGGAATGGAGATATTTGAAAAAATCTGGGATGCAGATTTTTTTTATTTTCATAAACTTTTTCTACTCTAAGTTACTTTTTTCTTTTAACAAGTGGGGCATGAATTATTTATGAATTTCTATGCATAATTAATGCATTTTTTTTTTTAATCATATCACCCCAAGCAAGGCGTAACACCGCTGATGTGCAGGGGACTACATAAGAGTGAGAAGATTAGAAAAGAGAAAACCGGAAACCACATCCTAAACAGGAAACAAGGGATGATCCTCTTCACCTGTTCAATAGATGTGGGTGGAGTGTGACCCGGGCGATAGTTTAGTCTATCTACTCCAATATGTCTATCTACTCCAATATTGTGTATAAGATCCCTTTTATATTTGTATATACATTTTTTCCTGTTCATTTCTGCAAGTATCAGATAGATAGATAAATAGATATGTGTGTGTGTGTGTGTGTGTGTGTGTGTATATATATATATATATATATAAACTACATAAACTAGAAGGTAATAAAGGGAAAGAGAAAGAATGGACTAAATGTCAATTCTAAGGCGGTAAAATGTATGGTTTTCAAAAAGAGGAACAGCCCAAGATATGAATTGTAAATTCAAAACATGAAAATGAAGACAGTATGAAATCTTAAATATTTAAGGACCGTTTTAACAAGATGGAAAATGTAACACTGAAAACTGAAGCACGTTGGAATAACAAAAGGTGATTCCAAAAGCTAAGAATTAAGAAAAAGAAATGCATGCTTAACTTATGCCATATCAGTCATTCTATATGATAGTAGCAGTTGCACAATCTCCCCACAGATGAAGACAAGATTTAAGATGAATATGAATGCTGAGAATACTATAGACCTGAGCAGCGAAATTTTAAGGAAGATGAAAATAAAAATGACACTTGGCATAAGAAAGATAGCCGAAATTTCTAGGGTATGTGATGAGGAAAGACGGCTTGACAGGACATTGACAGCAAGAAGGAGAAAAGCAGTGTATAACCACCTCCCCAATGAGTTTATGTAAATGGTTGGCAGAACGGGCAAGGAGGGATATACAAAAGACAGGAAGTTGTGTAGAACCATTATCACTCTAAAAGACACAGCAAATAAAAGAATGACACCTATTGATACATGCGAACTTATATAATTCAATTTATGTCAAATTGAAAAGAAAAAAATATAAAAGAAATGGTTAGACTGAGTTTTGCATTTGTTCACTCGAGACCCAGACAAGAGTTATTGTATACAAAGGAGCATACTGGATCAAAACTGCATCCTTTTACAAAAAGAGATGTAGGTTTTATTGCGGCAAAAAAGCATATTTTATTCAACATTTCTTAAATACACACTGTTAAAAGCAAAAAGAAAATTGGGGCATCTATTTCAAATTAGTATCTACTATAATAATGTTTAAAGTTAAAAAAATAATTTTGAGAGTGTTTGTTTTTTAAATACGAGGAGATTTAATTTTTATTTTATTAAGTTTACCAGCTTCCTATTATTTTTTCCATTTTGTAGAAGGGCTATAGATATTGTTCATAATTCTTATTGTCCCAAGCACTTTTGGTCATTTCTGTACCCATTTTCAAGGTTGTTTTTGTATTTGGTGTTGATATTTTTTTCCTCTCGTTTTGAATGTTATATAGCAATTTACTTTTGTGTTGTTTTTGAAAAAGAAGCCTTCATTCGAAGCCCTCGTGCTGTGTGTGTGATTTAAATCTGCATGAGCATCTGTCTATTTTAAAAAAAACTTTCAACACTTCCACTATTAAATAATGTAAGGTTGATGGTAGGAGAGAAATATTTGATATATAGGGCCTCTCAAATACAAAATTATTTCTAATGTAATTTATAGAGAATACTTGTGAATTTTCTTTAGGGGTTTTTGTAAATAATGGGTTAATAATTTTTTTTTTTATAACACTTTGGTTTGATAAGTGACACATAAGACATCTATTTAAAGAGGTAGTAGTGTGTCCAATATGGGCATCTGATTTGTGACAAGAAACAGTCTTGTACTAAGCACTGAAATTCATATTGTTCATCACTAGTTTAGATTGATGGAGTATTTTCCTTAGTGACAAGTTTAGTGGTCTTCCACTTTCTGTAATATATTACAAATTTTATGTGCTTTCCCCCCCGCCCCCACAGAGATATAGTATTTAATAATTCTTTGTATATTCAATTCTTCCTGCTTATAATTATTGTGCATCTAGTTGTAATACAATATGAATTATTTTTGTGTGGTATTTTTATTACTGGTGTTGTGTATTTTTTGTAAGAATAATTTTATTTGTTTATCAATGATATCAGTCAGTTAAGTGCCATACGTGATACACACTTGGGCGATCATGTCTCGAAAGAGACATGACTGACTGGGCAGAAGATTATCCCACAGTAGGTTGCCATTGCTTTCTGCGGTAGACTGGTTGCTGACCAAGGCTATAGAACCCAATCTGTCCTGCTATTTAACCCATAACTGGAAGGAAGAGACGGATTAATACCTTTCCCAAGGGTATTTGCGCGTAAGTGAATGCAATGAATTCGCCTGGAATTCGAACTCGCCTCCCCGATTTCTCGTTCAGAGTCAATATCCAATGTACTTGGGAAAAATTATTGTTGAGTAATGTTTGTTTTATGTTTTTAGTTCACTCAAAAATATTCTTTTGGAGGAGGAATTTTGGTGTGCCCTATTGAAAATGTTATCCCTCCTATATTATTTCTTTCCGGGCATTGGGTATCATAATTTAGAAGACAAGAGTTCATACTGGTGGATTTTTTTTATACTGGTAAGTAGTAAATTCTTTGGTTTTTAATTCTCTATTAACAAAGGAATGGCATTTTGTTATGAAACACAAATTCATATATACATTTTAGCATTGAGTTTATTTCTCAAAAATTGATTTTATATTTATAGTTTTATCCTTTTTTTAAAATCAAAACAAATAAAAATGTCAGCAACATACCTTACATAGATTTCTAAGCTGTTTTAAACAATTAGTTTTTAATAAAAGACATGTAAAAGTCAGAGAAACTAGGATGTAATGGGTTTCCTATGCTGGCACCTTAGTTTAGATGTAGGTGTTGCCATTATGATATTAAAATGAAACTTTCATGATACAGGTGAAGAGCAGATTCCAAAGAGTTGCTGGTCAAATTTTTGGAGGTGGGATTGAAAGGTGAATTTAGATTTTTTTAAAAATTATATCACCCCGGGCAAGGCGGTAAGGCCACTGGTGTGCAGGGGGCTACATAAGAGTGAAAAGAAAGTCAGAAACCACATCCTAAACAGGGAACAAGGGATGAGCCTCTACACCTGTTCAATAGACGTGGGTGGAGTGTGAACCGGGCGATAGTTCAGTCTATCTACTCCAATTCTGTCCCTAATTATATTTGTTTCTTCAACTGAGATGTTAGTAAAAAAAAAACATTTTAATCATCAAGCAAAGCTAGAATATTACCTATTGAATTTTGTTTTTAAAATATGGAGGAATTCATTTGTTGATGCAATACTGCAATTGTTGAGTGTGGATGGGGAAATAGAAAGATTTCCATGTGAATTCCAGTTGAACATGGCATGTGAGAGCTTAGAATAAACACTCCTATAAAAAAAAAAAAAATCATGAAACAAATTACTATCTAACAGTCAAAATATGATGAAAATTATCAAGGCCAGAGACAAAAACTCTTGAAAATGGCTATAGAAATGGCTGAAAGTGATTAAGACAATAAAAATTATGAACAGTTTCTATATTCCTTAACCCCTTTACAAAACAGAAAAATGTTAGGATGCTAGAAAAACTTTAAAAATAAATGAAATTTTTCCTTATTGGTCATATTTAAAAGAAAGATATTTAAAAGAAAAGGTTGCTGCCCAATATATATATATATATATATATATATATATATATAAAACACTCATACAGTGATTGAAAAGTAACATCCCATTTTAAAATACTTATAATTTATTTGTTAACTATCTGTTTTTTTTTTTTAATAAGAAATGGGCATGAGAGCAAAACATAAGGTTTTATTTAAAATTCAATATGGCACTAGATTTCACAACCAGCATATCAAGCCGCCCAAAATTGCATCAATGGATTTCACTATTGTGATAGAGAAGACATAACTTCTTGTATTTGAAAGCAGTGATGAGCAAGTAACTTAAAGAGTTCTGTTAGAGGGAGATAACTCATGAATACCAAAAGAGTCTTCGCACAAGGAATGAGAATGATATACTCCAGTGATTAGAGAGTTCAGTTCGAAATTCTTAGCACCTGAAGAAGGCCGAAACATTGTACAAATAGCAACAAGGATGAGGACAATAGTTTGAACAATGTAAATTGTGTAAAAATAGACTTTTGCAGAAATATATACATTTTTGAAGGAGGTGGGGACTATTACCATAACATTTCCGAAGGAAAAAAATTATTACCAGCAGTACATTTTTTGAATTCAAGAAGAGAAAACATCTTCAGTTTTCTAAAATAAAAAATAAATAAATAAAAATTTTTTTTCAAATTCTGACTAACACAACCTTCTCACTAAACATAAGAAAAAAAAAAAATCTTAAAAATCCCACCTTTTTGGCATTAACTAACTCACAGTGGTTGATATGCCATTAAACAAAACTCAAGTTTAGTATGCTTGCTTATTGGATTGAATTTTTTTAAGTACTTTTGACAGAAATTGTGATCTTACAGTGAACAGTTATAAATGATAATTATTACTAAAGATAAGAAAATGTTTAACCTATTCTCTCTTTTATGGATTTATCTTTAACAATTATCATTTGTAACCATTTTATGTAAGACTACAATTTCTTATGCTGAGGGGATAAACTATTTGTCTACTTCGACAAGTAGATACTAAAGAATAATGTCCTCTTGCAATATAGTTCTACTATTTACAGTGTTTTATTGGAAATTTAACAGCAACAAATTAAATATATTTGCTTGCATGATATCAATTGCTCAAGTGAAACAGACTCCTAACTACCAGTATGAAAAAAAAAAAATAAAGAAAAAAAATTACTGTCTTAAAACAGGTCATGAACTTGAAAAATTGATACTGCAGTAATTCTACACTTCTAATGCACATCTTTAACTAAAAATCTTGATGCTTTAAGGAACTATTCCACAAATCATTTGATAGGTGCTTCAAGAGTATTACCAAAATTTATCACATTAGACACAGGTTTCATGAAAAGTGAGTAATACTTTGTCTTCATAGTGTGACATTCATTGATGGTGGATAAGGGAGACTGGTTGGTAGTAAGCTGTATATACAAGATCCCAGTTATAAAGTATTCCAGAATATAAATGTTATAGTTTTCCACCATAAATGCAGTGTTCCTGTAGTGTCTTGGGGTGGGGAGACAATGCTGGAAAATTAATTATCCATGTTGAATAAGTGGTCATTTTTAAGTGGAATTAACTATATTCTCTATAATAAGAACAGCAAAATAATACAAGAAATGAATAATGTGAGGCAAGGCAAAGCAACTATAGAACAAAATAGAAAACAAATGGGGTCAGACTTAAAGACAAAATAATGTGGTTAAGACCACAAATTGTTTATCATGAATCTGCAGAATTTGTTAAAAAAAAAAAAAAAAAAAAAAAAAAAAAAAACATGCACGCATAAAATTTATAATATATTACAGAAAGTGGAAGACCACTAAACTTGTCACTAAGGAAAATACTCCATCAATCTAAACTAGTGATGAACAATATGAATTTCAGTGCTTAGTACAAGACTGTTTCTTGTCACAAATCAGATGCCCATATTGGACACACTACTACCTCTTTAAATAGATGTCTTATGTGTCACTTATCAAACCAAAGTGTTATAAAAAAAAAAAAATTATTAACCCATTATTTACAAAAACCCCTAAAGAAAATTCACAAGTATTCTCTATAAATTACATTAGAAATAATTTTGTATTTGAGAGGCCCTATATATCAAATATTTCTCTCCTACCATCAACCTTACATTATTTAATAGTGGAAGTGTTGAAAGTTTTTTTTTAAAATAGACAGATGCTCATGCAGATTCAAATCACACACACAGCACGAGGGCTTCGAATGAAGGCTTCTTTTTCAAAAACAACACAAAAGTAAATTGCTATATAACATTCAAGATGAGAGGGAAAAATATCAACACCAAATACAAAAACAACCTTGAAAATGGCTATAGAAGTGACCAAAAGTGCTTGGGACAATAAGAATTATGAACAATATCTATAGCCCTTCTACAAAATGGAAAAAATAATAGGAAGCTGGTAAAACTTAAAATAAAAATTAAATCTCATACTTAAAAAAAAAAAAACAAACTCAAAATTATTACATAATAATAAGAACAGCAAAATAATACAAGAAATGAATAATATGAGGCAAGGCAAAGCAAAATTAGAACAAAGAAAACAAATGGGATACAGTCAAGTGGTTAGACTTAAAGACAAAATAATGTGGTTAAGACCATGAATTGTTTATTTTTATCATGCATCTGCAGGATTTGTCAAAAAACTATCATTTGGACATCACTATCCAAAAAGTAAATTCCAAGATAGTAAGAGAATAAGCAAGAACCTCAAGTGTTTTTTCCACAAATATTAAAACTATATAAATTTAGATTTAATAAAAAATAAATTAGATTCAAATTATAGTAACATTAGAACATATTCTATTAGTTTCAAACAAAATAAAAATGGTATAAAAAAAAAAGTTATCAAAATATTTTGACCGAGTGAATATTAGCTTAAAACCTGACAGTTTACAGAGAAAGATAAAATTTACACAGTATTCGATAAGACATCAAATTATTAATGGCAAAGGTTTACCTTTTGAACATGTATAGATATTAGAAATTTTATACTAGTCAAATAATACTTTCAAATAAAGATGATTATTTTTCTGTCAGATATTTACAAACATTTTGTGTATGACTGTATGCCAGAGATAAAGAGGACAATGTATAAAGTAGTCAGTTTGTACAATAATAGAAATAGCAGACTGGTGTAACAGTCCAACTCAGTATAGCAAGAGGAGTCTTCCTATTTTCTGTTGTATGTAAATAAACTGTTTTTTGTAAAATGCCAACAATTTCTGGAATGTAAAAACTAACTTTATCTGCTTTCTTCTTCAGTTTGGACAAGTTAGATATTTTTATAAAGCCAAATTTTCACACCTCAACCTTACAAAAATGTATTTCTACATTGAAATCATTGTAGATACCATTGTTTTTTTCTTTCTTTAGAATATATTTCAACTAGAACTACCAGTGACCAGTAGATGATGGCTTAAACATCTGGCTGATGTTCAAACTATATGACAAGATCTACTAAGACTGCAACTACAAACAATTTAAAAGTTGTAACTGTCCGACCTATGCAAATGCCTGAAGGACATTTGGAAACTCAAGAAGGTAAGAGTGAAATTCTTATTGCCCGTCCATTGTAGTGTTGTATTGGATTTTCATTTTTAATGAAGTAGCAGCTCTTCATAATTACAATTTTTTTTCAGGTTGGTAATGTGAGAGATAGCGAATGCAGGATTAGGATTAATATAGAAAGAAATCAGCTGAGTGAATTCTGGTAGAGATCATTATGTTCAATTTTGCAAATATTTATCTATTCTTTCCCCAGCTATGGATTAAATAATGTAACTCTTGTGTCTTGAAGTGAAGTCTGACTACTTTACCCTAGATACACCACTGTTGCTATATCTGCAGTACACATAGCACCCCTATGTTAGGGGACTTGGGATATGATAGGGAGGTAATAAAAGTCTCACTACAACTTAAAATGTAAAAGCGTTTTTGTTCTCTAACTACACATAACAGCTTAATGAATGCGTACACACAAACACACGTATACATACACTGCAGACATTTGTTATCTTACAGTTGCCACTGTGTATGTACTGGTTGACATCTGTCAGTGATGCTAATATCTAGCAAGCAAACTAGTGCCTGTTTGTGGTTGGTGATATCAGCATATCTGAACATGAGGAACTGTGCCATGTTTGTTAAAATGTAACTGTGAGAAAGTGCCATGTTGCTTAATTCAGTTAATGCTTACAAACTAAATTTTAAAATCCACAATGACTCAGTGGGGAATGAACCTTATAATTTTTTTAAATCTCTAAATTTACAGTTTGTGTGTTGTGGTCCAGTGGATATCGACTCAGAACGAGAAATCGGAGAGCCAAGTTCGAATTACAGTTGAATTCGTTGCAATCATATACGCGCAAATACCCTTGGGAAAGGTATTAATCCGTCTCTTCCTTCCAGCTATGGTCAAATAACAGGACAGATTGGGTTCTATAGCCTTGGTTGGCAACCAGTCTACCGCAGAAAGCAATGGCAACCTACTGCGGCATAATCTTCTGCCCAGTCAGTCATGTCTCTTTCGAGACATGATCACCCAAGTGTGTATCACGTATGGCACTTAACTGACTGAAATTTACAGTCATTTAGCTAACATGGGCTCCTCACCATAGGGTGATTGTAAGTAAATATGATCCTCACTAGGTGCCCAAGACTTGTTTATAAAAAGCTAAACTTGCCAAAATCATTTTTAGCTGATTATTATTATTTTTTTTTAATTAAAACAAGTGAAGAGAAGAAGTTGACTGTGAGTGTTAATGTTAAATTGAACCCTTTGAGTGAAAATAAAGGGGACACTTCATCCTCCTCATCTAGACTGGATTAGGTGAGAATGATGTTTAAAATTATTAATACACATTATTTAAAATCTATGGTTGACAATGTGAGTGTCATTCTTCGTCTGCTTGCGGAGGGCACATTGCCAGCTATTCGCTACTTCAAGAGCTTTCAAAATATCACTGTTAATGTTACGCTATTGCCCAACTTTTGAAAGTATGGGTTACAACATATTTGGCAATATAAAATTTAAAAACTAATAATAATAATCGTCATACCTTTTGTTAAAGAAAAGTTAATTCCTATGACTTTCCTAGTTTGCTTAACTTTCCCTAAATTGAAATGTTTTCTTCCTTAGACTGGGGTGTCAGAAAGATGTTGTTGACGGAAATAAAAACAATGCTCAAACGCTCAAATGTTTGAGGTGGGGAGAAGATGTTTTAACTAATCAATGCGATCGTTTAAGAAGTAGTAACTCTTACACGCAACATGTTCAATTAAAACCTGTTCTGTTAGTGTTAAGTTAAGTATCAATTCTATGACGATAGATAGCAAATAAATTATATTCGAAAGAATAAAATAGTAATTAATTCTGACAGTATGTATTGTAGTCGGAATAAGGAAAATATAGCAGTTGCATCAAACGAGGCTATATTCAATCAATCAATTTCAGCAATTGAGCTGTGAAGAAAGGTGATTTATCGTAAAAGAGAAAAGACTTATTTTTTTTTAAATGAACTATTAATAAAACAGGAAATTTTGCTAAAATTCAAACTCAGTAAAATCAAACAAACCATTCTCTTAAGTGGAAAGAGGTGGTGCTAGAACACGTGACAAGCAACAATTATTTCGTCAAAAAGACTACAGAAGTGAGAATTTTAATTTCAAACAAAGTGGGAATTACACCTTGTTGAAAAAAAAAAAATTATCTTATTGAATTGGCCGAAGTTATCTAATTTTAAAAACTTACACTACAGTAAATGTCGGGTCTACTAAAAGTGTCAATGTATTCAAAGTACCATTACACTTACAATATGTGTAAAAAGAGTGTTGTAAAATTGCCAAAAAGAAAAGACTGCCTCATGATTTATTTTATTGTTTTTATGTTTGTTTGTTTTTAAGTAAAAATGTCATTTTCACATGTGAGACTAAGTAAAAAAAAAAAAGAAAAAAAAGTTTAAATTAAATATGATAGAATAATTAATATTTTGAAACGAAAGTTGATCACCGTGAGAAGAGAGACGAAAACTAAGTCTTTTTTATTTTAGTGTGTGGAGAAAGGAGAGTAAGGGTCAGAATAATGATCCGCAAAATGAAAAAGTGAGCTTATTAGAGAATAACTAGGATAAAATAAAAATTAAAAATAAAAACAAAAACAAAAAAAAAAAACAAAACACTTTTATAATTTGTGGCAAACAAAAAAGTTGATCACCTGATTTGATAGCATATCCTATGGAATGTCAAGTTTTCTGCGAAAACATGACCATAAAAAAGTGAGACGAAGGTTTTTCCATCACTGAATGAGACATGTCATTAAAAAAAAAAAAAAAATCATTAACTTAAAAACAGTTGCATTTCGAAAGGTGAGACAGAAAAAAAACACTAGACCCCACCCCCAAATCAATGGAAAAAACAAAAAACAAAAAAAAAAACATTCATTTTGTTTGAGTAGATATTCAGAAAATTAATAAAATTTCACAAACGTATCATCCAATTCCAATCAAATAAAGTTAAAGCCTAGGTTATTTGGAATTGAATTGAATACGTTTGTGAAATTAAAAATGAAATATACAATACAAAATTTTATAATTGTTGTCCTAGTCTTTTAACTATATTTTTTTAACTGAATGTGAATATGTTGTATTCAATCAAACCACACTCACAGTGGGCAGGAAGAGATTGGAAATTACGATACATGTGTTTCTCGTTACTTTAGTTTTCGTGTGTGTAAGTAGCAGAAAATGGCATGTACAGAGAGCTTTTCTTAGGTGTTTTTAAAATTAATAAATTAAAAAAAAAAAAAGTGACACACTACAAGAGCCCTCCTCCTTAAAACTCAAGAGTAATGGTTAACGATGCCAAGAATCAGTCTTTTTGTAAGATGATACATAAAAAAAAAAAAAAAAGTGCCCACGTTTTAGACCCTAGCTTCTTTCTCTGTCAATGTCACTTGTCAGGAATGTGAAATTCAGGGCTGGTTGATAAGAGATACGTATATTCAAGAAGGAAAAAGAAAGTGAAGAGAGATAGTGCCCCATTTGTTATGCCATGTGGGTTAAATTTTAAAGAAAGACTGAAAAATGTGAAGAAAAGATGAGAAAGAGAAAGGGGAAAGGAAACGTGGCGGAGGTAGGAAGTAGAGATTCATCAGCTGGAACAGTCAGTACGGATGTCACTAGAGAAATTGACTGTCATTATATCTCTCACGATCTGCTGGTGTTAAATGTCAATAAAATTAACGAAAATTCACACTAAAACAGGAAAAAGACAATGAAAACAACAAAACCACAACATTAAACAGTAAAAAACACAGATGTGATCAATCATTAGGATGTAAGAAAGGAAACGACGAGTCTTTTTCTATCGTAAGAATTCGCATGTTTTTTTTTTTCAGGCTTTTAAAGCATTTCAACTATTTTTTTACCGTAACATTTTTACGAAAACTTTATTCACGACAACTTAGTATTTATGCTGTAGAACAAAAATATTAAAGAATTCAGGATTGCACAGTGGTTTCTACTTTTGTTCGGTCATAAAATTTGAAGGAAACAAAAAAAAAAAAAAGAATAAAAGAAGCGATTCCGAAATTGATGCCCACGTTTGTTTTCATCAATAATTCGTCTTCAGTGTGATTTTACATATAGTCACATGACAAGAGACTTTTTTCGCTTTACCCTTCCTATGAGACATAAGGGTTGATTTTCCAGTTCTGTCTTTAGTTGAGAGTGGGGGGGGGGGGGTGGCTCCAAAATTTGAAGACATATTTAAAAAAGATCAAAGCAAATGACTATTTCATTTGACAGTAACATTTTATTTAAGGAGTTCAGGAACTTAAAGTTCTGTCCCCACCAAAAGACGACAATACTCCAATTATTGTAGCAAACTTTATAACGAAATTGAAGAGAGAAAAAGCCAAATAATGCACTTCAACGTCACAAAAATGGGCCTCAAAAAACTGCCATCATTTGCCTTCAAACAAATCAAGACACGAGTAAAAAAAATACTGAAATGTGAAATAGGTGTGAGAAGCACAGAAAATAAGAGTATGGAAAAAAAAATCAATGTTTATTTTTGTCAAATACCAATATTTGGAATAAGCCTTTCTTCATCTTTTTTTTAATTTTTTTGAAATTGTCATATGAACAAGTACTTGTTCAGGACAACTTGTTCATATGAAAAAAAAAAAAAAAAAAAAAAAAGCTTTTGGACTCAGGAGTCTTTAAAGTTAACATGCATTTTTGATTGAATAACATTTTTTCATAAGCCTGACAAAGTTAACTTTTAAACTAAAATAATAAAACATTCGGAAAAAATATGCTTCAGTTTAAAAACAAATACTGAACTGACCCATAACATTAAAACATGTATGAACATGTGCTACTAAATTAAAAAAAAAAAAATGTTTATCGTAGTAAGAATTAGAGGTAGAAAAGGGTGGGGGACCTTTTGATAAAATGCCAACTTTTGGTAAGATTGATAATCATCATAACGTTATTTGTAAAAAGTTAAAGTAACATTAACCGTTAACGGCTTCAATTAAATGGCTATTTAACCAAGAAATTATTTCTTAAAAAATGAGAGCGTGTGAGAAAGAAAGGTAACCAACATCATATGACTAAAAAGGTGCATATATTAACACTGAATAGTAACACCAGCACTGCATTGCTAGTCCGTGTAAAATGTCAATTTCACTGAATGAGTGATGATAAAGGTTTATCAGATGAAATAAAATATAGATAACACTAACAGTTTAAACACAAGTGTTTTCATGAAATAAATTTTAATATATAAAAATAATAATAAAACAGAATCGTTTTTACAGTTTTAAGTTGATTTTTTAAATTTTTATATTGCTGCTTTCTTTGATGTTTTATAACAAATTTAAAAGCATGTTTTTTTAGTATGCCAAACAAACATTAAAAAACAAAATCTAACTTTACTCAGTGATGTTGGACAATGAAAAAAAAGAGAAATGAAAATATTTTTAAAAGTACAAGTGAATACATTTTTTGCATTTAAATAAAATAAGTTGTAGCCTGTAGCAAATATTTTTAAGTTGTGGTGTATAAGGTCAGTTTAAAAAAAATAACAGGATTTATTTAGAAAATCTACAAGGCATTTTATTTTTTATTATTTGTTTTTGAAAATTATGTCGACGTATTTAATACTTTATTTTTTTAAAGTAAAACAATACCTGAATTTCAAAAATTCACTAAAATATGAAACTATTTATCCAACAAACCTTTTATACTACAGCATGAAGTAAAGAAAAAGATTTTTGTCGTACAACCTATGCTCCATAACATTTTAAAGAACAAATTTCGTCATTGGTATATTTAATTTATTATACGTGTTTTAATGTAATGACATTTTTGTGTACTTTTCGGTGCATTGTCATCGAGTTATGCACATATGGTACTACAGTACCAGTGTATTGTATACTGTATTTTTTTAAAATTTAAATTAGAATTTTAGAGACTGTGTAGTAGGGTAGTCATAGTCACACTGCTTAATTTTGCTGCATTTTTTCTTGCAGCTTAAGAATGGAGAAAAAAATTCTTCTACATAAAAAATAAAAATGAACCAAAAAAACTGTTATTCACAAAAATCGAATAATGTGCTAGTGACTAAAGTGAAATCTGAATAGAAATTCATTATTGGCCATCCATATTTCGGTACCCCCAACAACCCATGAGGCGCTCATAAATTTAAGCGGGATTTCCTCACATGCATTAAAGATAAAAACGGCATATATACTCCGTGCGTTGCAAAGCAGCTGGCTTATGAATATTAAGTAGTAAAAAAAAAAAGAAAAAAAAAAGTAAAATTCAAAGATTTTCTTTACTTTGAGCTGAGCAATTAAACAGATGTTAAAGTTTCCTTGCTTTGTTTAACTTACTATTTTTCTCAACTTTTTCATACTTTTTTTTTATTAATTAAAAAAAACTTTGAAAGAGGTAAAAAAAAATATATATATATTTAAATCGTAGAGAGAGAGAATTATTTTCTGAAGATGTATATTTGTATTCCCATTCAATTTTTGTTTTAAAAGAAATAAAAGAATGCTGTCAAAAAGCATGTCAGTTGTAATTTTTTTTTTATTTCCTAAGAAAAAAAATTCGGAAAAGTAAAGATTTTCTCTAATTCAAATGGTAAACTATTTTTTAGTGTAAAAATTAGCATTAAGTTAAAAACGTTTCAAATGAGTTCTGCATTCCAAACACTGATTTATCTCCCTTACATCCCTTTTAAACTAGCCTCATATTATGAACCAAATAGAAAGATTACATAAAAGCTTCAGTCAGTTAAGTGCCATACGTGATACACACTTGGGCGAGCATGTCTCGAAACAGACATGACTATTTTCATATGATGGAATGTATGTGTAATAAAAAATGAATGTTCCTAGAAATCAATGAAAATAAGGACACTTTTCTCTTGTTTCTGTGAAGTTATTTTAAAATTGAAATATATCTTTACATTTTTATTTTTCATAAAAAAAAAAAAAAAGAAGAAAAAAAGTGTTTCGGGTGCTATTTTTTGTTTAAATTCAGATGCAGGACTTTAAATTCAAAGTAGGACTCACTACTTGATAAAAATGGGTTGGGAAACATAAGGGAAGTAAATCATTGTTTGGTATGCAAAAATCGTTTGAAACTTATCGATACCCAAAATTCTAGAAATCCTAGTCTCAAGTTCAATGCATTAAAGAAAAATAAATAAATAAAAAAAAAAAAAAAAAAAATCCTTATTTTCATAGTTATTTTTTTTTTTGTACGCAGATATGGCGCACCAGAATGCTTCTTCAATTATGTCTATTCTGGGGTCATAGAAAGTTTTTTGGGGCTCCCATGACATGATTTTCTCTCTCACGGCCCAGGAAAAGAGCGATCATTTTTTTTCGACAAGCATTCTGGCATAGCTTCCGCATGACTGCAAGAATTGTAAACAATGGTTGTGCCTACGTAAATGAGACCATTTTATTATTAGTAGTATTATTATTATTCAATCCTCTGTATTTAATTTAATTCTGACCAATTGGGATGTTTAATTTTTTGTGCTAATGTGTTTTAATTTTTTTTTTCGAAAATTTTCTCCGACCATTTTTTTTTTTTTTTTTATGTCGGAAGGAAAAAAAAGTTTTAAAATGAGGAAATTCTGATCTAATTTTCAGATCAGTCAAGTATCCTAATCAGTCGTGGGAGAGCGAGGCATTTTTACGGACAAGGTGCTCCACCAGTCATATTTCAGACGAAAGATTCTTCGTTGACAATTTTGGGTTAGCTATCCACTTAGAAAGGGTAATTTTAACAAACATTTTTTTTTTCTGAAATTTTGTATAAATGTAGAATTTCTCAAATATTTTTTCTTAACTGGCTTTTAATTTCGGTTTTGATTCATTCACCGATTATTTTTTTTACAACAGAAAGTGATCAAGAAGTAAATAATTTGAAGAGAAAAAAAAATATAAACTTAAATTATCGTGTCACCTAGGAAATAAGGTTGATCAATAACGGTTTCGGAGTTAAGATTTTTTTTAACTTAAAAGTTAAAGTTCAATCTTTCCGAAATCATAGCAAAAATAAATAAGAAGAAAGAGAGATGACAATGACATCATTTCTTTATGTTTTCATATTACATTGTTGTAAAAATGTAATGAATGGGTTTTTTGCGGTTTGATGGCGAAAGTGAAAGAACGTTATTCCAGGAATAATCATTTTTTTTTTTTTTTGGTATACTCACCTCGCTAAACAAATCAGTTATTATTAAATCTAGTGTTTCTAATGATTTCTGCATACCAAACATTGATTTACCTCCCTTATATTTTCCATATTTTTTTGAACTAGACTCATATTTTGAGGCCCTCAGACTCGGAGACAAGTGAAGTCAATGCTTGTTAATGTTATTCAAGCATTAGGAAGTCGATTCAGTTTGCATTAAACTTTAAATAAATTATATTGCATTCTGGGCGCACTTAACCATTTTTGTTTTAGATGCAGGACTTAAGACAGAGTAAGACTAAAAAACAGAAGTCTCAAAATATGAGGCTAGTTAAAAAAAACGAGAGGGAATGTAGGAAGGGGTAAATCAGTGCTTGGTATGTATGCAGAAATCGTTTTTTGAAATGTTATACTTTTAAATGATTTAATATTCAATATTATCTTTTTTTTGTGTGTGTGTTAGCATTTTTTAAAGGAAGGCCCTTGGAGATTTAAAGCATTCATTCATAAATTCATAGTATTTTTTTTTTAGTTTTATTTTTTTAGCATCCAAAACATTGTTAGTTTTTTTTTTGTTTTTTTTTTCAAGAGTTAGGAAAGAAAATTCAAGTATTCGCAGTGTCGTCATCAATGACGCACAATACACATACATGAATGAATAATAATACTGAACACTGCACTGAATCGCACATTTTCTGTTTTTAAATCTTACCTGTGTAGCATCAAGCAGTATGTCAACTGTAACAGCCCCCGTAGTGGTCGCCTGGCACAGGGAGTTGTAAATATAAACGTCCGTGAAGACGAACATTGAGATCCGAATATTAGATCGAGCATTAAGGATGGTTTCGCAAATTAAATCCTGAATGTGGGGCAGGCCATCATAGAGAGGCGGTTGGAATAACACATAGACAGGTTGCTTAGTTAACAAGGTGTAATCTCCAGACATGTCCGTCCCGACCACATTGCTGGCATCAGTAGAGTCCAATGCATCTTCCTTGCTGATGTTATCAGTCTTATCTTCTGTGGTGGAGGTTGTTGAAGATGCATCGACATTGTCACTATTGTCTCCGCTTCCTTGATCTTCACTACCACTGCTACTTGCAGGCCCAGGTTTCTTGTTGACCAAGCGGCTTGTCTTTAGAATAAATTCTTTTCTTTCGCTGGACGAGATGCGACCCTGGTCCTGAAAGTATCTCTCCTCCTCGTCGTTGAGGAAGAAAACAATTTCGTTTGATTCGACATATTCGCAGTAGGAATCGAGACCCTCGTTGGCCAAGATGAACACGGCTTCGTATTGCTGCGGCAACGTGCTATCCGCCATTGTTGTTTGGTTTTTCTCAACTACTTTGCGGCTCGTCATACGCTCACTTTATCAGTTTATCTTTTTTCTTTCTTTCTTTTCTTCTCCCCCTCTCACTTGAGCTATCTTTCTTTATTTCTTTTTTCTTTCTTTCTTTACGGCTGCTGCTGATTGAATCTTTTTCTTTAACAGATTTTCTGTCTAGAAAGATTAACTGCCTCAGTGCGTAGCCTGGTTTAGTTACATGTCCTCGTGTCGCTGTTGTAGACTTCTTATTTTCATTCATTCATTCATTCATTCATTCATTCATTCATTCATTCATTCAGTTAACGTTCTTTACACAGTTTCACTTTTCTTTCTCTGTTAATAATTTATCTTAAATGTAAAGTAATTCCTGGAATACGTCGCTGTCAATAGCTATAAAATTTGTGTAACTTATTTTCGTTATTCAAAATCAGTAATTCTTTTTTTCCTGTCGATCCCTGTGTAAGTGTCAGACTTAGTTTTGTTTTTCTTTATCCAAACCGCTCTCTCTTTTTATTTTTAGGAAAAAAAATCTCCTTTTATGACAATTATTCTTTGTTTTGTTTTTTATTTACTTTACCACTGACCAGCCTTATTCTTTCTTTCTTTCTTCCGTTCTTTATTGTTCACTTCGATGACGACATCTGCTCGGCAGGATGGTTGCTTGTCCTTTTGTCCGCTGCTCTTAGCATTTCTTTACAAAATTGAAACCCTCAGAATGATTCCCTGCCTCGCAGTTAGCTATGGTTGGTCATGTTTTTTTTTAGCTTTTATTTTCCTTCCTATTTTTATTCAGTGAGATTGTTTACTTATTCTGACGACTCATGTGTTTTGTTATTGACATTAACGTTTAATAATCTCGTATGTTTACTTCGTGTGTTTTTTTTCTTTCAACGATGATGATCAGTTTGTCTGATATGACATTCTTTTGTTCCCTAACTTCCCGGGAATGGTTCACTGCCTTACTCATTGCTATGCTTTATGTTTGACAACTTAAGTCTACCTCTCTCTATCCGTTTTTGTGTGTCTCTCTGTCTCTGTCTCCCTCTGTCTCTATCTCTTATACAATAATACATTCGAAAACTTGTACATTTGCATGTTTCACCCATGAGCCTGCATCATCAAACTTACTTCGTCAATGTTATTATTGAATTGAAATTGAATTATTTTTTGAATTGGGTTAAATTTCAAATTCAGCGGAGAATATATTTTAATTTTTGAATTAAAAAATTAAATTTTTCAAACAGGTTTGGTTGAATATAGTGATAAGTTCTGCCTATCGATTTCTTTATTAAATTTTTCAAATTCCTGAATTAGTTGTGTTATGTTATCGGTAAAATTGACAAAGTTCATATATTTTTATTTTTTTCCTGATACTTTCGAATATAAATTTTGGCAAATTAACTGATAAAACAACTATTCTGAAATTTTATAAATTTAATAAAAAAAAACAAAAAAACAAAAAAACAAAAACATACGATAGAGACGGAACTTATAGATATTCAATTAAACAATGCATGCTTGAATATTATTTATTGTCCACTGGATTTGTTGAAATTTAGCCCAGTTCGATATTTTAATTGATAGAGGCTGCAAGACTAACCGAAAATTTTGTGATGAAAAAAAAATTATTGTGCACTCACATGTCAACAAAAGACACAGAAAAATATACAAAGAATATTCAATCAGTCAACAAACAAGTACCATACGTGATACACGTTTGGGCAATCATGTCTCTTTCATTAGATTGATGGCTGACAATGCAGATTATTTTCCAGTTGTAGGTTTGCCGTTTCTTTCTGCAGCAGACTGGTTACCAACCAATGTTTGCCCCTACTATTCAACCCTTCAACCTATAGTTGGGGACAATATATATATATATATATATATATATATATATATATAAATGAACATGAAATTATGTTTGTTTAAATCCGTATTCCTTTTCTGTGGTGTCAGGTCATTATTTATATATATATATATCAGATTAAATAAATTGCAAGCATTATGTTTGCTTATTTTTAATAAAATCTGTTCATACTCACGGATAATATTTCGCATATTACGATGAAAAGATGTCAGAAATGAGCTGTAACGTTGACTGATGTTAATTTCATTCATTTCTCAAGATACCCATGTACTTTCAACCTCTTTCCGAGATCATCTTCAGAGATGTGAGTTAGGGTAATAAATGTAACCGGAAAACTGTGTTGCTAAAAATTACTGTACATTTTTTTCTGCTTCAAATATAACGGTTGACAACTTGCTAGCATTCATTAGAACGTGATTTTTTTTTAATATGTTGTAAATGTCATGGTCATGCACGTGTTAAAGCATGAAAAACTGTTATTTTTACATACATTTTAGAAGATTACTACAGTATTCATAGCTGATTCTATTAATTGACGGCTTAAGTGTTTTAATGAATATTGCTTCGAGAATCTGTAGTTTGCTTTTGTTGTTTTCTTGGTGTAGGATAGTTGTATTATCAATCATGAACTTCAATTAACAATTTGTCAACACAGTTTTCCGGTTACATCTGTTACTATAATTCACATCCCTGAAGATGATCTCGGAAAGGGTACCTTGAGAAATTAATTAAATTAACATCTGTCAACGTTACAGCTCATCTCTGACATCTTTTGATTGTAATACGCGAAAGATTATCCGTGAGTGTGAACGGATTTTATCAAAATTAAGCAAACATAATGTTCGCAGTTTATTTAATCTGACATGTTTAAAAGAAAATTTGCTGCCTAAATACACAAATTTTAATATATATGTATATATATATATATATATATCCGCAGGCAGATCTGTTTCGCTGTATACACGCCTAATAGCCAGAGTGCTTTAATTCATTACTGAATGAGCGATGCGTACATGCCAGAGTAGATACTGTTTTTCAAAGTCTACCATTCTTCCAGAGTGCTCAATCAGGGTATGAGAGCGTAAATAGTCATCCGCAGACAGATCTGTTTCGCTGTATCACAGTTCATCAGTACGGTTAGACTCCGATTGCTTTTAACCCAGGATTGAAACCCGACCGAATTGGCGTCAGTCGGCGATTCTATCTCTGGCCTATGGGCGCTCGGTATATATATATATATATATATATATATGAGCTTTTTTTTTCTAATTTCTAAAGAATCGTAAAAACTTTAAAACTATAGAAACACCTTTTCCAAATAATCAAATAAACCACTCTTTGGCACAAGGAACCACGAACTAATTTCCCTATGTATGTTTGATATATATATATATATATATATATATATATATATATTATAATCGTATCGCCCCAAGCAAAGCATTTTACTGCCACTGTTGTGCAGGGGGTTACATAAAAAGAAAGTTATGAGAAAGAGTGAGAGGTTATAGAGGGTGTCAGGAAGTGGGTAAGAGAAGGATGAGAATACTGATGAGAGTGGAATGGACGGAGAAAGGGGCATGAGATAGAGGGTGCAAGTTAGTGAGATAGGAGATGACTATTGACTTTACATCTAAATTGTTGGAGATTGTAGCTGTCGGGGAAGCAAGTAAACAGAAGGGAATTCCACAGGCAGGAAGTGCGAGAAAAGAAGCTGTGGAGCAGAACTTGCGTTTACATTTTATTGGTTTCACAGTAAAAGGGTGGGACCTAGTTGCTAATCTTGTGGCTCGAGTAAATTCATACTTAGGGGCCACCAGTGCGCTAAGTTCATTGGAGCAGAAGCCGTGAAAGTATTTATAGAAGAAACACAGGGAAGCCACATTGCGCCTGTGAGAAAGTGACTGTATTCGAGCTGCCAAGTCGGGATCGACCACATTACAGATTCTCTTTTGGATTTTGTCAAGGACCCCCAGGTGGATAGCAGGAGCACCCGACCAGATGTATTCAATGCACGGGTAGATGGTAGATTGTATATGTGCAGGATTGTTTCAGACGGGAAAAACTTCCCGGCCCTGTATGGATAACCGACCTTCTTAGCAACGGATTTGGCTATGGATTCTATATAGTCATTCCACTTGAGGTCTGTTGTGAGAGTTAATCTGAGGAAGCACTGTGTTTTACTTTCAGGGAGACTAGCCTGATCCATGCTAATGTGGGGTAGGAGCGATTGTCTGTGATGGTTAATAGATAGCAGCTTTGTTTTGGAAGCATTAAAATTCACAAGCCATTTCTTACCCCAGTCCACCACAGATTAGAGGTCCTTTTCAAGCTTTGCAGCGAGGTTTACTTTGAGGCGAGAATAAACCATAGTGTCATGAGCGTGTATGCCTACTTGGGATCTTATTACATCGGGGAGATCGTTATCGATAAGAAAAAGCGTGGGACTTAGAATAGAGCCTTCAGGGACACCCGCGTTCGTGTGATAGTATTGGGAGGCATGTCCGTTCAAAACTACCTTCATTGTGGGATTTAAAAGAATGTCTGGATTAGGTCAAACAATTGTCCACTTATACCATAGTCCCGCAGCTTGTATAAAAGGTCAGCATATGTTAAACGCTTTGGAGATATTTTGGGCAACATATATATATATATATATATATATATATATATATATATATATATACCTATCTACCTACCTACCTACCTTAACATATCTGGATATGATGATGTGACATAGTGACTGTGTGATCCCACGGCCCACTTGCCAGATGATACTCTCCCGAGGCAGTTGCTTGAAAAGCCACTCTCCACATAGCAGTTCATACCAAACCGTACAGTCGAAAGAAGAAACAAATATATATATATATATAAAACATATGTATATTAAGAAATGAATTAAATCCGACATATTCTTAATTTTATTGTTTTTTTAAAATAAATAGACTTTAATAAATAAACGGGGCGCTTACTCAAATAAAAATAAGAATAAATTAATAAAAATCTGTCGGATTAATAAACAATCTATATTAAAATATTCACACACACACACACACACACCTGAAGTGGCTCATGTTTCTCTGTGTTACATCGTATGTATTTTATTTGGTTATTCGAAAAACACGTGTTTCTATTGCTTTTTATGATTCTTCAAGATTAAAGAAAAAGAAAAAAGAATTATCTCTTAGTTTCAATTCAGTTACATTTCGTGATGGAATTAATTATTATCTTGTATGTTTGGGCTTGTCGAAGACAAATTCTGAAGATAATGGTTCTTTACCCCAAAATAATGGTCTTTAAATATCTGCAAACATTTTTTCTATCATACTGTAAAACTACAGCCATGTAATTCCTGAGGGTTTTCCGTGTTTATCGCCTTCTCCCTATCTCACTCCCTCTTCCCCTTCCCCTCCATCGCTTTGGAACTTTCGATTTCTATTTTCAACCCTTAAATTCGATTATTATTATTTTATTTTCAGTTCACTCCCAAGTGAAGCGATAATGCCATTAAGATGCAAGAGGCTATTGGAAATGGAAGAGAATGAGAAGACTTTAGAAGTACCGGAAACCTATTCCTAAACAAGTTATAAACCATTTTAGTCCTTTTTAAGAAAAAAATGTGGAGGATTGTGAACCGGATGATTTATTATTGCAAGTGCAATTTTGTCTGGCTGTCAATGAAGAAAGGGTTATTTACCTTATCGTACAACTCTGTTTTCTTTTATGCTAATGCTTCGTTATTTCTTTTAATTTATTTACTCTTTAGTCTTAACAACTCACCCGGGTTCTCATACGGCCTTCTCTAGAGCTGTGTGACAAACAGCCCCCCACCCCCAAAAGGAATTGTTCGATTCATTTTTTGTTATGGCAATGCATTAACAGACGATACTTAGTGAGCTCTAAGTCCTATCAAGACGCAGTCAACCAGTTAATTACCATACGTGATACACGCTTGGACGATCATGTCTCCTTGGATCAATGACTGATTAGGCAGAAGATTTCCCCGCAGTTGGTTGCTATTACTTTCGGCAGTAGACCGGTTGCCAACCACGTCTATAGAACGTAATCTGTTGTGTCATTCAATCCTTAGCTGGAGGGAAAAGAGATGGATTAATCACTTAGTGCCATATGTGATACACGCTTTGGACGATCTTGTCTCGAAAGAGACATGACTGACAGGGCAGAAGATTATCCCGCAGTAGGCTGCCATTTCTTTCTGCAGTAGACTGGTTGCCAGCCAAGGCTATACAGCACAATCTGTCCTATTATTTAACTCATAGCTGGAGGGAAGAGACAGATTAATACCTTTCCCAAGGGCATTTGTGCGTCAGTGAATGCAAAGAATTCAACTGGAATTCGAACTCGGCACCCCGATTTGTTGTTCTGAGTCGATATCCATTGCATCACAACGCACATCCAATATCCAAACGAATTCAACTGGAATTCGAACTCGGCTCTCCAATTTTTCATTTCGAGCCGATATCCATTGTACCACATCGGCCGTAGATGTATGTTTGTCTGTTTGTTTGTTTGTTTTACCAAGTTTTTTTTTTTAATCATATCACCCGAAGCAAGGCGGTAACGCCACTGATGCGCAGGGGGCTACGTAAGGGTAAAAAGAATGTAAAAGAGAAAGCCGGAAACCACATCCTAAACAGGGAACAAGGGATGAGCCTCTTCACCTGTTCAATAGACGTGGGTGGAGTGTGAAACCGGGCGATTGGAAAATAAAGACAGGTTTCAGAAATTAAAAAACAAAATTATAACAAGACCTTTAAATTCTTAAAGTTTAGTTTATCCTAAAGTTTATGGCAACAAAGTCGTGACATGAGATGGCATAAAACAACTCAGTCAAGATAATTGTCATATTACAGGTTGTTATTTAAATTGATCAATGTAAGGATTCGTGAACACAATTAGAAAAGGAGGTTGAAGAATCTGACACTCATCGAATATCATAAAAAAAAAAAAAAAACAACAACCGGTAAAATACGTATCGAGCTTGTGTAAAAAATATAACCAAAATATGGTCTATGAGGGATATGAAGAAGACAAACATTAGGAAAAGTTATGATCGTCTATGTCCTGAAAAAACATACCACATAAAATGGAAAAAAAAAAAAATAGAAGTAAAACGGTACCGTGTATAACTAATAATTATTTCTACATTGGAAGTAAATTGAAATTAGTTACTAATTTCAATTTACTTCTAAATGTAGTAATATGCAAAATTAAAATTAATGTTAAACTTTTACACTGGGGTTTTGCAGAAACGTACCGCTCGTCAGGGTGTTTGATAAAACTATTAGAAATAAAATAATCGCTATAGTCAAAAACTCAAAAACTATTCAAAACTTTGAGATAAGCTGAAAATTTATTTTCATTTTTTGTTGTTATTGACACTTTATCTTCCTCCCTTTCTTAAATAGTGAACATTTAGATTTAAAAGACTGCTTGACTTAAAAAGGGTTATCCTCCAAAAAAATACACTGGCTATATATATATATATATATATATATATATATATATATATATATTTATTAACAACTATTGTTAAAAAAAAAAACGATCGAACGAAATTGTGGGAAAGAAAAGAACTGTTCGTAAAGATTGTAAAAAGAAGCACCGATCACAGACCGTAGCGGGAAATACCACGAAATCCCTTTTCTTTCTTTCTTTCTTTCTTTCTTTCTTTCTTTCTTTCTTTCTTTCTTTCTACAATCTTCACGAATAGTTCTTTTCTTTTCTACAATTACGTTCGATCGTTTTTTTATTTATTTGTTTTGTTTGTGGTTCCCTGTCTCTACATATCACGTATAACATCTTGTTGGTTACAACGGTTTTATTATAATTTTAACCCCCCCCCCCCCATTTCTTCATTTGAGCCTACCCATTCGTGTTGTCCCGCAGCCGTCTGTCTGACGCCTACCATTGCTTGTCTTTATCGAGACGTTCATTTATTCTTATTTGCATTTTCCCGCCGTGTCTTTGTCTTTTCTCCTACCCCGGGGCCCTTATACACGATGACGCAGTACTTGACCACCTTTACCTTTTCTATCTCTGACTGACGTTAATAAAATCACCAGAAACCTCATAATAATGATCAAATTCTGAAAGTCACACTAACCTAGTTGTGAATAAAAAAATTCACTGTCAACCTCATTTTTAGTGAAAGTTGGAAAATAATCGATTTGAACTGCATAAAAAAAAAAAAATGAAAAGAAAATGAAGGAAAAAAAATGAGAACTAAAGTAAGGACGCATGGTTCACTGTCTTTACTGTAGCAATACGATAACTTGTCCCGGCAATGCTAAACATAATCATAGATATATTTCTGTGATTGAGTGTATATTTGTAACAAATCGTCTTTTTGGAAAACGTTGTGTATCATCCAGTAATTATTCTGTGTCGACTACAACACAGTTCATTTCCAAGACCGTGATTTAAGGATAAAAGAAACTCAAAGAGCTATTTCATGTAATGCATTCCGGTCGGCGAAATAGAACTTTCTTTTTATTTAACCCAACTCGAATGGTGAATTGATGGAAAAAAAGTAAGAATGAATATACTGTAGTGTACTCTCATTATTTTTTATTGATTATTATTCCGAGTTTCTATCTATCTATCTATCTATCTATCTATCTATCTATCTATCTATCTATCTAATAAAATAAAATAATAATAAAAGTACCTATTGCTAACCGTAATTATACTGATCTGTTCACATCTATTCATACCTATGTTAGATTATTGAATGACAAAATGGAGAAAAAAAATCTATGTAACTCGTTATGTCCTTCAAAAAGACTTCATCAAACGTGTTACATAAAAGGATGAAACCTGTTACAAAGAAGTTTTTCAATTTCGTCATTCAATTACCAACATTCTTTTGATATAGAGAAACATATGTATTATATTCTCCTATTCATATCTATCTATCTATCTATCTATCTATCTATCTATCTATCTGCACCTATTGATATAAAATGATATCATTTACAAGGCGAACAGAATTTTCTTAGTTATGTGCTCAACAGATATCTACAGTAATGATTATTGTATCAAAAATATGAAATGTTCAGGATCCTTACGAAAGGTTGACTCAGAGTTTCGTAATGTTTCAACATAATTTTTTTTCCACAGAAGGGAATGGGAAAGGAGAAAACATCCCTTCTCTTATTTCGAATATTGATCAAAGATGCATACAAACAAACAACTTGAAACTATTGCGTGGAATTTAAAAGAACAAACATTTATTTACAACCAAGGATATAGAACTCAATATGTCCTGCTATTCAACCCATAGCTAGAGAGAGATGAGATGAATTTCCCAAAGGTTGTTGTGCGTTAGTGAATGCAATGAATTCAACTGGAGTTTGAACTCGGCTCTACAATTGCTCATTCTGAGCCGATATCCATTGCCCCACAGCGCACTCAATCGATATAAAAACGATTTTTAAAAAATTTCAAAAGAGGGAAAAGAACTTTAAAAGGTGAAAATACTTATTTGAAAAAAAGGTGATCCCATCTGATGAATGACATACGTGATACACGCTTTCGATCTATGACCGACTAGGCAGAAGATTTTTCCGCAATAGATTCAATAGATTGCCATTCCTTTCTGTGGTCGATTGGTTGCCAACAAAGGCTACAGAACCCAATCTGTCCTGCTATTCAACCCAAATCTGGAGAGAGAAGAGATAGATTTCCTAAGGGTATTTGCGCGTAAGTGAATGCAACGAATCAAACTGGGATTCGAATGTGGCTCTACCGATTTCGAATTCCGAGACGATATCTACTGCACCACAACGCACATCCTCATACAACGAAAAAAAAAAAAATCACAGAACCAAGATGCTTTAAAATGCACTTCCCTAAAAAGTACGTCCATAAGAGTAAGCCAGACGATTATAATAAATATTTATTTACTCCTTTTTTTAATCAGTTATTTATTTGATTATTTTGTACTTTTAATTAATAAAAAATTGTTATAGTTTCGCTCGTTATGACCCAGAGAAGAATACTGAATTCGTCACACACACACACACACACACACACACACACACACACACACACACACGGTAAAATAAAGGAAGAAAAAATAGCAAACGTATCTCAATCTAACAAGTTTCACTTTTATTAAGCCTTCTTCAGTGACCGACAGAAAAAATGAAACATGTTAGATTGAGTGACATTTCCTATTTGTTCTTTTTTCTTTATTTTATCAACTTGTTGGATTCCGGTCCATTTATATATTTCAGATTTAAAAAAAAACTGCAAACATTGTGTTTGCTTAATTTTAATAAAATCCGTTCTTACTCACGGATAATCTTTCGCGTATTATAATTGGAAGATGTTAGAAATGAGCTGTAACTTTGACAGATGTTATTGTCATTCATTTCTCAAGGTACCCAAGTGCTTTCAATCTCTTTCCGAGATCATCTTCAGGGGTGTGAGTTGCGGTAACAAAAAATGACCGCAAAACTGTGTTGCTAAAAATTACTGTAATTTTTTTTCTGCTTTAAATATAACGGTTGACAACTTGCTAGCGTTCATTAGAACGTGAAAATTATCCAAAATGGATTTTTTATATATTTTATATATTTTTATATATTTTATATGTTAGCAACACAGTTTTGCAGTTATATTTTGTTACTATAACTCACACCCATGAAGATGATCTCGGAAAGAGATTGAAAGTACTTGGGTACATTGAGAAATGAATGATAATAACATTTCTCAACGTTACAGCTCATTTCTGATATCTTTCAATTATAATAGGCGAAAGATTATCCATAATTATGAACGGATTTTATTAAAAATAAGCAGACACATTGTTTACAATTTATATAATCTGACATGTCTAAAAGAAAATTTGCTGCCTAAATACACAAATATATATATATATATATATATATATATATATATATATATAGAGAGAGAGAGAGAGAGAGAGAGAGACAGAGACAGAGAGAGAGTAAGAAACATGAATGCGAGAATATGGTATATACATTTCTATATATCAAAACAATGTTGAGTAAAGAAATGACAAAATGGAAAACGTCTTTCTAATGCGTTTCTTCTGAAGTTGCTGAAGTTCTTATAAAGGACAAAATGCATTACATAAAGCCTTTTTTCTATATTTTCATTCAATTACCGAATGCTAATATGAATAGAGTAAGTATCTATCTATCTATCTATCTATCTATCTATCTATCTATCTATCAGTCACAGTCTTTTCATATCTATCTATCTATCTATCTATCTATCTATCTATCTATCTATCTATCTATCTATCTATCACAGTCTCTTCATATCTATCTATCTATCTATCTATCTATCTATCTCGGCGTTGGCAATCGGTTTTCAAGCCCTAGTAAGTAGACACTAAGAATAAGAACATTGATTGTCATGGTAGCATTTCTCCCGGAAATCTGACGCTGCACAATTCAACTTGTTTCTGTGACATTACTCTCGCTTACAATTACAATTTTTAACGTTGTTAATTTGTATTTTTTAATTGAGACGTTGAAATCGTCTTTAAGGATTGACATTTCGTAACCTGCCCCGTATTCGAAAAATGTATATTTTTTACATGTATCAGTAATCGGTGTTCGAGCCCAGGTAAAAGTCACGATTTCGACTCTGATTTTTTTCTTCTTTCAGAAAGACTATCCCTTGTGAAGGCTCGGTGTAACCCAATGTATATCCTCCTGTTCTCATTCAATCTACTAGTTGGCCTTGTGACTTACTAAGTTAATTGGTTAAGCATCTCATGAGACATATCCTTCTTCTGGAGAAACAATACTGCTTTCATTTCCCGAGGTCAACCGCTAGTGTGTTAACGACTATTACTGAATTTGTTTATCAAACTTTAGATCAGAACGGTGAGGCTCAGGCTGTGGCTTTAGATATCACGAAGGCGTCTGATAGGGTCTGGCATACTGGCTTTCTCCACATGATCAAGAGTCTCTCTGACCGAATGTTTGACTTATTGGAACCCTTTTTAACAGATCGTGTCATTAAGATCATGTTGACAAGCTACGCTTTTATATCATTTCACATTAATGCAGGGTTTCCCAGGGGCCTTTCCTTGGAACTACGTTGCTCTTTATTTTTATTGACAGCTCTCCTGATGTTATGAGTTCCCAACTAGGTATTTATGCTAAAGACACAGCTATATACTCCTGTTTTAATAGTAAGTGCCATATGTCTGATAAAGTAAAAGCGGCAACTGCTCTCAAAAATTATATCAGTTGTTAACTGTGGCAAGAAATGGCTTGTTAATCTTAACCCCCCCTCCTAACGCTATATTTCAATCACCACATAGCCCCTTTTTTGTGCGTGGCTGGCATTAATTTCCAGGAGAGAAACTTATTGCGTCTTATTGGTTTCAGGTTTCCAACTGACATGAAGGAAAATGATTATATTAAATCATGTCGTGGTCTGCTAACAGGAAAGTCGATTCCCTGTTTCGTGCCAGGCAGTTTTTCTCGTCAAAATCCATCTTGCTCATTTATAAATCTACCATTTGTCCGTGCCAAATCCAGTCCGGTTCTCCAACTATATATCTGGAAATTCTCGACAAAATCAAAAGTAGGGTCTGCAATGTTATCGGCCCTGGCTTGGCATCTCAGATCTCAACTTAGTCACTTTCCCACCGACGTGACGTAGCTTCCTTATGTTTTTTTTTTTTTAATTTTTTTTTTATACAGGGTGTCCATAAAGTTCGTGTGAACTTTTAAAAACGTTATAACTTTATTTGTATCTGTGATAGAAATAATTTTAAAAAGGATTAGAAAGAAGTAAAGCTATATTTTTAGGGTTTTATTGAAATTTTATTTAAGTTTCCACATGTCCTCCATCATTAGCAATACAAAGGGTAATACGATTTTGCAGTTATATTTTTTTTACTTATCTAAAAAGTGTTGCAAATTTTGTGGTAAAGAATTATTCAATGACTATGCTTAAAACTAGGTACATTAAGCTTTATAAAATTTTTTACAGATTGTTTCTATCATAAAAATACAAATAAAGTTATACATATTTTAAAGAGCACACGGACTTTATGGACACCCTGTATATATTTTAATGGTAGTTGTTGTAATAAGCTTTCCCCCTTAGACTTTAAATGTACAGCTAGGTCTCATCGTTCTACTGTTGGATTAGCTATAGGTAACCGTAAGTTCTATTCTAATAGTTTCTTTTCTCACATTTCTTGCTCGTGGAACTTTCTTCCTGTTTCTTGCTTCCCTGCCACATGTAATCTTCAAAATTTAAATGCAATGCCAACCGCTATATTCTGTCTTCCTGAGTCCTTTACTTTTAATGTTCATTCTTCTCAGTAATTTCTTCTCATTCTCTTTCACTCCCAATAACTCATTGCGCCTTCAGGTCTGGGTCGAAAATTTGAAAATAATTTCACCTCAAGCTTGGCGGGACCGCCACTGGTGTGCAGTGGGTTACAGTGAGAGAAAAGACTGTGTACAGCGAGTATTGAAGAAAGGATAAAAGATGAACAGGATTTCGGGAAGATAGAAGATGGCAAATAACGTTGCAATTAAATATTTGGAGATTGTAGCCATCAGGCAAGCAAGTTAACAAAAGAGATTTCTACAGGCAGGAAGTGCGAGAAAAGAAACTGTTCGAGTAGAATTGGTGGTTGCATTTAACTATTTCAACGATAAAAATATGGGACCTAGATACCAATCTAGTAGCGTGCTTAAATTCACGTGGACGGAGCACCAGGGAAAAAGCTTACCAGAGTAGTTGTCATGAATATATTTGTAGAAAAGACAGGAAAATCATGTCTCGTCAGCGAGAACGGGATTGAAGTCGAGATGGCAAGTCAGGCCCGATTCATTTCCAATTCTTTCTTTGGATTTTATCAAAAACCGCGAGATGAATAGCAGGAGCACCCGACAATATATGGCAACAGTATTCCTTGCACGGACGAATGATTTATAAATGTGCAAGAAGGATTCTGACGTGTAAAACTTTCTTTCCCGACACGTTGGCCGAAATATCCTAGCAGTAGATGCAGCTATAGATCAGATATATTCGTTCCACTTCGGGTCGGTGGAAAAAGTGAAGCCAAGGAGATGCAGTGTGTTGCTTTCAAGGAGACTTGCATCAACCGTGCTGGCAGGAATGTGTGTCTGTGGTTGGTAAAGAAGAGCAAGTTTGTTTTGGTGGCATTAAAATTTACAAGCCATTTCCTGTCCCAATTAACCATTTAAGTTCCAGTCGGCTCTCAAGACATGAAACCTCTATGAAAGAATGCCCATTCATCGTGATAGAAATTCAGGGCCCGTTATGTAATAAATAAATAAAAACAAAGTTTGAAGTACGAAAATGAAGTTTTATTTTCTAAAATCGAAATTATGTTAATAAAGTGTAAAAATGTGTTACATGTCTCATCTCCAGTCCTAAAAAAACTAAAGCATGCTGTAATTGGTTGTCTTTATTCACAAGTCACGAGCACATCTTGCCAACACGGCGTCTATGATAAGTTAGTTTTCTGTAAAAGAAGGACTCCGCTGATTATTCGTAAACAATTCTATGACCGGCTAATAGTGGTTGCATGCTAATTGTGGATAAGGAAAGAAAGTTATCCCAACAACATGATTTCACTGTGAAATATCAAAACTTTTTTTAGTAGAGAGATTTTTTTTTAATCTTTGGTTGCCGAGTCAGTCAGAGATTCTAGAAATCCATACCGCAAATTTCCCTCAAAATATCTGGTATCAATTCGAAAGAGATTATTAATTTGTTGATAATCAATGAGGGCAACGAATAAAGAAAAATGGTCTTTTTTATCTGAGAAAAAAAAAAGATCTGAGAAAAAAAAAAGATAGAAAGTTTGCGAACTTTTAATCATAAAATGATGAAGTATTGAGACAGTACTTAATAACGTACCCTTTGAATTTCTCTTGCGAATCACTAGTGGTACACCTGCCTCGGTTTGAAAATCCCCGGATTTTGATAGTTGGGTAAAAGAGTAAGTATGGTTGCATCTAAGCGCTAATAACATTTGAAGCTGCTAAAATTTTGGTAATTCTTATTATCCGTACCCCAATTTTCCAGACTTCGATTATTCGGACGTGAAACGAAGAGAAAACTTGAAGTCATCCTAACATTTTTCAATTATCTGAATTAAACCCATGTAAATCTTTAATCTGGGACAAGCGTTTTGAGAATTCAGGAAACCATATTCAACGTCTGATTAATGACGTTGATAAAAATCAGTTCCGTTAATTCGTGTTAATTTCATCGTTGTTTTCGTAAAAAGAATATACCGGTTCACACTCCATCCATGTCTATTGAACAGGTGAAGAGGCTTATCCCTTGTTTCCTGGTTAGGATGTGGCTTCCGGCTTTCTCTTTTCCAATCTTTTTACTCCTACTTAGCTCCCTGCGCATCAGTGGCATTATCACCTTGCTTGGGGTGATATGATTAAAAAAAAAAAAAAAAAAAAAAAAAAAGGATATACATTTGAATTATCACAGTTTGGTTCCGCGAGAGATTATGGCTAAAGCAATTCTCAGATGTCCGTGATACACAAGCAAAGATTATCTTGGGCAATAGTTTAAGTTGGTTGCGCTTTTAACCAGATAATCTACCACCATCTACTTTAACCAGATAATCTACCATCATCTACTTTAACCAGATAATCTACCACCATCTATTTTAACCAGATAATCTACCACCATCTACTTTAACCAGATAATCTACCACCATCTACTTTAACCAGATAATCCACCATCATCTACTTTAACCAGATAATCTACCACCATCTACTTTAACCAGATAATCTACCATCATCTACTTTAACCAGATAATCTACCATCATCTACTTTAACCAGATAATCTACCACCATCTACTTTAACCATATAATCTACCACCATCTACTTTAACCAGATAATCTACCACCATCTACTTTAACCAGATAATCTACCACCATCTATTTTAACCAGATAATCTACCACCATCTACTTTAACCAGATAATCTACCACCATCTACTTTAACCAGATAATCTACCACCATCTACTTTAACCAGATAATCTACCATCATCTACTTTAACCAGATAATCTACCACCATCTACTTTAACCAGATAATCTACCACCATCTACTTTAACCAGATAATCTACCATCATCTACTTTAATCCATCTTCGGGAGTTAGCGACAGAAAAATGCGAGGCCAGGCAAAAGCAGACAAAAAAATTGACATATTTTCGTTAAAAAATGAACTGGTGAAAAACATGAACAAAGTGTTTGTAAATGTTATTTGATGATTTGAGAAATGTTAAATTTCTCTAAAAAAAATGAGGTATTTCTAAATATTTTTCGATAAGTTAAGTATTCAGTTATCTGAAATTTCGAATTATCAGAACCTATCAAACTATTTAAAGACTATTCGTTGGTGCTCGTGTATCAGAAATGTTGATAAGATATATTCTGAATATATCATTTAGCCTTAATTTGGAAAATAATACGGAATGTGTAGGCTAACTCAAACTGACAAACCTCACTATATTGTTCAGAACTCTGACGACCTGAACTCAGTGGCTGGATGGGGGTGTGGTTGAACAACATTAGCGTGGAATTATGAATGAATTCCGACACAACTTCTCTCTGTAGATTCCTCGGCGTGCTGAAACAATCCAACACGTGATGATGGCAGATCGCTAACCGACTTGTTGATTCAGCCTGTGATGTGAGGTAGCGATGAGGCCTGATGAGTTGTCGATATACCACTAGAAACCTGAGACGACACGAAATGCAACAAAAATTAACAACTTAACCCCACTCTTTGTAGAAGTGCCTGCAGACGAGTATGATTCTATTCTATTACAAAGAAAACAGTTGAAACATATATTTACCAATACCCACTACTCTGAACACATTATGCACATATGTTTGCGCGAAGGAGATCGTCACAAATTTAGTTAAATAGGATATAGTTTTTTTTTGTTTTTGTTTTTTTTGACTCGAAAATCTGCTGCTGACTTCGATGTGAAATATCCAACTATAATAACCGAGCAGGACCTGGACTCTAAATATACAAAAAGGCTAGTGACGTGCCACTCTCAAACCCGCTGAGTTTTTCTCGTTGATTTAACGAGGAATATACTACCGACGGACTGGAATCATGTTCATCGCATAAAATATTCACATAAATAAATAAATAAAAAAATAATAAAATATAACAAAAAAAACAAAACAAAAACAGCAGAAGACAGAAACACAGCACTGATGTTTCATACGGAACTACGAGAACACAGGAAAGAACAGTTGATGTTCTAAGCATCGCACAAGGCCGAAAGCATGGGGCGCCTAGTGAGGATCAAACACACTACTCAGTTGTAATAGGTCCTAGTAAGATAAGCTTGCTAACCATGACACAACGTCGAGTTACCAGAGAGCACAGGAAAGAACAGACACGACACTGATTTGGAGTATATATATGAGACATCGTGCACAGACACAGATCAGAAATGCTATCCCATAAATAAATAATATTGTAATTATTTTACGGGTACTCTGCTCACGCACGCACGCGCACACGCACACACACACACATGCGTATGCGATAAAAATATAGTTTTATTTAAGGTATGCTATATTGATGGGTGAAAGTGCCAAATTTCGGAGATAGAACTTGTGTAAATACAAACGTAGATACTGAGGTCAAACACCGAGTGGCGACAGTCTGTTTAAATATTTCGGTCCATGAAAACTGCATTCAAGCATGAAACAGATTGTCGCCATTCGGTGCTGATCTCACTGTTTACTCTTTGTAGGAGTTCACCTATTGACCGGTTCACACACTTTCCCGGTCTTTTGGACAAGTGTTCATCCATCGTTTCTTGTTTAGCATTCTCTTTCGCTCCTTGCGTCTTAGTGGCACTATCGCCTTGCTTGGGATGAATTGATTATATATATATATATATACAGTGCGAATAAATTACAGAAGAAAATTATGTAAATCAAATAAATAAATAATCTAAAGTTCATGATCATAAATAACCCTTAGAATTAGCCTTTAAGAAGAAGAAAAAAAGACGGGCCGGCTTTCTCCTTGTCCAATTTTGCAAGTTGCCTATTTGCAGAACACTCTGAATTAATTTGGTCAGATGATATTTAGGTGTTAAACTGACTGTCATCATGCAGTGTTAATTCCTATTTTCACATTGTTTATATACCTATAAACACTCTGATAGTGAACACTCTCTTTCTACAGAAAATTTTAAGTATATATACATATCTAATCTAAATCTAAACTTATTTATAAATGGAACTTTGGGGGTGTGTGTCTGTGTGTGTGTGTCCGTTACCTATAGACTCCGAAACGGCTGAACCGATTTTCTTGAAAATTTACAGTTGTACTATAAGCGTCTGCGAGTGTTCTTAGCTAGGTTTTGTGTCGAGGTACCCCCGATCAGTCAGTCAGTTAAGTGCCATACGTGAAACACGCTTGGGCGATCATGCCTGGAAAGAGACATGACTGACTGGGCAGAAGATTATTCCGCAGTAGGTTGCCATTGCTTTCTGCGGTAGACTGGTTGCCGACCAAGGCTATAGAACCCAATCTGTCCTGCTATTTATCCCATAACTGGAGGGAAGAGACGGATTAATACCTTTCCCAAGGGTATTTGTGCGTAAGTGAATGCAGTGGATTCAACTGGAATTCGAACTCGGCTCCCCGGTTTCTCATCGAAAATCGATAATCGAAAAAATCGGGTTATAGAAGGAGTTGTCCAATTTTAATCAAATTTGATACACTCATAGACAAAGACATAAAAAACGATATTCAGAAGTTTCAAGGTTGCAGTTCTTACAATAGTGCAGAAAATCGATTATATATATATATATATATATATATATATATATATATATATAAGGCAAGATGTTTGTATGTGTATCTGTTTGTCTATCTGTATATCCTTTATACAAATCCACAATTTTTATCCGATTCTCACCAAACATCGCACAAATATTCTTTAGGCTGAGCCTGAGCTCCAGGAACATGGATTAGTTTTAAAGCTTCCAATACACCCGAGTAACGCCAGGCTATACTGCTAGTATATATATATATATATATATATATATATATATATATATAATTTGTAAATGAGTTATTACTCGACCTATGTTTCTACCATGTGGCGTTTTCAGGCGATTTGCAATAACTGATTTTACCGTTTTTTTTAAGTACGCTCACGTAACGGGGATTTTTTTTGTTTTGTTTTTGAACGCTCATGTAATGGGGATCTTTTGAACGCGCATATATATATGTCAGAATATATATATATATATATATATATATGTTAGAATATATATATATATATATATATATATATATGTATGTGTGTGTATGTGTGTGTGTGTGTGTGCGTGCGTGCGTGTGTGTGCGCGGTGGCGTGCGTGTGTGTGTGTGTGCGTTTGTGAGTGTGTGTTTTTTGTATCAATTTATTCAATAAATTCATAGCCCAATGATATAAAAAAATAAAGCAAAAAACATTTATTTTGTACTACAAATACTTATTTTTCAAGAATTCAGGGTGTCTTTATATTAGAAAAACCTGATTTCATAATCATTAGGCATGATATGATAAATAATAGAAACCTATTATGCCCAACCTATGACATATTTTCTTTAAAGTATATAACATTTTTTTCCACTAAAATTATTATTAAATCCAAGCTCTTGTGATAGACACAAAAACTGGGTTAGTAGAAAATAGCAAGTCATTAATAGTCGCAAAATTTTAAAACACAAAACAACCACTGCGTAAAAATTTACAAGGAAAAATACAGTTTCTTTTCAATTTAAAACTATAGAAAAAAATGCAAACTAAATTTCCTTTATGCGCCTATAAAGGCAGGATAACAGTTTATGATAAAGAATCACCACCTAAAAATGAGGGGAAAATACAACTCGGAAGAAGACAGACATTTTAAAAAATGACGAAAAGAGAAAACAATAAGGTAATTCTGTTACAAGGATGCAAACACCTTTGATAAAAAACGAAAAGACCTACTAGCAAATTGCCACATGGGCGTCTCTTTCAAAATGATAAAAATAAAATTTTTATAAGCATGCAATAATTTCATCATTGATATATTTTACAACATGAAACTAAGCATCCAATAAAAGTTATAGTGTAAAGTTTATACAATAAATAATAGTGATAAGAAGTGATGATGCTCATATTTTATGTATTTTTAGTTGCATGATGATCGAAGCATGTACATATATTTTACTATTACACTTTTAATTTATTTATGCTGTAGCCACATTCAGTCAGCCATTTAAGTGCCATACATGATAAACGCTTGGGTGATCATGTCTGTTTCGATTCATGACTGACCAGGTAGAAGATTTTGTCGCATTAAGTTTCTTTTTATTGCCCACGCTCACACCGCTACAGAGAGGCACAGATAGAAGTTAATGATGAAAAAGAGCATTTAATTTACATGACTAATACGTATTTGTTAACATAATTTCCTTTATTGTGAATGATTTCCTGAATTCCGTGATGAAAATATTATAGATAAAAAAATTCTGACACCAATTCAGTTTAATGTCCCACCCTCTTATAACAATGTATTAAGTGTGGACAAAATAGTGTTTCTTTGGATACGGAATTTTATTCTATTCATACCTACCCTATACTTCTATATATATACACAAATCTATCTATCTATCTATCTATCTATCTATCTATCTATCTATCTATTAGCAGTATAGCCCGGCGTTGCTCGGGTGTAATGAAAGCTTTAAAACTAATCCATGGTCCTGGAGCTCAGACGTTGGCACGAAAGACTAAAAAGCAATAGTTGTTTCCAGTTAAAGCGAAACCGTAGACTGAAAGAAAAAATGAATGAATGTAAGTCAAATAAGTTTTTTTCGTCGTAAACTGAATTTTGAAGGCTAAATAAGTCTTCCGAGTAAATGGTATCATTCCTGAGACTAAGAACTACAATTATACCTACTTATAGACAAGCCCGAAGCAAAAACTAAAATAAAAGGGCTGACAAAATACAGACATACAGGCAGATAAACAGGCACACACACAAACATCTTGCCTTTTATATATATATATATATAATCTATTTTCTGCACTACTGTAAGAACTGCAACCTTGAAACTTCTGAATATCGTTTCTTATGTCTTTGTCTATGAGTGTATAACCCAATTTTTTCACTTATCGATTTTCGATATTTATCTGGGGTACCTCGACACAAAACCTAGCTAAGAACACTCGCAGACGCTTATAGTACAACTGTGTAAATTTTCAAGAAAATCGGTTCAGCCGTTTCGGAGTCTATAGGTAACGGACACACACACACACAGACACACACACTCAGACACACACACACAGACACACACACACATACACACACAGACAAAGTTCCATTTATAAATAAGTTTAGATATATATCGCAATTATTATTATTATTTTAATAACATACTGTGACTCAATAGCTATAAAGTTTCGGTGTTAAAACACCATCATCAGGCAGTAAAATGTGGATATATTCTTTTTCCTTTTATCCTTTTTATTTATTTATTTAATTTTAACTTATTTTTTTCTTCTTTATCTGTTTCACTTTTTTTCCGGTTTAATAATTTTGACATTCCTGGCTTTCAGTGGCAAAACATTGAAACACTTCTAAGTGTTGTACACATATCATTGTTTTTAATGAGATAACCTCCCAACCCCACTTAATTCATCTCATTCGATGACCTCTTTAATCTTATAGTTTTTTTGTTATTTTATTTTATTTTTTAAAAATCTACCTATGTATATTATTACCAAATAAATTAATCACATTTTAATGCCTGATGATGGTGTTTTAACACCGAAACTTTATAGCTATTGAGTTGCAGTATGCTATCATTAATATTGTTATCATTATTACATATTTATGCTCTACTTATGTATTAACCACTTATATCTAAATATCTAACCTTGGAAGGTACTTCCGTTGGTAACCATTACTATATATATATATATATATATATATATATATATATATATAACGTAGAGCACTTGGTATATTATCCAGGAAAATTCCAATAGAGACGAACTCAAAAGAATTCAATGTTAAATTCATTTATTTAATTTAACAGAGTAATATAATTTCGAACAAATTTTTGATATATTACAATTTCAATGGGTTATACATATTTCACCGCACCATGATGATCTGGCGGCTCGTTAGACCCAAGTGATACAACAGTTGATCTTCAAAATATCCCCCAATATATATATATATATATATATATATATATAAACTGTTTTCATACCCTGTAATCGGAGGGATGAGTACACACACAGCTGCACACACACACATATATATATATATATATATTCAAATTCTAACAGAGACCTTCACGTTTGCTTTTGGTTGGGTGTAAAACCGATGGAAACGATCACACACACACACACACACTGGTGCGTTAGATCACAAACAGTACTCCTTAGATTTTGAATTTCTCATCAAGGCTGAAACTGGGGAGAGAAGAGGTCGGTTCCTACTTGCTGATTTAAACTCGACTGGAATCCGATTTCTCATTCCGAACCGCTATCCATTATACCCCAATATATATCCACTGCCCGACCCAGGGATTGAACTTACAACGACTATGCTTACAATGCTTTATTCACTAAACAAAACAGATTACAACGCTTTATTCATTAAGTAGTAACGGGTGATCTGAACAGTACTAAACATTCCATTTCCGTAGATTAAATAAAAGGCTCAGTTCAGAATTTCCTGTAGGTTTCCCAGATCGATATACACCTGAAGAAGGCCGAAGAACACAATGGCCAAAACGTTGTGGTAGCTGAAATATTGTGAGGACAATAGTTCGAATGTAAATAGTGTAAATAATGATAACACCACGTCCCAGAAATTCAGACAATAAATATACCAGTATTTGTCTGTACTTCTGAGATGAGGTAGTATTTATATTATTTACATTGTTCAACCTGTTGTCCTCATCGTTATTGCCATGTGTATGACGTTTTGGCCGTTATACGCTCCGGCCTTCTTCAGGTGCTAGAAATCTTCAACCAAACTTTTCATTTCGATCACTCGGGTATATCATCCTCATTCCATGTGCGATGCCACTTCTGTGGCCATGTAGTTATCTCCCTTTAACTCAACTCTCAAAATTATTTTTTCACTACTGCTGTAGACAGGAATTGAACTCACCACTCTTTGGGTCTGTCACTGAAACTAACCAACGCTACAGCAGTGGTGAACAAATAACTTAGAGAACTGAAGTAAAGGGAGATAACTACATGTTATCTGAAAGTGGCATCGCACATGGAATGAGAATGACATACGCACAGTGATCGAAATAGAGGGTTCGGTTGAAAATTCTTAGTACCTGAAGAAGGCTGGAGTGTGCAACAGCCGAAACGTCGTAAACATGGCAATATGGGTGAAGACAACAACCCAAACAGTGTAAATAATGTAAATAAATACCCCACATTGTGATAATAGAAGGTCTGCCAATAGAGGTAAAATGTAAAAACCTGGGTGTACTTTATATATATATATATATATATATATATATATATAACACCACCTCTGTCTGCGTCCAGTCAACTTTCCTGACTTTTGGCCGATTCCGCCCATGCTGTGTTGTTGATCTCGGATTAGTCAAAGCAAAACCGCTTATTACCACTTGACGAGGTTTGTCCAGAGATGACAGGGATTGGTATATGATGAAAACTAGATTTAAGACCGCAACGACACGGTGTATATATATATATATATATATATATATATATATATATATATATATATATCGAATAACTACAAGATTACAAGAAAATCAAAATAAGTGACGGAAAAGAAAAATCAGTTGGCTGGTATTTCAGTAACACGATAATATTCGTGGTGTATTATTTCTACGGGTTGGTCTTTTATTCAACTTCCAGTTAGTTGAATATACAATATATCTCTCATCTGTCAAGTTTTCAGGCCGATCGTATTTCAAACCTCTTCCAACCTGTCTTTCGAAGATACGGGATACTCTATTTCTTTTATTAAAGCACTTTAACCCATGTAAGTATAAAAGTTCACACTGAAGTAAACACCCAAAGTCCACTTTTATTTCTCTCTCTCTCTCTCTCTCTCTCTCTCTCTCTCTCTCTCTCTCTCTCTCCCTCTCTCTCTGTGTGTGTATGGATATTTCCTATATCTAGTAATAGGTTTATGTACTATGGACATTTTTGAATCTGCTTTATTTCTATATATGCATTTAGTATTTGTCGTGTCCCTGTAGACCTAAATCCGGAATCACGTATGGCACTTTACTGACAGTAACTTCTGCAGCTGCGACAGTACCAAAATTTATTGGTTTAGGCTTTTATTTGGAGTCTACAAATCGACAACAGTATGTGTCATTTTTAGAAAGAATGGAAGTTTTGACCAATTTGTTAAATAATTCTTATTTGTGGCATCATGCGTTAATTAAATAGCAAGCAGTAATCAAAAAGTACACGCATTTGTTTATTTCTGATTCAATGAAATGCTTTAAATTGAAAAAAAAGGAAGAAAGAAAAAAAGAAAAAAGAAAGAAAGAAAAATAAAGAAAAGAGAAAGAAAGCAAGAAAGAAGGAAAGAAAAAGAAAAAGAAATGAAGAGAAAAAAAGAGGTAAACTGAAAAGGAAAGAAAAGAAAGAAAATAAAGAATGAAAGAAAAAAGAAAGAAAGAAAAAGAAAGAAAGAAAAAAGGAAAAAGAAATGAAGGAAGAAAGAAAGGCATGACGAAAGAAATACAACAGGAAAAAAATAAAAATAAGGAATGAAAAGTAAAGAAAGAAAGAAAGAAAGAAAGGAAAAGGAAAAAAAGGAAACGAAAGAAAAAGGAAAAATAAAGAAATGAAGAGAGAAAGAAAATGAAAAGAAAAGAAAAAAGAAAATAAAGAATGTAAGAAAAAGAAAAAACGGGAAAAGAAATGAAGGAAAAAGAAAGAAATGAAGAAAGAAATACAACAGAAATAAATAAAAATAATGAAATAAAAAAGAAAGAAAAATTTGTCGAAAAAAAAATTCAAATATGCCAATTGGTTTGTTCCAGGAAGCTTAAAGCTATGTCAGTTCTAAGAACCTTTAAACAATATTTTCTTTTCATCAAATCGTGTGCGGTGTCCAACGCTGACGCGTGACTTAAACAACCTAAAAGCTATAAAAACTATATATCCAGATGAAGAGAACCAACAGGTTTAGAATCCCGAGTTTTCCGGCATTTACCTTTTTTTTTTTTTAGTGCTGAATACAACATAAATCTTAGAGCATAATATAATTAAATTTGTTTATTTATTTAAAAAATATAATTTACATTGCGAGACAGAAATTTCTGTTTAGAGATTTATCTCGTCAGCAAGCAATGCTCAAGAGAGAGAGAGAGAGAGAGAGAGAGAGAGAGAGAGAGGTTTCCTAAGTAATATGAAACTAAAATAAAGTCACGGCCCAGATTTAGTTTCTTTCTAATCGTCACCTTTCTCTTACATGGATCATACAATGAGTGTATTTACTAAGCTTCGCTTGGCAAAGGACACAAATTTGACTTTGAGTGTCTGATAACCGTCACAGCGAAATGTACAAATTTTTCATAAATTTAACATCCATTTTCATTTTTACTGTTTGTTAGTGAAAGTTAAAAAAAAAAAAATCAACAATCTCATAAGAAATGAATTCAACACATAAATGAATTTTCTATATAGTTATATACAGAATTAGGTTTTAAACGTTATTTTAATGGATACTCGAATTTGAGTAGACACTCCGTTTGTTTACATCTACCTAAATATTTGAGAAATCGTAGAGAAAATATGCGTTTTCTGGCAGAATACGGACCTGCGATCCCCCAGGGGAACTCATAATCGAATCTGACATGTTTTAGACCTCTCGGCTAGTGATTCGATGGTCAACAAACGATGAATAGTGTCTTTAAGCACAGAATTTTCTCTGACCCTCGAAATAGGCATATCTTCTCAGTTTCGTATCCTAATGTAAACAAAGCAATTTGTAAAGAAAAATATGGATTTTTTATTTATTAATATGACAGATTTTATTACTTAAACGTTATTTTTAGTGGATACTCGTATTTGAGTAGACGTTCTGTTTATTTATTAAATAGGATATTTATTTATTATACGAGTGTCCACTATAAATAACGTTTAAGTAATAAAGACTGTCGAATTAATAAATAAAAAATCCATTCCTTTCTTTAGCAATTATAGAACTCGGTGTAATAAAAAAGAGAAAATTCTTTCCGCAACAATCTAATAACTTTTAACTGTGAGGTTAATAAATATTTTGTTTATTTCACCATTATTACTAGATAAATGGCATGTAAGGCGTCTACTCAAAGAAGTGGCAGTATGCCCAGTATAGGTAATTGATTTATGACAAGAAACACAATCTTGTACAGGGCATTGAAATTCATGCACTATATTAGTCATCGTTAGTTTATATCTGATGGAGTTATTATCATTAGAAACAACAAGGTCTCCCATTTTAATTTTCTATAAATATATTATAAATTTGGCATGTTTTTGAGGAATTATAGCAGAAATATGGTGTTTGATAATTTTTCGTATAGAAATTTGTTCTGTTTATAATTAATGTGCATTTGGCTGCAATAAAATATGTTGATGTTTTCTTGTGTGTTATTTTTAATACTAGTTTTTCGTTCTTTTTCTAAGAATAATTTTATTTGTTTATTAATTATGTAGTTGGGAAAATTATTGCTGACTAATGTTTGTTTTACGTGTTCGCTTAAAAATATTCTTTGGGAGGGGGAATTTTGATGTGCTCTATTTAAGAAGTTTGTTAAGAAGTTTGTTATTACTGCTATTTTATATCTTACTGGGAATTGATTATTATAATTATGAAGACAAGAGTTCTTACTGTTTTTTTTAAATACAAATAAGTGATAAATTCTTTGGTTTTTAGCTCGATATTGACGTCAAGAAACGTGATTTTATTATTGTCCATGAGTTCATAAGTAAACTTCAGCGAGGAGTTATTTTCAAAATTTAATTTTATATTTACGATTTCGTGCATATACATTTGAATGTACAGCCTTTAAAAATTTTGCTAAGTATGCCATGATATTTTCATTTGCTCGTAGGTGTGCCGTTGCTTAAAAAGGTTGAGAAACACAAGGTTTGCAGCATCTTGCGGTGTTGGGCAAAACTACCCCGTTTATTTATTTTATTTATTTTTTATTATTTCACCTCATGCACAGCAACAAAGCCACTAAGACGCACGGGGATGCTGAGTGTTAGAATACAAGAATTAAATTTTTAATGATTAAATTTAACTGGAAAGCAAGGAGTTGATAGAGAGTTTCACAAGTGAGAAGTGTAAGAAAAGAAACTTACCATGAAATCTACGGTTAGATCTAGTCATTTCGACTTCCTTATTTCTTATAGAGAATAAAGGTCACCATTCGGAAAACATCATTTTCAAAAAGTAAATGAAAACGAATTTTATACCTTTAGTTTATCGATTTTAAAACACTTTTCTAAATATTTTTGATGGACTTTTTTTTCAACCTTATAGGTTAAAAAATAAAAGGCAAAGAAAAAATGTGTGTGGGAGAGTGTTAATAGTGCGCCTTGTATAAGACTGTCTATAACGTTGACAACGATATATTAATTCGCTTATACCGTTTTACGGTAGATCAACCAGCGTAAAAGGACTTGATAAGAGAAACGCCTGGTATTATTGCTAGTTATAAATTTTATAAATAATAAATGATTTCACATGAAACTTAATGGACACCTTTGGCGGTCTTTAATGAGGTTTATTTATTTTCCATCTGAATGTGCCTACAATATTGGAAAACTCTAAAATCCTAAAAATAAGCACGTATTGGATAAAATATTTTTTCACTCTTTTCTTTTTTTTTCAATTGGAGTAGATAGACTAAACTATCGTCCGGTTCACACTCCACCCACGTCTATTGAACAGGTGAAGAGGCTCATCCCTTGTTCCTTGTTTAGGATGTGGTTTCCGGCTTTCTCTTTTCCAATCTTTTCACTCTTTTCTTTTTGTTTTTTTTTCAATTGGAGGAGATAGACTAAACTATTGCCCGGTTCACACTCCACCCACGTCTATTGAACAGGTGAAGAGGCTCATCCCTTGTTCCTTGTTTAGGATGTGGTCTCCGGATTTCTCTTTCCCAATCTTTTCACTCCTACGTAGCCACCTACGCTTCAGTGGCGTTACCGCCTTGCTCGGGGTGATATGATTAAAAAAAAAAAAAAAAGTATAGTTGATACTCAATATTTTCCGTTTTTTTTTAATCCTCTAAATGAGGTTACATTTAATGCGAAATATCAAATGTATTTTGAGTCAGGAACACATGCGCAATCTCGACATTTCACTTATTCAGAATCATTATTGGAAATCTATACATATGAGCCGAGTGCATGCAGTTGTATACGAGCGATGTTCGCGATGACAGTGCCATTAAAGATCTGGAACACACTTCGCTCAAACACAGGCAACCAAATACAACCAACTCTCATCTCATGGCAACCATTAATTAGTAGAAAGGAATAAGCGCTTAGGAATTGATTTTTTTTTCCTTTTTTATCTGATTGAAGTCGCTTCAAAAACTTAAATTGAATGTAAAGAACGCTTTTATTGTGCTTTGACACGCTTCCTTTTTTTAAGAACGAAAAGCATTTCAGTCCATTATGCCTTTTTTTAGTCATCAATAATACATCAAAGATAGCCTTCCTTAAGATTATCTGACGATTCCGACCAACCTCATTCTCACAGGAACTCAAATAAATTAAACTATATTATATTATATTATATTATATTAGCAGTATAGCCCGGTGTTGCTAGGGTGTAATGAAAGCTTTAAAACTAATCCATGATCCTGGAGCTCAGACTCAGCCTAAAGAATATTTGTGTGAAGTTTGGTGAGAATCGAATAAAAATTGTGAATTTGTATATAGGACATACAGACAGATAAACAGACACACACACAAACTGCTTATTGCTCGCCCTGTTTGAATTGAGTCTAATAAATGCCAACAAATCTAAGAACAAGCACTTTAATCCACTAGGTTGTTACCCACGTGAATTAAAGTACATTAAAGCCGAAAGAGGCACATAAAGCCGAAGAGCCCAACGAACGAATCATTGGCATAATGACAACAAAGATGAGGACAGTAGTCCCAATGATACCATTCCTCATCCCATCCCAGAAATTCAAACAAAAATTGTGATTTTTTTCACATTCTTTTTATGCCATTTGCAAATAATCCAAGATGAACTGAACTTACGGACTGGGGGTTAATAACTTCGTCGTTTCCTAGATGGAGGTGTAGCTTGGTGATTATTCGCGCGAAAAGTGAGAGCGACGAGTCGAGTTCAAATTCCGGCTGAGATCATTGCATTCACTTTCGCACAAATATCCTTGGGAAAGGTAAGGATCTATCTTTTCTTTGGTTGGCACCCAGTCTATGAAAAGAATAATTGTAAATTCAAAACTGTAGGGTGTATGACAAGAATCTCCACCATGTAGACCGTACTTGCTACTGAAATCAGTGCTTCATATAATAGCGTGGGTGTGACTGTGGCCCTCTGTTACTTAGGTAATTGACGACAGATTCAAGAAGAAATGAAAATTTAGACATCTACTGTGCTGTATGATTAGCATGCTCTTATTTCAGACTAGTTTGCGAATCGAGTGTGTTCAAAGTAGATTTTCTACATTTTACGCGTTTGTCAATCTAGGCTGCACTTAGATATAACAAAATGAAAGTACCCATTCATCCGCATCAAATGCGTGTTTTTATTCTGTTAAGAAAGCTATGAATAGCAGAACAAACTGGTTTCTAGATTTGGTTAGCAGAAAGTGTAGGAAAAAAAATCGGAATTCAAAACAGGTTAGACGTGGGGTCATATATATATATATATATATATATATATATATATATATATATATATATATATCCGCAGACAGATCTGTTTCACAGATCATCAGTATGGTTAAACTCCGATTGCCTTTAACCCAGGATTGAAACCCGACCGAATTGGCTTCAGTCGGCGATTCTAGCTCTGGGCTAGAAGAAGGCAGACTTTTAGCGTGTATGTTATCATTATACATGCCCAATAGCTAGAGTGCTCTAATTCATTACTGAATGAGCGATATATATATATATATATATATATATATATAATACAGGGTGAGTGAAAAGTAACTCCCTATTTTATGTATGATGGACTTTCCTGTCTTGCAAAAATTATTACGTTTATTGCAA